>JAUPMG010000019.1:14372113-14387643 GCA_031762675.1 Pachysandra terminalis
ATATATAAGACTCTTATCTATTATTATTCTACTACTCCTAAAAGCAAAAGTAGTTTTTTTCGCGTCCTCCAATTCTCCTTTTATTTATTTATTTTTTGTCAGTCTTCTCCAATTCCCTTTCATATTGGCTTCACATTAATTGTTTTTTGTTTTCGGATTTGTAATTCGTTCCAAATTCACATTTCAGTATTGCATCAATTTTTTTCTTTGATTTCTTACATGGTTAAATGAAGGATTGCTTGTATATGTTAAATGGAAAGGACGAGTTTTGATGTATTGGACCACCAATTTGAACAAGTTCAATCTTTATAAGATGCAGACAATCCTCAATTTGTTGCAGAAGCTGTCAACATGTTATGCAATAACGTCGGAAATTCTTATCGGAACTGACCAAAAATCTTTATTATTTGTAATTAACTTTAATTTGTACATAACTAAGCTTTTTATCTGCTGTGAACTTAATTTTTGTTTGTTTGTTTGTTTTCTGTTTTCAGGGATGGATATGTTGTGAACTACAGCAAGATGGCTGACCATGTTCACCTACTTCACTGTTCCAGGTAATACACCTGTCTCTCTGCTTTCTATTTGGAATTATATACTTACCCTCACAGGTTAGTGCATCTATGTTTTGATCTATTATATTATAAAGGAATGTTGTTAGAACTATTCATGAATAATATGAATTATGTATACATACATATTAAGCAAGAAACATCTTAATCTTCACACATACATTTGAGTTATATATGAGTGTCTTTTATTATTTTATAAATCAGTTTATGATCTCAACTTCAAGGATCCCATAGGTTGGTAACTCTCCATGGTTTACTTACCTATAATTTAGGACTTTTATATATGTGTAGGCCACATGATTGTTTCACTGCTCAAATATTTAAATTATCTATCCCAAATTGTAATATTGATACATATGGCTGTGAATATAAGTATTATGATAATCCTATACAATCATTCACAAAAGAAAATTGTTGAATAAAACGGGTTGGATAAGTTTTCTCTTGTTAGAAAAGGGAAGCATTAATACAAAATATAACAGGATTTAGCTTTATGGATACACTAGTGTATATATATATATACCATTTGGATTTGGTTATAGTAAAGAGTTTTTATGAGACTGAAGTGATAGTGCCTTTGGGTTTAGGCTTCTTTTAAACTAATCAGGAGTGGGTAATTTATATATAATATATTTGAATAGATTATGTGTTATTTTAATATGTAATATGATATAATATACTTTAATTTATATAACACATATAATTCAATAGTGTCATGCTAGTCACTGCTTCGAATGATATTGTCCAATAATTATTTTGTAAAACAATTCTTAAGTTTGATTCCTAAACGTTATGGTAATATTAAATAAACAATTAGGGGTTGGAATGGGTTTGTGTTTGGATTGAGTTGAGTATATACTAATTGGTTTCAACCCAATCAAAAAATGTCCATTTAGTAAATGCATTGCAATAGGCAATCCTAATCCAATACATTTAAAAGAATCTCAACTCTAACTTGCCCATTTAAACTATTTATTTATTTAGTTTTAATTTCATAAACTTATTTTAGTGAAAAATGATTATATTGTTCTATATATTATATAATAATGTATTAAATAATTATTGAATTTATATATATAAATTATATTCTATATTTTAAATTAAACCTGAACCCAATTCATTTATTAGTGGATTGGAAAAATTGAACCCTAACCCACCCCAGCGGGTTGAAAACATAAATCTAACACGCCCAAATACTGAGCTGGGTTCAGGTGAGTTGATGCGTTGGGTCAAATTTTGCAACATTTACCAACAATTAATAGAATAACATGAAAAAAAATCATCCATAAGACATTCGACATTCCTTATTTTAAATATGGATACTATCCCACACCCATTTATTATAAGTTATACTTATAATTTTATTATCTAATATTTGTCTATACTGCTCAATGTTCTTGTATTTTGTATAGTTACTCATGATTAACTAATCATCAATGAAGCGAACAAGACAATAGTGAAGTATATGGTGCAAAATAATAGCTTATTACACCAAATAGATGATTTGAATGAGAATTATTAATCTATGAGAATGATTTTATCGTATATATGTACTTCCAATTTCATGAAATGCATTAAACTTTGGTATTTTAAGCTCTAATATATATATATTTAGTGATCATATTTTTAAATACTTTATTTTGATTTATCATTTGCTTATCTTTAAAAAAATATTATATAGGGTGAGAAATTAACCAGAAAAAATTCAACACTTGAATATCCCATCCAACTTGTCATTGTTGAAGATAAATGTGCGTATTATGTTAAGAAAATAATTTTTAATATTCTAAATTCCAACAATATACTTTTTTCTAACCCCTTCTTTTTTGTTTTAATTCTCTAGGTTCATGTACCATGTCCAAATATTTAATTATTAAATTTCACTTAAAATTAATTTAATTAGTTTGTAAAATTATATTAAAATTTTGTTATTAATGGAGGACTATCACGTGCAACGCACGTGCAGTATAACTAGTAGCATAAAAAAAAATATCTAACACAAATAGACATTTAAAAATTAAAAACTCGTATATTAACTTTCGTTTAGTTTTGATTTAATTAATTAATTAATATTATAATTAATAATCAAAATTTTAATTAATGTATTATTTAAATATAAATTAAATGTTTATAATAACAATCCATTAAGTCTCGCCTCCTAATGTTGCATTTATAGAAATATCTTTACATTTTGTTTTTTGGAGTGTTATAAAAAGTGGAAAACAACATATATTGACACGTCTTCCTTCCAAGAGAATTACTTTAAGATATACGTGGGTCCTATATCTACTACTGCAACAATTTGACATGTTATTTTAGGAGGTTATATTATATGCGGAATTAAAGAAAAGTAAAAGAGTAAAATAGAAGAAAAAAACAAAGACATTGTTTTATATACGTGGGTCCCATATATAAAATATACGTGGGTCCTATCTCTGCTACAACACGACTCTTTTTGATGCTATACATGCGGAATAAAATAAAAATACAAGGGTAAAATAGAAAACAAGGTAAGATGAAATCTTTGAGGTCAAAAAGGACATTTGTAAGAATTTTATATTTTTTGAAAGGGTATTTATGACAACTTAAAAAGCGATGAAAATCTTTGAAGCTATACGCACTTTTTTGCATTGGAGAATTGATATGTCAGTTCGGGCCGGGCTTTTCGGACAATATAAGCTTCAGCTCGAATCCAACCTGATCTCAACTTCGTGCTCAAAACTGAGCAAAACCCGAACCCGTGAATATATTAGATTCGACCTTTCTTTCTCATAAACCCGCGAATTTGGAGTTCTCTCACAAAGTTTGGGAAAATCTTCGACCATTGGAGCAGCAATCCTCGAAGCAAGTTGTAATCGTTTTGGTTTGATCTTTGAAGCGTCAGGTGAATTCTCTCATATCTTTTAGATCATTTTTGTATTTTAATCGGTTAGAACTCTGAAGCTAATCTGATTCTGTAGTCTTCAGTTTCAGTCTTTTGAAATTTGAATTGGGTTTTTCAAATTGTTATGAAATCGATAGATTTGGATGAACTGCTAAAAAAAACCTAAGTGCATCAGAATTAGGTCAACGAGTTGCTTTTGATTTCATCTGTTTCTCAATCAAACAAATCCACAAAAGGTTCTTCTTATTTTCCTTCTCCATCGGTTCAAATCTCTGTAGGTATTATTATGGGAGGTCATGGAGGTCTCAACATTCTTCCTCAGAAGAGTTGGAACGTTTACAACTTCGATAACAGAGAGAAAGTCCGACAAGACGAGGAAGCTGCAGCGAAAGAGGAACAGATCAAGCAAGAACAGTCTAGAAAGCGCGATTTCGAATTCCGTCTAGAAAAACTCAGATTTGCTCGTGGTGGTGTAGCTTCTGCTTCTGAACCTAATGAAGCTGCTACAGTGTCTGAAAAGAATTCGAATCACATTAATCTCTTTGAAGGCTTGAAGGATTTCTCTTCGATTGGTGGTGGTGGTGCTGTAGAAGAGGAAGAAGATGGTAGAAGAGACAGCTTTAAGAAGATGAAGAAGGATCTGAAGAGAGAGAAGACAGCTCCTAAGGTTGTGTTTCCTGAGGATGAGAAGTATAGGTTAGGGTATGGAGTTGCTGGAAAAAACGTGAAGACTCCATGGTATCTTTCAAGGCGGTCTGATGAAGTGGAGATTGAGAGTGGTGGAGATTCCGCGATAACGGGATCGAGGAAGCGACAGGAGGGTAAGAAGAGTGGGAGGAAGACATTGGAGGAATTGAGAGAGGAGAGGTTGAACAGAGAGAAGAGAGAGAAGGGGAGGGAAAGAGCTCTTGTTGTGGATAAGGCTTGGAGAGATGGAGGCACGGAGAGGTTTCAAAGATCCAAGGGGTTTACTAGATAAGGGATTTTACACAAGCAATTTTTCTGGAATTATTGGAGAAGGTTTTCAGTCCTTGTGTTCACATTTTCTTTGACTTTGAGATGCATTCTTGCTGCAGACATTGGCTGTAAAGTAAGTGCTTGGTGGGAAGGGTATGTTTTTATTTAACACCTTAATAAGATGCTCAAGGAAATTGAATCAGCAATACTTCTATCCATTTTGTGCTATATAGTTTGCTCAATCTCTTAAACAATTGTGACAAAATAGAGAATTAAATTTAGCTTTGTATGATACAAGTATACAGCTTTATGTTGAAACGATTGTGCATTTGTTATTTTCCCTTCTCAGAGAACTTAACCTTGGTATTGTTTAGGGCTGTCAACGGATCCGATTCGGATTGGATCAAGGCATATCGAAATTTGATTTGATTAAAAGTCCGATCGAATCGGATCATACGTAATCGGATCGTCGAATCATATATCCCTTACCGAATCCAATTAATTTTGGATCAGATTCGAATGATTATCGGATTTTTTGGTTACCTATTTTATACTTGTAAGAAATCAGATAAAAAGAAATATAATTTGATATATATTTATTTATTTTAGAAAGAGTCTTAAATTAATGACTTATTCTTAATTATATGTTTAATACTTGTAGTCACCCAATATTATATATACATACATATGTATATCTATAGTATATATTTTATATATTTATATATCCACACAATGGAATTGGATCGGACTCTTATCGAATTGAATCAACCTATATCTGAATTTGATTCGATTAAGTCGGATCAAATCGGATCATATCTTATCGGAAACCCCTTACTAAATCTGCCTTTTTTCGGATCGGATTCGTATCAAATTCAGATCATGGTCCGATCCATTGACAGCCCTAGTATTGTTTCCGCATAAAGAAGTGCAGAATGGCTCTGCATAATTGCTTTTTGCATATGCGGTGTGAGTATTAATATCTGACGTATTTCTTTTCTCCTTTGTCTATGTGTCTTTACTGTGTTGATTATTAAAGGGGGAAAAAAAAAACAAGACATGTAAACTTGGAATTCACCCATAACTTTGTAATTCTTGCTGTTATGAAGACATGTAATACATGAAATGCACTTGCAGTGCATTTTGGGGCCTTGCCTCTACATGAAATTGATTAATATGCCTATAGGATCAAACAGAAATCGAGTCTTGATTATATTAAGCCTGTGAACTTAATTCCCTATTGATTTAGCAAGCTGGGCTAAGATTAGAATGCCTTGGTCGAGTGGATTTAGAATATAGTGAAATAGAAATAGCATTCAAGGTTCGGAGAGGAGATAGAATGAAATATTGGGAGAATACGTTGTGCAAGGAAGGCGCAAAACCTAGGTCATTGTATCCAGAATTACATAGAGTTGCAGTCAATAGAGATGCATTAGTAAATGACTACTCGCCAGGAGAAGTTGTGATGGGTTAGACATACTTTCTTCACATGGAGATTTATTGTTGGGAAAGTGAGATGCTTTATGCTTTATGGGGAGAATTAAGACTTAAGGTGGTTGGTGAGAAGTAAGATTGGTAGTTGTTTGACTGTGGAACAACCGTATTTCAAATCTTACCTATTAACTTGGTCAATACCAGCCCCAACCAAGCTAGCTTTTTTCTTATGGGCAGCAGCTCCAGATACGATCTTAACGATAGATCACTTGATATCAAGTTGGATGATTCAAAATTGTTGTATCATGTGCAGATACAAGGAGGAAACAGTGGACCATATACTTATCCATTGTTTTGCATGAGAGATTTGGGGTTTTATGGTAGAGAAGATTGGAGTTGATTAGGTGATGCCTAGGAGGTTCTACATATGCTTTTTTTTTTGTGGTGACATGGAACCCCCCGACCTTGCTTAGTGGGGTTAGGGTAAACCCCGGATACTTGACCCCACCCACAAGGACCATATATTTGGTAAGTCCGGGGACTCGAACCTGAGACCTCCAGCTCAGCCCCTACCTTGTTTAATGGGGTCAGGGTAAACCCCAGATACATGACCCCACCCACAAGGACCATATATTAGGTAAGTCCGGGGACTCGAACTTGAGACCTCCAGTTCTTGAGCTGGAGAGCCTGCCAATTGAGCTAACCCGTGTTCGCTTAATACCATATATCACGACGCATGGAGACACAATACCAGCAGCAACAGGGCACATCTTCTTTGGAAACTTTGTCTATTTGTGACATCTTGGGTGCTTTGAAAGGAAAGAAATGGTGAATATTTTAAGATAAGGAGAAAAAGAGTTTTCATGTGAAGAGATGTGCACTCAAGACAATGTTCCATTGAGCTCCTATTTGTAGAATTCAATGGTGTGAATTTTGAAGCGTTCAACGATGATTGGAGCAAATTTATTTTGACATGACTAATTGTGTGTGTTTGCATCTGTAAATGTCAATCCTATGAATGCTCTATCTCTCACTCTGAGTTATATGTTTGTTTTTCACTCTGTATTTGTATGTAATCCATTGTGTTTAGCTATTGATTGAAAATAAAATAATTAAATAATGCCTAATAAAAAGTATTTAATTTTCTGGTTGGTATTGAATACGAATGCTTCAGGTTGAATAGGTCGTGTATACATGCTTGCTTCCTACTCAAAAGATGGCCTAAGACTTGATTCTGCCTTTAATTATTAATTATAAAAAAAAAAAAAAATTTAGGGCTGTTAACGAGACGAGCCTAGCTCGGCTTGTATGAGCCGAGCATGAACCCAAAAAAAAGCTCAATATCTTAACGAGCTTGAGCCGAGTTTGGATACGCTCAGTTTGGTTAAAGTTCAGCTCGGTTTGTGTATAAAATTATACATCTATATTTTATATTATATATTAATATGAAACATACATGTTAATATACTATATTCTATATAATAACAATCATGTATTTGGATTAAGTTAAGCTTCTTTGCAACTTGGGCCTTTTATGAGTCGAGTTTTTTGTGAGCCAAAAATATTTTAACTAGCTTGAGTCGAGTCCGAACCCTAAAAATTTTAACGAGCTTGAGCAAGCCCGAGACAAGCTGGGCAAAGCTTGGCTCGGCTCAGTTCGTTTACTGTCCTAGGTTAGTTGCTTATCCGTATAGTCAAGCTCACTTTGTGTTGGACTATTGACTCTTCGATTGTTGGTAGAGCTTCCATCTAGGGTTGTAAACGAAACGAGATGAGCCGAGTCGAGCCAAGCTTTGCCAAGATCGGCTTGGGAAAGTATATCTTGAACAAGGTTCAGGCTTGTGAAAAACATTTGGGCTCAAAGAGCGTATGAGCCGAGCTCGCTGAGAGCCCTACTTCCATCTCTAATACTCAATTTATCAATACAATGATAAACAAAAAATGTTTCTATACAAGTTACGATTCTGTCCATACAGCATAGGTTACGGATCAACTAATTTGGCTAGCAGTTTTGTCTTGCACGCCATATAAGACTATGGTGGCCTTCATGTTGCCATCAGGTCTTATTGATATTCATATTGTTGCGTATTAATAAAAATATCAAATAACATTCCAAAGTTGCCAGACAAGACCAACTCAAACCTACTCTGATTTGCTCAGGCTTGTCTTCTTCTTCTTGGAGAGAGAGAATGAAGGCAGTAACGAAGCAGGCTCTAAGATTTGCAGAGAATCTAGCGCTTCCCAGTGTAAGCTTTTTGCAACAGAAAAACTTTTTGTTACTTTGGTTCATAGTTGTTCTCAAGTCTTATTCATCTATCTCTATGCTTCATCAGTTTCAGGTGATTGTGATGAGTGCTAACGTGGGTTGCAACCATTGCCACCAAAGAGTCTCCCAACTTGTATCAAAAATGAACGGTGACTATCCCACATTGATTGATCAAATTTGCAGCATCAATCTTACTATAATTAACTTATTTACAGGATTGGTGGAGTATGTGGTGGACGTACCCAACAAACAAGTGATTTTAAAGGGGTCGGTGGAAACTCCTTCCGAAAGGGTAGAAAGAATGAAGCTTTTAGACTTGCCAAATAAAGATAATAAGGGGAAGAACAGGAATTTCTTCTCAATTCTTCTCAGCAAAATATGTTTCATTTCTCTTCCTTCAAACAATATATGAATTGATTAGATGCAAAACTATTCAAAATCGTCTGCTTTCTCTGTTTTGTCCTTTGAAGCAATTGCAGATTAAGCATCAGCACCAATGAATCAACTAAAGGTGGGGTGTAAGTACATAACCTTTCACAAGTACAGCAGCTCAAAGCATAAAGCAAAACCAAACCAAACCAAACCAGGTAGTAGCAAGTGGGCAAAAAGTAAAAGAACTAGAATTCCCTCCAAGTGGGGTGTAGGTACATAACCATAACTTGTAAAAATATAGATACATTACAGGGATCTATAAATAGCATTAGAAAAAAAAGCAAACTACATTACAAAATGCAGGTAGGAAACTGATCCAAGAATGTAGCAAGAGATCAAGGCCTTTCACATGCTTCTCTTTTGAAAGCATTTAACCTTTTGTATTCAGAAATCAAATGTGATCATGATGAAACCCTCTAGAATATTAGAACTACTTCACATTACTAGAACTGAAAAGGAATATATCTGAAGACTGGTATGATCACAATACAAGAATATGAACATATTTATTATTCTATTATTCGATGAGCGACGAAATGAGCAGATGAATATTTCAATGTCAAGCAAATAGTATGCATATTCATGAATGCCAACTGAACAAGATACCAAATCTGTCACATGCTTCTCTTCTAAAAGAAATTAACCATTTGTATTAAGAGATCAAATGTCATGATGAACCCACCAGTATATTTTATGGGCACTTCCAAAATCCATTACTGATATTGAAAAAAGGATTAGACCTTAGGACAAGTATGATCACATCCCCTATATAACTATAAGCATGATTATTATTCTCTTCTTTGATAAGGGCATAAAGCTACAGAACAAACAGTAAAAAATTTATTGTAAGCAAACAGTAAGCTACATAAACTCCAACTGAACACGATACCAAGGCCAGTACATGCTTCTCTTTTAAAAGCCTCCAGGGAAGTGATAGTTGTAGGGCATGCAGCTGTTGGCTTACATCCTATCTGTTTATAACCTCACAGAACAGGAAAACAGATAAGCTAAGGACCTCTTCTCGAATTCCATTCAAAGGAAATCTAACAAACCAGTAAACAGTCAAAAAGTTCAGTATCAAAGCCTTGATGTTGAATTATAGCATGTCTTTTAACTTTCTTTTTTCTGATGTGTTAAAACTCACGTGTGAATATTGACATTCTTGGCAAATAGCACACATAGTCTAAACTAATTCTAAAATTGGCCTTGTCCAGAATACTTATATTTTCAAATTAATTAACTGCTAAAATCATGTGATATGCTCAGATCTCTTTCTAAGCTGTTGCTATTTTTTAGGCAAGATTCTTTAAAGAATATTTACAACTGGTGTATAAATATTCTAGAGACTAAAATAAGGAGCATGCAGATTGCATAAAGAGATTGTGTGAGATATGCAAGATGGTACAACTGGTCTCTGGAGAGATAGCTTCTAATCTCAGAAGATCTTACAAATCTGAATAGTTATTGTGATGAAGGAAATATTATGAGAAATATTCTAGTTTAAGCAAAGGATCAACCACACAAGAATTTCTTCTTAATATTGTTGCTAATCAATGGTTAGATGTGGTTATCTGTAGTAGAATATTCTGTGAAGATTCTTAATTAAGATAAAAAGATTTGCACGAGATTTTGAAAACATTATTATCCAATCTGTACATATGTCAAATCTCACGTTTGTCATCTGTTGCAATAAGGTGTTACAACAAGTTATTGCAACAGTTAGAAATCCGAGATTTTGGAGAAAATTTTCTACTTTCATTATAAATACACATCAACCTACTTGAAGAAGATGACTCTCAAAGAGATTCAAGAGTATCATATTATTATTTGTTTGATAGTTCTTCAGGAGAAGGCGACTGCAGATTGAAGGGGGTTCAATCATGTATTCATAAGTCGAGAGGAGCTCGCTGAATAATTCCCTAGAGTAGATTCTACACAATGACAACAGAATTCAAGAGGGAGTCTTTGATTTGTGTAAGACCAAATTGGTGTATGTAATGTATTTTATTTTAGTGGATTGTTCATCATCTGGATATGGTCCCGAGAATTAGATTTATACCGAACCTCGTTAAAATTGCATGTGTTATCATCTTGTTTTTCATTAGATAACTTTAGCTAATCTAATATTCACTGAAACTTCGAGTAACTAATACAACCGGATTTAACATGATGAATTATAGCATGTGTTTATCAACTCCTTCCATATTGGTGAGACTGCAAACCATGTGAAAGGTTCAATGGAATTGGATGAAAAAAAAAGCTTACAGAAAGCAAATGATGATTTAAGGAGTCACCATTGTAGCAAAATCACAAGGAAGGTAAAGAAAGAATAACTGAATGCTACTCAAGAAGTAGTTCAATTATGTTATGTCACATACCATAAATAAATTTGCATTACAATATACTTGCTTAAAATGGTTTAAAAGTCAAAGTTTCAGAGCTCCTCCCCAAACAAGAATGCTGAACTACTTGAATAGTTTCTGAATGGTGTTCCTTAGTAGCTTTTTGGTTGAACATACAGATAGTCATTGAAAAGTAAGCAGCTGCGTATGATTTTCTGAAATACAACTCTGGCAATGAAGAATAATAACAGCCATAATCCAATTCATAGATTTTTTATTTTTTATTTTTTGGCTATGAATAAAACATCAAGAATCTTTACTCTTCCTACCACACTAGATGATTCTGGTTCTCGGTATTCTCTGAAAAGTTTCTTTGTTGCCTCGAAAGACTAGAAGTTCTACAACATGACAATGGGAGAATAGTTCTATACAATCATTAATAAAGAAGAACGTTATTACTATTTTTTTTACGAGGATTCATGATTCCTGAGTTTCAACAAGAATGTAAACACATCTGCCAATCTTGGTAACAAGGCCATGAATAGAGAACTAATAGTTACACACTTTGTAGGAAATTCCAGCTGTTGTCAATCAGTAATCTCCTATTCCTTACACATAGGGGTGTACAAATGGGCCGCATGGCACGACCTGGCATGATAAATGTTTGGGCCAGGCCGTGCTGAGCAATCGGGACCCAGGCTCATCATGGCACGGGGCACACGGGCCTAATGGCCCGTGCTGTTCTGTATCGTGTCGGGCCTTATGGGCCCTTCCGTGCCAGGCACGGAGCACGCACGGCCCAGCAAGGCCAGCACCTTTATTTCGTGCTGGGCGGCCCAGCACGACCCAAAACCTTTTATATATATATATATAGTCACATACTTATTATTTAAGTTAATTGGTAAATTATATAAATCTACTTACATTAAATTGGATGACAAAAATTGAAAACAAATACAATATTCACTTTATTAATTACTTCAAATTTTGAAAAATTACTAATTGTAGGAGATAAGAAACTGCATCACTATAGCATGAGCACATCCCAACTAGGTTAGCACCCACTCATGTTTCTATCATTTGCAGTAAATAAATAGCCTCAAATGAAAAAAAAAAAACAATACAAGGGGTATATTACATAAAAATTTGCCTATCTTATTTCTAAATCAATTAAGTCCTCAGGTTCTTGCTCAGCTATTAGTTGTTGAGTTCTGTCTTCTGCTCTGAGCCAATCCCACAAACACACGCAACACTCCATGATTTTTGGTGATAGTTTGTTCCAAAAATCATCCACTACCCTGCCACCTGCACTAAAAGCAGATTCCGATGCAACTGTAGACACCAGGATGGTTTGCAAATCATGAGCCATGATGGAAAGCACAGGATAATGAGTTCCATGTGTCTTCTACCATGATAATAAATTAAAAGTATTAAGTTCTGATTTGGTTAGAACTAATATTCAATTGTAATGCCTAATTTATACTAATATTCACTAACAAGCTTTGTAAATATTGTTCAACATCTTCAGGTGATGTACTAAAACAATCCATGTTAGAATTAATATCAGCCATTATGCGTTCTAGCCCAGTGAATTTAAGCCTAGGGTCCAATATAATTGCTAAACAACACGTTAGAGGAAATTTTTCCCAATATGCTCTAAATTTATTTTCCATTATACTACAAATATTTGCAAAACCAGACGAGATCCAAATTTTTTAAATATACAATTAATATAATACAATTGACATAATATGTTTGATGATGTATGATAATATATACCTTATAAAGTATTAGTCGTATTATAAAAGGTTTGTAGAAATTCTTTTATTATAGCAGTTACATCCCAATCTTGATTAGTTAGAGAACATTCATTCATTATCATTTCACAAAAATGAGATATTATTTCTGTATAACCTTCTATAGAATTTAACATAAAGTATGTAGAATTCCATCTATGTGGAACATCCATTTGAAATTTTTTAAATGGTTTACCAAAGGTCTCACATACTTGTTTGTATTCTAGTTATTTACTTGGTGAACACATAATAAATAACATACAATCTCTAATATTTTGTAAATGGGGTGCAATCAATTTAAGTCTATCCTGGACAATCAAATTAATGATGTGACAGACACATTGTGAATGAAAGATTTGTCTCTCAAGATTAAGTTTTAATTGATTTTTTAAAAAATTTACTCCTACATTATTACTTGCATTATCTAATGTTATATCTATAATTTTATCTTGTATTTCATACTCCCTAAGGACATTTCCTATGGTTATACGTATGTTCCGACCAGTATGATGGTACTCAAGCATAGAGAAGTAAATAATTCTTTTTTATATAACACAATTATAATCTATATAATGAGTAGTTATAGTTATGTAACTGAAATTTTGACTAGATGTCCAAATGTCTGAGGTAATAGCAATCTTACCAGGGATAGACTTAAATGTTTGTTTTAATTTTTCTTTTTCATTTTTAAATATTTTAATTGCATCTCTCTTTGCAGTATTACGTGAAATCTTCTTAAATTCTTTCGTATAAGTATCATTAATATATTCTTCAAAATTCTTATCTTCAGAAAATGTAAATGGTTGTTTACCTTTAATAATATATTTTATTAAATTATTTCTTGTTTTTTGTGGATTATATGTAATTAAGGAAGAGCTATTATCGGATTAGTTAAAATTTAATTAAGATTGTGTGGGATTTTTTTGTTCACTATTTTTTGGCAAGCATCCTACAAGGTGTCTTTTTAGGTGGTTAGTACCACATTTACTAGAAGTTAACTTAGTGTTGCACAATATAAACATGACAATTTCTTCTAATTGCCATCAATTAAAATTTTAACATCCTTGAAATATTTTCAAACCTCTGATCTACAATTTATTTTTTTAGAAGACTTAGGAATATTAAGTCCAGAAGGCCCGACACTATTTGATACCGACTCCTGTGGTGATTCATCGACTCCTTGGGATGCATTTTCCTCCTCAGGCATAAGGGGTTTCAATCATATTATAACTATAAAATAGGGATTGATTCACTATTCTGTTATATACCTCAGTACCTAGCATTTTTCTAAGATCCATTTAATTCATAAAAGTATTTAAATATATATATATATATATATTAATTTATGATGATAATTAGTATAAGAAATGTAGAAGAAGAGAATTACAATATATATAGTAGAATTATATATAAAAGAAAGACTAATTTAAAATAAGAATATCTGTTTATAGAAAATTGCAGAATTTCACAACTTTTGAGACTTTAAGATGTTGTTGACAACTTTGTAGAGCTTTAGATGTAAAAATTCTAATCCTTGAAAGTAGATTGTGCAAAAGAGAATTGAGAAATGTAGATTGTGTAGAAGAGAATTGAGAAATGCAGATTGTGTAGAAGTAACCCAACTCTCCTCATCCTTTGATACTTCCCCACCTTCTTGCTCGATGATCAAAGCATTCTGATCGACCAAAACCTTCACACCCTCTTTCTCAATTCCAGGAACATTTGACTCTCATTCTGCTCGAAGCTACGACCAAAGGAGTCTGTTCCATCAAATTCACCACTTGGCACAAACCCTTTGATGTAGTAAACGGATCAAACACATCTTCTGTTAACAAAGTATATAAATGTTCAAAATTTATCCAAACAGAATTGAAGAAAAGAATCAAAAAGATTGGGATGAAACTTACCATGATTGATTTCAATGCTGCGGATTTCATTTTTATCATCAAAATATCGAGCACAGGTGCTGAAGGAACGACCCTTTCCTTTTCCCTTCTTCTTGCCCGCATCTGCAATAAGCTTCGCGTGGGGACGACGCTTGCGCGTGAGAGCGAATTCGCCCAATTTATGACCAACCATACGATCTGTGACATTAAGACGCTTGAAGTGCTTTCCATTGTGGATCGAGATCTTGATACCGATCATTTCGGGTGTGATTGTAGATCCACGAGACCATGTTTTGATTACTTCCTTCTCACCTTTCATGTTGATCCTCTTGAGCTTTCTGATCAGATCGTTAGATACAAAAGGGATACGATGCGAGCGAACGATTGCAGAAGCCATTGGAGGAGAAGAAGGATTCAAGTGTAAGAAATTTTGAGTGGAAATAAGAGAGAGCTCGAAGAGAGTGGAGAGTGTGGGACGTGAAAGGATCTGTTTGGATAAAAAGATTTACAAAGAAAGATTGTTTAGGGTTTTGGAAGATAGACAAAAAGTGGCGGACAGGAACTAAGGCTCCGTTTGGATTCCAAGAAAAGGCTGTCAGGTTTGGATCGGGTTTTGCTCAACCTGCCCCGATGCCATTCACCTATACTTTAAGCGTTAGTCTATAGTGCCGACATTTTCTCATCTGCATAGTAGAGAATTTTATTTAAGCTATCAATATTTTTTACATTTAGAATCTCAACCGTTAACAATTGGTTGGTACTGGTGATGCACAAATTGGTAAATAAGTTGTTCTCAATTATTCGTGCAACACGAGGTTCGAATACGTCATAACCCGAACCGAAAATTTCCTATTTCACAGGTTCCCCAGTTCAAGCGTAACCTTTATCCCGTATTGCTACGGGAGTGGCTACCCAAATTGAAAACATAAGCGGAAGTTCAATTAGTTCTAGTAAGATATAAGTA
>JAUPMG010000019.1:14389125-14409872 GCA_031762675.1 Pachysandra terminalis
GGTCCCGAGGAGTAGGTTTATACCGAACCTCGTTAAAATTGCTGTGTCAATTTTTCTGATTTTTATATGTGTGTTTCTTTTAATTTTTAATTAATTAACCCCCACAGATCTAACACAACTGAAACCTTAAATGAATACATGAAGATGATGAGAAGTGTTAATTAACAAAAAGAATGGGAACTGAAAACTGCTGCGGCAAAATTTTGATCAAAATGAATACACATGAAGATTAATGTTGCTTTGAGTACATGTTTTTACCTTTCAAACACTACATTTTCCCATGTAGTCTTCACATGAATATTAAACCTGGATAAATACTTATCTTCTACAAGTAACTACTCAAAGCCTCACATCAGTATTATTAATCTACAAAAACTCCTCATCACTGTCCTCATCTTCAGTGGATAATTCATCTTCCCTCGGTTCCAACAATGTATTCATGTCAAAAGAAGGCTTCATTTCAATCTCCTCAACATCAATAGATTCGTAGCTCATCCGTTCCTCAAACTTCTTGTCGGAGCAATTAAGAAGCCAGCCAAGAGAACATTTCAAGCCCTTCTTCATGATCAGCCGATGTCTAGGTTTTATCGTTGATTCCAGACCGTAAGTAAAGAGAGTCGGGAAGGCAACCAAGTCATCCAATCCTCTTCCCATCTCTCTTTGGAAATAATCAAAGCTAAGCTTCATGATATCAAGGTTCAGTGCAAGCAACTGTGGACACCCCACAACCATCTTTCTGACTTGTTCTAAGGAAAACCCACAATCCCTCAGGAAAGCTACATGCTTCAGTATAGGAGGCTGACTGAGGCTAACAACCTGTGGCATCTTTTCAACAATTCTGCCGAATTCCTCAGGGTCAACACCAATACTTGAGTTGAGCAAGCTCTGTTGGGAGTTAAGCTTCGACTTAAGATCGATTCCTGTGATCTCAGGATACTGTGCTATCACCGAAGCAAGCGATGCTTTCCTCACATTATATTCTAGAAGGGCATCCACATTTGGTCTCACTCGGTCTAGTAATCCAAAGCCGAGGATGTGAGGTCGCTTCACGATCAACCTTGCCACTGCTAGTCTTGGAATCCCTAAGCTTTCAAGGTACTCCACAAATGGCTTGATGACCTTGCCGACTCGCATCCCCAGTATCTCGGGATATCTGGTTATAACACCCCCAATTTCTCTTCGTGCTACTCCGATTCCAACCAAATATGCAACTGAAGTGCTCATGGTCCCCTCAGGCTTAAACCCCAGTACCTCTGGATACCTCTCAAGAATTCGCGGTACATCATTCGGCTTAATATCCATACCTTGGAGGTATTTGACCACAGGCTCAAGGTCTACCACAACACTAGCATGCAGAACTTATGGGTATCTTCTCAAGAAGTCGGTTAAACCGGATTTCCGAACACCCAATTTCCCAAGATAATCAAGAACAGGAACCATGTTCTTCTTTACACTGCAGCCAAGTACAAATGGGTAGTTGTTAATGTCTTCAATTGTGAGGCCTAGTTTGTGAAGGAAGTCCACACGCTCTCTCATAACCTCAACTGAAACAGGAAGCTCCAACCCATCAAGCTCATCAGGTATGATACCAATCCCCCTCAAGAACTCATAAACCCGGGCACGGTTAGCTATCCTTTTGTTCTTCATTTCTAGTACAGGGAGGGTGATCCTACTTCTTTTCGACCAAAATAGGTGGAAGGAGAATTTGACAAAGAAGAATCCACAGACTTAGATGTAAATGTTCTCTCAGAACCAAGGAATGAACTACGCTCACAAGTCCATCTTTCTTGTTGCCATTATCTGGGATCCAAAGAGCCAATGGAGGATTTAACTTGGCTTTATGGAAGGTACATGTGTATAATTTGGGATGTGTGAGTAACCAAGATGGTTTAACAATACCGGTATAACCAACAATCTTCATGTTTCTCGTGACGTAATATCAAGAAACTTGAACAAGTAAAATACAAACTCAGCAACTTTCATCTTCCAAACTGAAGTGATTCCTTCACAGGAAGTAAACAATACAAAATCAAGCAACCTTCACCTTCAAAACTGAAGTGATTCCTCGCAAGAAGTAGAATAAACCAACATGTACCAACTGAGATTCACATAGAGATGAAAAATAAAACATACAAGAACAATCAAAATGTAGTGAAAATGATTGTTTGAACTAAAAGATGTAAAATTTCAGGAAAAATGGCTTCTGGGTATCTACATTAACAATGGAATTGATGGAAACATCCCCAAAATTGAAAATTTCCGTTGAAAATGGAAAATCTGATTCTAGGGTTTCAATCTTATCCAGTTAATTACAGAAAACCCACCTCAAATATACATCAAAAATGGAAAGAAAAATGAGCAGAAATACTTTTTTCTAAATTTAAAAGTAATACTTCTCATGGATTCCTCAACCTTATTATATGTTTTCCGAGAATTAACGACTAAAATCCTAACTTCTCACAGATTATAATATATGACTTTACCAGGATTTTCGCTAAATTCAGCAGATCGATTACAGTAAGAATAAATAAAAAATTATTTGAAGAGAAACTAAACCCTTGAAGCCCTAAAATTTCTTAGATCGGGTAGACTACTGTTTTGCTCTTATTTCTGCTACTTTATGTTACGATCCTATATGTCAAGTAAATAAACGAGTGAGTTTCATAAGTCTTGAGGTTTTTAGAACAACGATTTGGATCCTAACAAAAATGGTATCAGAGCAGGCACCACGTTATGGATTTGAATCATGAAATGAGTGACTTATAGGCTGGATTAAAATGCCTTGATATTATGTATGGGCATAGTGTTAAGTCATTGTAAACTGATAGGTGAGTGGAGCCGCCAATAAGAAAAGGGCTGTCATCGGGTCAGTATCGATAGAGTGGGCCGCCGTGGACGTCGGCTGTAGAAGTGTGGTAGAATATTACGATCCAATATGCTAAGTATTTAACCGAATAAGTTTCCACAAGTCCTTAGGCTTTTGGAACAACGGTTTGGATCCTAACACTTTAAATCTGCTACTCACGAGAAAGAACGTGTTTGCCTGTGCTCCCACAGTTCCACCAGTAACAAGCAAGGATAAAATCTCACAGGCAGTTGCTAAGATGCAATGCGCGTGTGAATAGAAAATTGATTATTAATAATACTAATCTATACTACTATTAAGCAAATAATACTTTTAAGATTTTTTTCAGTTGATTCTTTTATTTTATTTATTAATTTTTTTTTTAAATTTTATTAAAACTTCAAAAATTCTAGCTCTTATCCTTAACTTTAAATCCCCTACTTTTTTGACTATTTTATTTCAATTTAAATTATAAATAAAAAGTTAATAAAAACCCAATCTTTTAAAACTCTTGAGTTCCTTTATTTTATTTATTAATATTTTTTAAAGTTTTATTAAAACTCCATAAATCCTATCTCTTATCCTTAATTTTAAGTCCTCTACTTTTTTGGACTATATCTAAGTCAATTTCAATTAGTTTTAGAAATAAAAACTTATTAAAAACTCTCTTTTTTTTAAACTCTTCCATTCCTTTATTTTTACAAAAATCAATTTTTTTTTTAATTTTTTTTATTTTTTACTAAAAGCAATAGTTTTATTTATACTACTATTAAATGCAAATATTATTTTTAAGATTTTTTAGTAAATTTTTTCTAATATTAAAAAACCTCTATTTTAATTAAAATTAAAAATTAAAAAAAAAAAAAAAAAAAAAAGAGCACTATTTTCACTAATATTCTTCCACCCATGTTTCCACCCATAAATTCTCTCTTTTTTTTCACTAAAAACTCCCCTTATTTTTACTAAAATAAAAAATAAAATAAAAACCTATTTTCACTAAAATTCTATCACTCACGAATTCACCCATAAATCCTATCTCATATCCCTAACTTTAATTCCCCTATTTTTTTTTTTTTTTTTTTGTTTAAAACTCTTCAATTTAAGTAGTATCTCTTACCCTTAACGTTAATTCTCCAATTTATTAGACTAAAACTCTTCAATTTAAATTTCCTTTTTAGACTAAAACTCTTATCATTGGACTAAATTACCCCTACATTATTATATTCTAACTAATTCTATCCTAACAAATTACTTCTATTTTTAATATATTACTTTAATACTTGTCATAATTAGATATGGTAGCGATTCTATATTAACCTGATTGACCTAGGATCCGCATGATCAGGGATAATCGCACAATATATTCAACTTATCCATCGACTGTCAATGCAATTGGTCACATTATCTATACAGTGATCGTGAGTTAAAACTTTATACAGTTTTGGAGTCGAACACCAAAGACTGATTGCGGGATGCTATTCCTGGTTGTACAAGAAGAATGCGTTTGGTGCTCTTATAGCAGATGCATTACTGGATTCCGATGCCGGGGGTATCAAAATTTGCAGATCTGACAATGGCTTTATTGATTTTAGTAGCATGGTCAAGTGATCTCTTGAGGTTCAAACTTGATTAAACTTCAGAACAGGTGTCGGAACTAACAAAATCATTCTTATGGGATCCATTCTTCCCCATACATCTTGAAGACACACCTGAGCTGTTGCTCCTCTTACAGAAGCACCTGCAAGTCGTGCCTGTCACTAAGCTAGCCAACTCTTAGTCTCATTGGTTTTATTGTACAGGTACTCGGATCTTGTTTATGTTCTAGTGGTGTCTTACGCATTAATATTTTTTTTCACTCTTTCCTGTACACTTACCATGTTCACATATTATAACTTCTAAATCTCTTTATTTCCATTGCAGAAGTCACATTTTTTTACCAATTCATTCTTGACTTGACACAAAGGTAAATCTCGAACCCCATATGGACCAATTACACGATAACACCTCCCCCTACCCCATTCATATTGTCCTTTAGGACAACTCCCTTTGCCATTGAGAACTTGGTCTTCGCATTTTGTGTAGATTGTGAGGACCACCCTACAGAATCGACTTCAGCTCAAATACCATCAAAGCTCTTCAACCAACCCTTTTTCCTCCTGAGAAAATAGCAGATCCTTTCGGGGGTGAAAAATGATTTGTTTCTCTGTTAAAATGCAGTGGTCCAATTGCTCCATCGATCCAGCGGACTGGTATGGTTTGATGGAATAGCAGACAAAGCTCTATTGGAGTTTCAGTATGGTAGGGGTGTACAACGTGTCAAAGCTCTCGAGCCGGCAATCCCTGACACGAGACCTGGTTGGCCTGTGAATTCCCTGACCATGCTTCAGCCAGCCTCGAGTAGGCCGGGCAATGCCTGTGCCGTGGACACAGCATGGCTTATAACCTGTATCGGCCTGAATCATGCATACTGGCCCGGCCATTGTACACCCTTACTTTTCGAATAATAAGCAGCTACATCCCAACAATACGAAAAGAGATTCAAACAAGTTAACGAGAGGCTTGGTGTAAAAGAATAGTAATCACAGCTTCATATTCGATGACTGTCAGCAGGTCAAAGGTGTATTGACATCGAGGGGCATGATCCTGCCGTTTGCTCGTTTATAGACTAACCACAGATGCAGGTGGTTTCTTTGAGTCCGCTATGAGTTTATTCATATTAATACCAACTTTTAAATGAGTTTTTCAAAATAAACGATAGGAGTTTGAAGAGTATCTTTTGATAGTTCTATTTATCTAATTTATCAGTTTTAAGATATAGATAATAAAATAAAAATATAAGGTTATATTAGATGTTTTAAAGAAATCATAAGCATGTTTAGTTTGAAAAATAAATTGTATTATATGACATAATATTTCATCATGCTAACGATTGTCATTAGGATAGGTATTTAGTATATACCGAACATACATCGTGGCTAAAGGAATATAGAAATTAAAGTTATTGAAATATTTAATAATTGTACACCTAAAAATAATAAATGAAAATTAGACGAATTGAAATTTTGGAGACATGAATTACAAGGTGATGGACCCACGAATATGGCCAACCAGGTGTATATGGCCAGCCAACTAGGTGATGAGATCAAGAATCTCCTTTTACTAATGTGATTGCATCTTCCTTGTGTATGTGTAAAGGTATATCTTACATAGCTGAAAAGTTTTTCCTTTTATTAATAGAGAAGGATATTTTTTCTTTTTTGGAAAAAAGGGTGAAGTTAACTGCTTAAACAGTGGTTCTGTATTATATAATACGTGGCAGCATCAAATCAAATAGAGACAATGAGTTTATTCTTTTTTGGGAAAAAAGGAATCAACAACTTTCGATCATTTTTTTTTTTTTTTGATGAGAAATTTAATTTTAGTGAACGCTTATCATATTATCTAGAGATAACTTCACACGTACAAGGAGAATAAGAAAAGAGTTAGTCTTAGATCTAAAGGATTTTTTTCACTAACAAACTAATAAATAGAAAAAGAAATAGAACGTGTTACCACTCTGAAAAACTGGGGAAACAAATGATGTCTTTACAAATATGTATTAGAGATTTTAGAGGAATCAAAAACTTTTGATCAGTTTTTTTTCCTTCCTTAATTTATCTCAATTTTCTGAATAATTGTTTTCTAGTTCCCTATTAGAGTAGTTATCAGTCATCAGATATATCTTAAAATTAAAAGATAAGTTTATAAAGAAATAATATAAAATATTTTATATTTAGCACATAATTATATCCTATCAAAGATATCTAACAAATCTCGCGAAAAATGAAGTATATTTTTTTACTTTATCATGAAATCAAAAGACACAAAAAATTGAAAAATTAAGATTAAATCTCACGGTGAAGTAAATTTGCATAGTTTTTCGTGAAGCAAAAAACACAATAAATAAATAAATAAATAAGTGAGAGTGAAACAAATCTAACATATATTCATGCTAGATTAGTTAGAAACGAAAGAAAAGGATTTGACAGAATCTCAATATATATATATATATCAAGTTGTTTGAACTATTGTGTCTTTTGAGATATAACGATTAGGTTTATAACCACTCAAGCTAAGTTTGATAGTGTAACTATAAGAGTACTAAAAATCGACAACAATTGAGACCATTCGTACTTTTTAGATTAATAAATATATATATATATATATATATATATATATGTATGTATATTATGTGAAAATATATACTTTATAAATAAATATTTATAAAAAAATTATAGATTTAGCTTAAAAATATTTATTTTTAAAATATATTCCATTCAGTCAAATTCATCCCGCTTGGAGCAGATTAGGGTTTGTCAAAACCCACTCTGTTGCCATCCTTATTCCAGATATCTATATATCCCCTACAATTTTTTTTTTTGATAAATGATGAATTATATAAAAGGGTAAAAAGAAGGAAAAAGAAAACCAAAGATATAAGGGCCTAGGTTGGGAGGACTACTCTCAAGCCAAGAGAAAAGAACCCCCCCCCCCCCCCCCCCCCTGAAATCAATCCATCTCTACCATCATCTCCAAAGAAGAAATCCTTGCAAACATAACACTCCTCCCCACGCCTCTCCTGGCTAACACCTCAGCGACCACAATGGCCCCTCGAGCCACAAAATGAAACGAGATGTTCCAGTCTCGTTGAGAGACCAAATCAACCAAACCAAATGTATGAATCGCCACTCACACTGCTCCTCTCTCCTCATCCACTCAATGATAGAAGGTGCAGAACACTCCACCACCAAGTCGTGGTACCCCTTGTGCTCTATCAAGCCTCAAACCAATCACTAAATATATTGATTAGGTCACCCGAGGGGAACCTATATAAGCCCCTGACTTGATCGCGTTACGACACATGAATTAGATAAATTGGCAACTGTGAAGAGTTTTACTCAAACTTAAAAACAAAAAACTGTTCGATATCAGATTAAAGAAAAAATAATATATAATAAATATAAAAAAAGCATATAAGTTCTAAATTCTATCCGTTAAAATTTATTATCAAATTCTGAAATCCTAAACATTAACTTATCTTTACTACTCCACAAAGTACGAAGGGCCTTAAGTGTTTCTCCATTTTGACTTTTTTAAAATACCCTTATATAGTTGCACATATCAAACTTAACTTGAATTGTTACAAACCCAATCGTTATGCCTCAAAAGACACAATATGAAACTGTTCAAAAAACTTGATTTATATATATATATATATTGAGATTCTATCAAATTATTTGTTTCGATCTCTTTCGTCTCCAACTAATCTAGCGTGGATATGGATTAGATTTCCTTCACTTAAACTTACTTCTTTATTTTTTTTTTATGTATTTGCTTCACGATAAACTACGCAGATTTACTTCACCATGATTTCATGATAAAATAAAAAAGATATATTTCCTTTTTTATGAGATTTGCTAAATATTTTTATAGGATTATAATTATATGTTAAATGGACATTATTTTCTATTATTATTTTAGAATATATCTAAAATCTACTCCAATTGAGAAATAAAAAACAATTATTCAAAAAATTGAGAAAATTAAAAAAAAAAAACTAATCTAAAGTTTTTGATTCTCCTAAAGCCTCAAATCCGTATTTGTTAAATCATCATTTTTTTTCAAAGTGGTATAACACGTCCTATTTTCTTTTTTCTATTTGTTAGTTAGTGAAAAAATCTTTTAGATCTAGGACTCGTTCTTCTCTTGGACTCATTGTACGTGTGAAGTTATCTATACATAATATAATAAGTCATTCACCAAAATTAAATATCTCACAAAAGAAAAAAATGATTGAAAGTTGTTGTTTCCTTTTTTTCAAAAAAGAACAAACTCATTGTCTCCATTTTATTTAATGTCGCACGCATTATACAATATTGAACCACGTGTCTACTACACAGTCAACTTCTCCCATTTCCCAAAAGAAAAGAAAAAAAGAAAAAAGAAAAAAAAAATATCCTTTAGAAAAGGAAAAACTTTTCAACTATGTCTCACCAAGTTTAATTACCTAGAGAGATATACCTTTACGTGTACATAAGGAAGATGCAATCGCAAAGGTACAAAAAGATTCTTGATCTCATCACTTGGTTGGACATGTACATGGGTCCATCACCTTGTAATTTATGTGCACAATTTCCTAAAAATGGTTGGCCCACATCCATGACCAAGGTGATGGACCCACGTACATGTCCATCTACGTTGAAAACGTTAGGAAGAGATATTTTAGGTGTACAATTGTTTAATATTTCAACAATTTTAATTTTATAGTCATGTGGACAAATGCCTTTAGCCACATTGTATGCTTGTACATAAGCAGTATACACCTATCCTAACGGTAAACATTAGGATGAGATATTGTACAATAAATTATTATATAATAAATTATCCTACTCATTTTTCCTTTATTTAACTTTTGTTATAATATAATACTATTCACTTTTCAAACTAAACATGTTAATGATTTCCCCTAAAACATCTAATATAACCTTACCTTTTTGTTTTAGAATCTATATCTGAAAATTAGATAAATAGAACTATCAAAAGATGCATCTAACATAAGATTATCTTAATTTTTCCTTTGTTTTCATGAAAAAGTAAAACTAAAAAAAAAAAAAGATTTACTTCAATTTTGATGATTATATGATAGATGTAAATAATAATTAATATTTACACGAGAGAGAGAGAGAGAGAGAGAGAGAGAGAGAGAGAGAGAGAGATTTATTTGACCAAATAAATAAATACTGGAGTTTTAAATTTATTGAATAACTAAATCTTGGGGATTAACTCTTTGATATTTACTTTAGGCAGATAGATTTATTAAATAACGAAATCTTAGGGATTAACTCTTTTGATATTTACTTTAGGCATAGAGATATATTTGGTTAGACCAATTAGAAAAATACTAAGGATTAACTTCTTTGAAGTGGTAAAAGACTAGAATCTCTCCAAAAAAAAGACTCTTTCTTTGCCTATTTTATAATATTTTTCTAAGAATTAATGAAATGGTAAAACCGTAAAAGTCTAGAATCTCTCCAAAAAAACCTCTTTCTTCGCCTAGGTATAATAACTAAATCTTAGGAATCCTTTTCCTTTTCTAATTTTGTTTAAAATGAATCCAAAATCCATGCGTCTCTAAAATGTTTACTAGTAATACTAAAACCTTAAAAACAAATATGAACCCTAAATCCTAAAATATTAAACCTTAAAAAAATAAAATAAAAACCCTTGAAAGAAAGAGATGAACCTTAAAATCAAAAAACCCTAAATAATAGAATCCTATGTCTCCTTCATGTATTTTAGATTCCAATTATTTTTATTTTATTATAGATTTTTTATTCATCTAAAAAAAATTAATTTATGAGGTGAAACCGTTTGAAAGAAATAGTTATGGGTTGTGCTTATCGTCACATGTCACAATCTTATCCATCGCAAAAACGATAACTCTGTTAATAGACAAGAAAAAGGATGCTGAAAGAAAGGCAAGAACATCTGACTCACAGAATTATTGGTGGCACGATAAGGTTGCATAAGCACCTCAGAGAAGTACCAAGAATCCATTAAATTGCTTGTTCCCGAATCTGTGAAAGCAGAAAGAAGGGCACCGATAGGACAAACTTGCAGATTGTTCTTTCAGAATCTGTCAAAAGCAGAAAGTAGGGCACCAATTTTATTATCAACAAAAAATAAAAATTCTAGGAAAGAATTATTCTGGACTAAGGTAGCATAGGTTATAAACATTTCAAAAAAATCAAGCCACACAATTCATATTTCAAATAATCATATTCCTTGCTTCCCTAATATATATTTGTTTGAAAAAATGAAGTCCTCCAGAAACCTTAAGTGCTCTAGATTTGTGTTGATAATGCCTATGAGATTCAAATCATTGTATGGATCAGTTACAGTTGAATGGCGGGCAAGTCAAGTCAACACTCGGATTTATATCATGACAACATACACTTCCGAATTCAATTCCTCTACTAGAATTCCTACTACCATCCCTACAACCAAGGAACGGGAGGCTGTCCACATCAACTCTTGATTATAATGTATGCAACTCCCACCCCTTGGTTGTAGGGATGGTAGTAGGGATAGCAGTAGAGGATTTCTACTCTACACTTCCCTATCAAAGTAAAAGAAACCAACGAAAGCACCAGGCAAGTCCTGATAAAGTACATAATACGCCGTATGAAAAATATAGGAGATTCATTACCTTCAATGCAAGAGGCCCGTCCTAAATCTCCACCATGATACCAAAGCCGCCAAACTCAAAACTACCAATACACCGAGAAACTCTGCTGTCAAAGACTTTGTAGATTCAAAAGCTTCTCACGCAGTCACAATACACTTTTCGCTCCCCTCTTTCTCCAACACCTGATCACGGTCCTGGGTGGGCTTTCAGATCAAACAAACTCAAACCATGTACAGTTGATGAGAACCTGCAACACTTCTTGATCCTTCACCCAACTAAATCAAGAAATGGAAACCTTGTAGATTGCATAGCCAAGACAGAAGAACTAACCCAGTACTAGAAACAGAACAGCAATATAAATAGAGGATCAATCAGATAGAAACTAGGAACATCCAAACGTTCTCACAGTTTAGCCATTATAAAAGCATGAATAATGCAGTAGTGGCCATGCTACTATTTGTCCACTTCTCATATTTAAAGAAACCATTCTCTACGTTAAATCATGCGAACTGAAGAAGATGCATACCATCGTTTATGATAATGATACATGGAAGGGGAAAAAGGTTTTCACTGAGTGCCCAAAAACCTTCCAAGCATGTACATCCATTTTAATGATATGCTTAGATAAAACGGCCGATTGGAACTTCCATTGAATAAGTGAACCTCAGGATATGCAAGTGCCCAGTCCCCTGTCCAAATCAATCATGTGACCTCTTATCTTCACAGTGAACAGAAACCACTGCAAATCCTCAATTTTTTTTTGAGAAAAGCGAGCTTTTTGACCCATGGCTGAGATCAGAGTGACCTAGCTGAAGCTTGCCACACAAATAGATGATGAGGTGAATAGTTGTTGGAACCCTTTCAGTCATCTTCCTCAGCTACCATATGAAAGAAACACGGCACACCTCAAAACACTTCACTACATGACCCATCCAGAAAATCTGCCCCTTCGGAAAAAAAAAAATTGCAGAGAGAATACATACCAGCAAAGTATCAAGCCATCAACAATCCAAACCCTGGAATCCAAATATGATTGTGATGGACTGCAAGAGCATCTCATCTTAACCCTGTTAAAGATTCAATCTCGTCTGCAACTGTATTTAGAATATTCTGGTGGATTCCTTTCTACTCGCTGCAAGTTCAGGGAATTTTAATTCTATCCTCCGCATGCAGTGATGCGTAGAGTGTCTCAAAACCCTTCAGTATTCCAAATCACAGTAGATCCTCTTTTCCTGAACTCACATGGACGGAAACTACTCATGGCCTTCCCCATCAATGCCATAGCAGCAATGCTGGGGAACTGCTTCTTTTGCAACTCATTCAGTGGTACCTTGGAGCTTTGTGGCTTGCAAACCACCACAGGTGCTGGTTTCATCTGCAGAGATGCAGATCGATTGTGACACAATCTCTGGATCCAAGAGCGCGAGAAAGTTATATCTTGTCCTTCTTTCACATAGTCCATGGAAGATGACTGTCTGTTACTTAAAAATGCCAGAGTCTGATCCCTCTGTCCAATACCCAGACGTTCACCCAACATGTGTTCTGAGCTAGTTCTGTGATTCATAATTTTGCCAAGCAATCCATTTACCTTTTTAGTGGTCGATGCTTCTCCATTTTTCAAACTCTTGTTACTATGACCAAGAGAATCTGACGAACTCAACTTCAGACGCTTAATCCATCTACTGCTTGGTTCTGGATCTAGGTGGTCTTCCTGCCGAGGACGGGAGCTTGAATTCACCGGCTGCTCAGCATGCGAAATGAGGTGTTTCACATCCAAACTCTCAGTTTTTGATGTACTTAGTTCCCTTTTGTTCACCAAGCCAGCTGCATTTGAAAAGGCAGGAAGCTCTTGGTTTATATCAGGTATCTCAGCGAATACCTGTTTGTTTGCAACTTTTTCTAGTGGCAAAGTCAACGTTGCTTGAAATTTTGCTGGAATTTGGCCCCCAATGAAATCCTGCAATTTTGCAATTAGCAGTGATTAGCACACAGTTGTTTCCCCATTAGGCACACGAACTCTTAATTTGCAGCAACTTTAGATGACTCAGTGTCTTGAAAGGCTCATCACTGGATCTCTAGGCAACTTAGACACAGACATAGTATGGTGCTAAACAGTGTACAAAGTATCAAATACACGGATGTTAATAGCCTCATATACTGCTGTCATATGGTTTTTCTCATGCTTCATGAGATTTTATAAATATAAAAGTATCTCATATGGATGATTGTATTTTGAAAAGCTCATAAACATTAAAAATCAGAATGCAACCATATAGATTTAATATATGACGATTCATCTGAATGAATGCTGGAGCGAACCAAAATAAGGAGAACCTGATACAGGTGTCTACCAAAAGACAATCAGGGTGCAAATATTTCTACTACTCAATAAAAACTCAAGAGTATTAACGAGAAAGTAAAAAAAGGGATATGGTAATCACTCTGGTCAGAACAGTTGTAATGTAGTCAGGGAGCAAAAACCATAGTTCTTCCTACAATACTAGTTGAACAAACACACGTGTCAGTTGAAGAGCGCAGATAAAAGAAACCTTCTTACAATTAATTACTCAAAGATAAGTGGAAGAAAACCTCAGCACGTGAAATTCTGAGATGGTTTTGGCATGTTTAGCAACGACCATGGCACCAATGCGAAGGTTTGAGTTAGTACTAATGGAAAATTCTAAAAGGTCAAGTGAAAGCATAAGAAGACATAGATAGAATTAGGGAAGAAAGATTTAGAAACATAAATGTTAATGGAGACATGGCTTTTGATTGGCTAGAATTGAAGAACAAGATTTGTACCACTAATCCCAACTAGTTTGAAAGGCATTGTTGATACATCAACGTTCATTGATATTAAGGATTAAACAAACATTCTACTTACGCTGACATTTATCAGTCACAAAATAATATTAACATGGAATTTTATCATGGACTTGGTGAATCATTTACTCTTTCATTACCCCTTCATAACATGTATTTTGAATCTCTTTTTGGCATGTCTTCAAGTTTCGTGGGTAAAGCCAAATAGTATTTCCTAGATCATAAGCGGCTGGTCTATCAATCTAGCGGATGCTTCAATATCTGGAAAGATGAATCACTTGTTTGCCTTGCTTCCAGCATCCATGACATCAGAAGACTCAACATGGGATGGAAATCAAGGGCAAAGAAAGAAACCAAGGATTGAATATGGAGATAGGAAGTGGGAATAAAAGCAGAAGAAACATTACAGACTGAAAGTCGAACCTAAAATGTATAATTTCAGCAATTAAAAACCATGATTCACAAGAACTGAAATTCAGTATGCAGGATTCCTGAGGTACAGTACTTGACAACAATTGCATAACTCCTGATGTTGCAAGGGTCAAGTATACCTTATTTGATAGGGAAGAAGCTGTACCTGCAAAGCAAAGAAGAGAAAGGACCTATTAGATTGGGAACATGCATGCTTACAAATGACATGTCAAAGGCAAACCTTAACAGAATCATTGGTATTTTCAACTGCAACTTTCCAAATACCATTAACACTACTTCAAATGTGTAATTAAATTCTGACTATGAAAAGTAGAGCGTACGTACCCAGAAGATTGTTCTTTTCGTGAAAGATGTCAATGTCCAATGTATCAGTTTCAGCTAATGATTCATTCTTTAGGCCAAGTGTCCAGGTCTTGAAATCCCTAACATCGTCCTTTCCTTCATTATTAATGGATTTCCCAAGAGGTTGAAGCTTTGCCCCTAAATCACCATTGAGAATGACATTTGAAGGTAAGCTGTGTAGTTTACTGACTGCATTTTCTTTGAAATTAGTGGCAACTGTTGATTCTTTGGTCATATATGCCCCCATAGACAAGTTAACATCAGAACATGTTGGCATCTTTTGTAGTGAGTGACATTCATGGGTTAAATTATCTGGTTTAATAACCCCTAGATGACTACTCTTGATTGGAAATAATTCAAGTCCAGAAAAACTTTTTATCTTCTCATTCTGTTCTCCAACAAAAGATGGGAAGCGATAGTTGCTTGTTGAAGGATCATGTAGTAACAGGGCTCCATCAGTCTGCCCAAAATATGAAGATCCACATTTCCTAGCATTCAGTTGGCTATCCAGTTTCTTTTCACAAGCCAAAAACATCGAATGGTTGCAACTATTACCGCATTCATGTCGAAAATGCGTAAAGCTTGTGTTCGTGATGTGTTCTTTTGATGCAATGCCCGACCTTGATTGATCAGTTTTATCATGTCTTTGCACGATTGAAGGCACTGGTGATTCTCTGGATCTAAACCCAAATGGAAATATATTGGAAGTTGACCCAGCAAGATCATGCTGGAAAGACCTTGAAACAGGGAAGTTCTTTTCAAAAGACTTTTGGGGTTTCACCCGCAGCTCAAGGGCTAACGATGTTCCTTCAGGCTCAAAACAACACTCTCTTGATGGATATGCTATCTCAGATGAAGTTAATTTAAGTAACCTAGGGGCAAAATCATGCACACTTGTTCCTACAGCAGTAGTACTACAACCAGAGTTTTCATCATTCTGAAATTTGAATGCATGTCTGTCATGGACAAAACCTTTTTTTGAAGCCAAAGTTCTTTCTCTATTCCGGTCAGTGTTGAACATTGGATACGATGGCACAGTTGATGTTTGTTGCCTTAAATTTTTTGAGTTGACAGCCGGAATCTGATTCATGAATTCAGATCTTCTAGCTCCGGTCATTGCTCCTCCTTTAGCAGACTGGGAAACATCAGATGCAATTTCTAGTCCTTGCCCCCTTACCCAGGCATTCCTATTTTCAGAAGCATTATCTGGACTTGCATTCATATCTAACCGTGTGATCGTCCTAGACTTATCAATTTGAACAAGCATGGACTCCATAGCATCAAGATGATCATCCTTGCTCTCATCACGAACAAAAAGATGGTTATGAACTCGCGGTGATGACTCGCAGCTTGTTCGCATCCAATGGGCTGTCCACATGGATTGGTAAGGATGCATAGATTCCCTAGCTTTCGGATCATCATAATGAGATGTCCTCACGATATGATCTGACATGATAACTTGGAATATTTAAATAGGTTTTGGGTAATAAACAAGCCCCTCCTATAAAAAGCCCATCGGTAGTTTCATTCAAATTTGCAGCTCAGTACACAATGGTAAGTCCAGACTTCCACCAAAGGATGTCACCGCTCTACATGAATATATAGCAGATCAGAGGTGGGATTACAAAAAATAAAATATAAAAGAAGGCTCTGCACCTATAACAAACGGAGTTTAACATTAAGTGATTACAGGAACAAGATAAGGAACCTTCTGCAACGATCACAAAACAGTAAATTCCCAATGAATAATGACACACATAATTAAAGGTTAGATTTGACCATTAAACATTTCCATTGATGTGGAGATAAAATTTTAAGGAACCAAGGTTAGAAGAAACTTTCAAGTTTGAAAACATCCTTTTCATGGAATTTCTAAGTTTATTACATCCAATCCTTCTAGGGTTAACCCACATGGGTTAACTCAACTGGCAGGATCTCCAGCTCAAGAACTTGAGGTCCCAAGTCCCCGGGCTTACCTGATATATGGTCCTTGTGGGTGGGGTCATATATCCGGGGTTTACCCTGTCCCGACTTGTGGGTGGGGTCGGGAGTTCCACGCCACCAGAAAAAAAAATCCTTAGGGTATTGATTTTACCTGAAGCTATATTCTTTTTTGAAGCCTCATTCTTCTGGTAAGCATTTTTATCAGTGAATGAAGCTACTACTCTTAAGTTGCTGCCAGGCTTCTGTTAAAAATAAGTCCACTCTACAGGGACTTACAATGCAACTGGTTACATGGACCAGGAATGCTTAAGAAATTATTTAAAAAATAAAATACCAACTTTCAATGATAGATCACTGAATAAAGAATAATAATAATAAATAAAACCTAGAAAAAATAATAGAGTTTGGATCTAGTATAAGTATCCTAACCAAGTTGAACTGAAGACAGAAAAGTTCTAACTTCTAAGTCAATTTGATTTTCCAGAGGTATGCACAAGTACAATGTCAAAGAACATTGGTTATAAGTCTTCTATTCTATTGGTGACCGATCAGAAGGTTTGGATTGTATTTTTTTTCCCTATTATTATATAACTTAGGTAGTATTTTTCATATCTTTAAGGATTGTGTTAGAGATAGTGGGTGGCTCAAATTCACTAGTCTCTAGATCCAAGGGGGAGGGACCTAGGGGACCCCATGGGGAGAGGTCCCTCTCCGGGTCACGGGTAACTCGTTGTGCTGGGTCAGTACCATGGGGTTAGGGGCCCCCGCAGTACGGTAAGGGTATATTGGGGATTTGCCCTTTATATCGGGTAGGAGTATAAGTTGTAACCCTAATTTGTTTTTTACATAGTGAAAAACTTCTTCTCTCCCGTGATTCACGTAGGCTTTGCCGAACCACGTATATCTATGTGCATTGTTTTGATCTTCGTAACCCTAATTCGTTTTTTACATAGTGAAAAACTTCTAATCTCCCGTGATTCACGTAGGCTTTGCCGAACCACGTATATCTATGTGCATTGTTTTGATCTTCGTTTAACTGTGTTTGTTATTATTGCTTGATCCTGATCAACAGGTTGTGGTCAGAAAAACATTTCTGGAGATCTGAGGGAGTTGAGGGAAAGAAAGCTTTGTAATCCTGATTCCTTCTAATTTCCACCATAGACATGGCACACCGCCAAACCACGTAAATGTTGTTGAGTTCTACAATCTATGTATGCAACTTGTTTTTCGTTGATGTCAATTCGTCGTCGATTCTGGATTTCATGTTCACTCTAGCTATTCCGTTCATAATAAATTCAAAGAACAAAATGGTTTCTAATTGTTCCTAAATTAATAAACTACAGCATTCCCAGTATCAAGCATTTAAAGCAAGCAACATCCAAATTTAAAAAAATAAATAAATAAATCCAGGAAAAGAGCAAAACAAACAATAAAATTCACAGATCAAATTCAAATCTATATATATCTCCATGAAAAACAAAAATAAGAAATAACCTAATTAGCAAGGAATAAGGATTCAAGGTCAATGAGGACCAGAAAGAGAATAGCGAATAACAGTTAGAAATGGAGATCTCGAAATCTACTAATCCTGTAAAAGGATAAGCTCTAACCGCGCTTATGATCATCATACCTCCATGGACGAAGAGAACAAGTATAGGAGCTGGAGATCGACAGAACTCACAGTCATTTTATTCAGAGTCGATCGTTCGATAGATCTACTCAGAGACAGAGAGACCTACAAGGAAAGATTCCTCTGAAAATGCGTCGTAGGTACACAGATTTTTTGCTCCTAATATAGGTCCTCGAGTCAAGTTGTGGTCGTCGTAGATACAAGTCGATGGTTCAACGAGCCCCGAGCTAGCTCGGCTAGGGCTCTGGCTCGGCTCAGATGAACCGATATTGAGCCCAATAATTAGGCTCGCCGAACCGGAGATTTGATAAAAAAAATAAAAATAAGAAAAATCGTTGATTTTGCGGATTCGGCTCGATTAATTTATTATGCAATGCATTTGTTGTATTATATTATTTAATAGGGAAAATTATGCTTTGACCCCTTGAGGTTTTTGACAATTGCAGTCGGACTCTTGAGGTTTTTGAAACTACATTAACACCTTTAGTCGGAAACCTCACAAGGGTCGGTCAATTAAGACACTAAGTCATGGATGATATACCCTTATAGAGAAGGGATTGGATTTTAGATAAAGTAGATAAATCATAGGTCTAAAATACCCTTCATAGGGGTTTTATTATGAAACCTAACCTACCGTCAGAAAATGTTCTCCATTTTCGTCTTTACGAATCTATTTGAACATAAAAGTGATTTTTATAAGGGGTATATCAATCAATGACTCAGTGTCGTTAGTTGATCGACCCCCTTGAGGTTTCCGATGAAGGGTGTTATTATAGTTTCAGAAACCTTAGGGAGTCTAATTATAATTATCAGAAACCTCAAAGGTTTTTCCCTATTTAATAATATTATTAAAAAATAATATTACCAATTTTTTAATTCATTTTTTGACATTGTAGATTTTATCCACAGATCTATCTAAACATGACGGTGATCTTTATAAGGGGTATATCAGTCAATGACTCAATGTCATGAGCTTTTCAATGAAGGGTGTTATTGTAGTTTTAGAATCCATAGGGAGTGACTAAATTTTCAGAAACCCCAAGGGGTCAAATTGTAATTTTTCCTATTTATATAATTAAAAGGAAAAATTACACTTACCTCCCCTGAGGTATCTGACAAATACAGTCATACCCCCTGAGGTTTGACAAATTACTCTAGCATCCCCTGTCAGAAACTTAAGCTCAACGGTGTTAACAGAGGGGGTGAAATGACGAGTATAGCCCTCATTGGAAATTGTTTTGTTTGCGTGGGAAAACATAACAAATTGAATGACGAAAAAGCCCTTTTACTTCGACCGTTTCACTTTCCCTTTTTACTCTTCTTCTTCCTTCCTCCTTCCTCCTTCCTCCTTCTTCTTCAAGCTCCTGACCGTCGCTGGCCCCTGCAAATTCAAGTTTCCGACACCTCCTGAAGCAAGTCTCCGGCATCTACAACTATTTTTCTTCATCTTCCGAAATCTGCGAGATTTATTTCATATTTCTCTTTTGTTTGATTCATATTTATCTCATTTGGGAATGTTTTATGCATGCATGTGTGAACGAATACCCTAAAATGTAAAGTTCTAGTGAATGGAATCTGAGTTTATAAAATTTAAATTTTTTGATGCAGGTCTTTGTTTGAAGTTTGGATTGTTTAAGGTTTTCGATGAAGGTTTTGTTGAGAATGTTTTATGCATGTGTGTGCGAACGAAACCCTTTATTGAAAAGCTCCAGAGAATGGATTAAGGCTTTTTTTATCAGTTTGGATTGTTTAATTTTTTCGATGAAGGTTTTGGATTGTTTAAGTTTTTCGATGAAGGTATTTGGGCTTTTTGTTTATCTATTCTTTATCTTAGAAAAACACATGTTTTGTTTGTATATTTCTTTTGTTTTGTTTGTATATTCCTTTTGTTTTGTTTGTATGTTATGTTCTTGTTTTTCTATTCCTATTTGCTTTGACTTTGGAACTTATCTTATGTATATCCCAATAGGTTTTCAATGTTCAGGTGAATATATCTTCAAGCACAACATATAGTATCGTAGTGCATCATGGATCTGGTGTTTACTACATAGACAATGTTGATCCAGATTGTTACTGTTACCTAGATTTAATTGGTGATACATGTAGTGCCACTAACATCATGAGTGGTAGGGTTATTACTTGTCATTATATCATACCTGGGCCTAAACAGATTAGGATAGTAGATGGTGACAATGAATTGTTAAAAATGTTTGACATGTTTGATGATATTCAAATTGATGTGGTGAAAGAGATTCAATTATTTGTTAAGGATGATGTCATTTCTCAAGTGGGAGAAAGCACTCCTGCTGGAGCATCTCATGCTAGACCAGCTCGTGCTAGTTCATCTAATGTAAGACCATCTCAGGCTGGACCGCTCATGATGGTTCATCTAATACTAGACCATCTCAATTTTTTGATGAAGACATGGCAGATATCAGTGAAGATGATGAGTGGGTGCAGGGAAGTAGTGACCCAGATGGTGATGAGAAATCTGATGATAATGA
>JAUPMG010000019.1:14409972-14423514 GCA_031762675.1 Pachysandra terminalis
GCAAACATTTCAAACATGTGGATAAAAAATGCTCTAAAAGAACCATCAACCATAACAAGGCCAAAACAATTTTCATTTGGAAGATGCTATTAAATGATGAGTTTTTCATGGTTTTTCCTTTGATATTTTGTAACGCTAATACATGAGCTATCTTCGTTATAATTAAAATTTTCTTATCGTACATGAGATACTTAATATAAAAAAAAGGCTAACATTGAAAACTTTTGCAGTCTTCATTCGATGTTAAAAAAAAAAAATAATATATTGATCAACTTCCCACTATCATTTTGGCCTCTTAAGATTAAAGTTGTACCATAACAAAAATTATGTCAAAAAATTAAACACTATTCATTTTGAAAATTCATAATCAATGGAGAGACAATTTTACATCCAAAACATCTAAATAGGTTACATCTTGAAATCAACTTAGAAAAAACAAACCCAGTGGGGTTGGCCACTAGATCCCAAGGTGGTTGCCTCGAGTGGAGGTGAAAGATTCCGAGCTCGAGTTTGAGCACCTTGGAAAAACTTTCTGGACTAGCGATTTATCAATGCCCACCCGTCGCAACAGTGATTAGTTTTTTGGTTATCAGCTTTGGGGAGACACTAGGTCCTAGACTAAAAAAAAAAAAACGTAGAAAAAACAAAAAAAATTAAAAAAATGTGTGGCCCGTGCTCAACTAATTAATTATTCTAAAGTAACGGTCATTTCATTTTATCAAGTAACCACTTGCGCCTTAAGCAGCAGCTCCTTGTGCTGTCGCTGTTATGCTTATAAGTCATAACACGTATCTCGAAGGACCCACATTCATAACTGATGATCTGCCATTCTAAAACTTAAAAAAAATGGTGAACCCCTTACCACGTTAACCGGTTTGGCAAGTCACTGTGTGGTGGCCCCGGAGACACTTGTGCTCCTGAGCACATGACAGGAGCATAACTGATCTCTTCGTAAGGGAAAGATCCCGTTTCGTCGTCTTGACGACGTAGTGATTCACAACAAATAAGAAGTAAGAACTCTAATATATTTTCTCCTCTACTCACTACGACTTAGTATCGACACATGTATTTTTGTTCTCTGTTTTCAAACTCCTTCAAAACTCTCTCGCACCGATGGACATAGAGAAAGAAGAATTTCTAAAGGAGTTCGGCGACGATTATGGATACCCAAATGCTCCGAAGAACATTGATGAAATACGAGCCTCTGAATTCAAGAGATTAGATGGTCAGACCGTCATCTCTGATCAAGATTATATATATATATATTTTAAATGTTTGTTTATTTTCACGATCTTCGAACTGAGTCAGATTTCTTATTACCCTTATTTGCAAATCTCAGGTCTTGTTTACTTGGATCATGCCGGAGCAACGTTATACTCCGAGTCGCAGATGGAAGCAATCATGAAAGATCTCACCTCTAATGTTTACGGAAATCCTCGTATCCAAATAGCTGAATCTTTATTTGTTCTATATTTTAGTTCGTTAGATGTAATTTTGATTAGCGCAAGAATTTCGTTTTAGTTTGAAGTATTTTGGCGCTGTTTTGAATTTCTATTGATTTGAAGTTTTAATTTTAAATGCCAGCTTTTAATTGCTTAATTTTATTATAGGTGCTCAGGGTTGGATTTTGTTTACCTAATTTAATTATTTTTTCTGTTCATTTCAATTTTGTCTATTTTTCCCTTGTATTTTTATTTCTTTGCATAAGTATTGGAAAGTAGAACCTTTTATCCATTTGTTTGTTTTTCATTGAGTTTATAGTTTTATTTTGTTAAGTTTTTGTAGCAGTTAGAAATGGACTGAATTAACTGAGTTTATTTTGACTTAGTTGACATACTTATTAAAATAGTACACATCTTTAGTTAAATATTCCGAAGATATTATTGGAAGTAAAGATGCTTTACTTCCAAAATGTTCATAGATAATCATTACTAAAATACAATTGAGTCTTGTGAAAGGAATTTACATTAAGGGTATATGTTACAAGGCTATGATGTACTCATTGCATATTATTTTTGAAATCTACATTTTCAAGGTGGCCTTCAAATTTCAATCCATATAAGACATATTGCACTCATCGTAGGTACTCATCGACTGAGTTTATAGGATTAAGATTTTGGCTATAATATTAACTCAGATTCCTTATCTCCAAAATTGGGAAGTTTTGCAGAAAACTTTGGTTTAGTGTAAAAGTTCAAAATCTTGGTAAAAGTTGGGGAATGATTTAGAGAAAGTTTTAAACTTCCAACTACACTTTGCCTATGTAAATCATGTTTAGAGATAGAAACATGAGTTGTTGTGTTGTTTAAGTCTGAAACATCAGTTTTAACGCAAAAAAATATGATTCAATTGTCAATAGAACTCTGATTTTTTATCGATAGAAATGTATGTCATGTATTATTTTAAGGAAGATATGGCAAATGCTAAATAAACAAGTTTACCCCAGATTGAGCTTAAGTACTGAATCTATACAACCTTAACGTGTGGGAAAGTATAAAACAGTTGTAAAACCAAGGACATCCCTTCCTATGGCAGACCCCAAGAAAATCCCCAATCCTGGTTGAAAGAAGAGAAAGAAATATTCCTGACAGCCAGAAAGTTAAGAGGGCCCAAAGGAACAGCAGCGAGAGCACCCTCTTCATCCCTAGTTTCCTGGGCTTCAAAGATCTCTCCATCCAAAGGCTTCATCCGATGGCTGATGGAGGGAGGTAAAGTATGCATATTGAACTAAGCTTAGTGTTTCTTTTATTAACTCAATTGCAAGGAAACTTGATCTTACTCATACTGTTCATAATGATGTGGGGGAGTTAAAATCTGGATATGATTTTTTTTTTGCTCGATATAAAATCTGGATATGATGTTCTAACCGTGGATGCTTTTCAGAAATCGACCCAATATTATCACTTGTAAGGTTTAGATATCAATGCTAAGTGTTACCAGTACATGAGACGTGGTCTTTGGCTGAGATTGAGGGTTTGTATTCTGGTTTATATGCACCTTTGTTAGTGGCTAGAGACATCAACATGGTTAAGGATGCGTTGAAAAGGTTGGGGCAAATGCTCCTGTCAGGAGTGCTGTTGGGGATTTTTAGGAGATGATCAAGCATTGTGAATTGAGTTTTTAGACTCTAAACCTATTTGTTGTAATAACTAAGAAGGTGTTCATAGAATGGGCAAGACTTGACCAGGTGTTGGTTAATGATGGCTGATTTGCATTTTCCTCTTCTCATGTCACCCATCTAACGTGACAGCATTCAGATCACTCTCCGCTTTTGGTATCCTTTTTAAATCCTGTAGTATTGATTTTATGTCTTTTAAAATTCAACATATGTGGACTAAACATGTTGATTTTTTGGACTTGGTGACAAACTCTTGGGCTGGTTACGCTTCAGGTGAAATATGCTTTAAAGTCATGGGACAAAAGATGTCTTTGGGTATGTGTTTAAGAATATCAGCAAGCTTAAAGATAAAATTCTTGATTTGCATTTTCAGCTCGAGCAAGGTTGGTTTTCAACTGCATTCTTTGAGCTTTGAGTATTAGATTTGACTATAATAAGTCATACCTCAGGGAGAGATTTGCTGGAAACCAGAAGTCAAGTGTTAAGTGGTTAATGAAGGGTGATTCCAATACCAAATCTTTTCATTCTACTACTAATTTTAGATTGAAAATAAATCAGATTTATCGGTTAAGGCTTCCGGATTGTTCTTGGATTGCAGATGCTTTGACAATTCATGTGGTTGTTGTTACTGATCAAAAAAAATTCATGTGGTTGTTGTTTCTTAGTATGCATGTGCTTAGTTCGGAGGCTTGTGTTTTTGAAGAACTATTTCACTGTTTCTTCTTTGGTTTCTTGTGAGGAGAATGATATGATCATGATTTTCCTTTCCATGGAAGCAGCTAAGAAAGAGGTTTTTTAAGCATTTCGGTTGATAGTGCTTTGGGTTTGGATGGTTTCTCAACTAGCTTCTGCACCACTTATTGAGTAGGATGACCTTCATCAGGCTGCTATGAGTTTTTCCCAGGTATGGGTAGCTGACCTTCTATATTTTTATTACCATGGTTCCAAAAATTGATTGCCTCAAGGAGCTAGATGACTTTAGGCATATAAGCTTATCTAATGTGGCTTATAGGGGCTTTTCAGAGATTATTGCTGATCGTCTTAGCTTTATCCTTCCTAAGTTAATTTTGGAGGAACAAGGAGATTTTGTGAAGGGTAGAAATATACTAGGGAGCACTAGTCTTGCATAAGAACTCATGCTTGATATTGGCTGAAGGGTTAGGGGTCAGAATGTTCTTGAGATGTTGGATAAGGCTGAATAAAGTTTTTCTTTACAACCAAGTTAGTTTGTGGTTAATAATTTGGTTAGGCTGAATGGAGTTCTTAATTCTTGTGGATGGGATTTTGGTTGGTTGCCAATGGTTTAACCTAGAGCTCATCATGAGGCTAGATTATTTGATCATTAGTCTGAAGGATGACCCTGATACCTGGAAACTTTCTAATGGTGGTTCTTTTATCATTAAGTCAGCATGGAATATCATTAGGCGGGCATGTATCATACTAACTTGGCTTAATGCACTTAAGTGGGTTTGGCATCACCTTGTTCCCAAAAAAGTTTCAATTATATTGCTGGAAGCTTTTGAAGAGAGCAGTTCCTATGGATGCAGGGATTCTGGATTGCTTTGTTCACATGGCATCCAAACGTGAATGTTTTAATAGGCCTTAATCGAAGGATTTGTACCATCTTTTTGTTTATAGCATACTGGCTTTTTAGGTGTCGTCTCATTTTAACAGAATTTTTGGTGTCAACTTCATAGAAATCAGTCTTTGTTTGGCCGTTTTCAACAATGTTGATGGTTCTAAACTTAGATTGTAGTTGGGGTTCTTCGAGGAGTTGTTTCATTTGTTGGGAAATTTGGTTCTCTGGAAACAAGAACAAGAATGAGGGTAACCGGTGCAATCATGGAGACGGTTATTCTGAAGGTTCAGTTTCAGTTGAAGGGTATCTCTTTTCTTATTATTAAACCTAAATTATCTCCTACTTATAATTATAACTTAGCCTTAGAGAATTTGAGTGTTCCTGCTTGGATCTTCTCTTACAGGAAATCTGTTTTGTTCATTGGGAAAGAATTCTCCATGATTAGTTTAAGATTATTGTTGATGGGGGTTTCCTTTGGCCATTTGGGAGTGAGTGGTGGGAGTGGCATCATTTGAGATCATTCCGGTAACATGATCTTTGCTTTTCATGCAGGTTATGGACATAATACTAATACCTTGGTTAAGATCTTGGCTCTTCTTGATGGCTTAAAATCTGGGCATTACTCAATCTGTATCACCATTTAGTTGAATCAGACTCTAAAGTCATGGTTGATGGATATTTTAAGCAATTTTCTCAAGCTTGGTTCATGTGGGAGTATTGGGATGATATTCTTGATCTTGTTGCCAGACTTCATATTTCCTTACATCATACATACATACATATATAATGTAGTGAAACTAATAGTGCTGCAAACAGTGTGGCGCTGTTTGGAGCTCATCTTCAGACCTTGATGTTTTCTTTTCTAACTCATATACATAGACCTTTTTTTGGATGTGTTTTTTTTTTGATAAGGTTGGTTTTTTTAATATTAGATAGCAGTCCTGTTATTGGTATGCCATTATCGCCCTTTGATTTTAGGATTGACATGCTCTGTTGTTAAAATCTGACGATTCATTGTATGAATCGTACGATTCGATTCGATTTGACCCTTGAATCTTACGAGATAGAACCGTAGGAACTAGGGTTGTTAACCTAGAAGTGATGAAATATTTAGGAGGTGAAAGATGAGGAGTTAAACTCAATACGAAGGTGAAGAAGCCCCTAAAATACCTTGGTAGGAGTTTTGAAGACCGAACTTCCACAAAACCCTAAATTGCCACTTCGGTAGACCTCTCGGTTTGCCGAAGTGCCTACCGAAGGCTACGGGAGCACATAGAGGGTACTCGGGCTAGGTTATCGAGATTTCCTCGGTAAACCGAGACCCCTGCTGAAGGATCTTAGAACCACAGGTGGTCCTCGGCTTAGGTTTGAAGAGACATCCTCGGTAAACTGTGGGGCTGGATGGTAGTCAGATTTTGTTTTGCTGTACTTTTCTTTTTCATTTTCTGTTTCTCCATCTTGGGGAAACTGTGTACTTTTTCTTCTCCCTTTTTTTATAAATCTTTCTTTATTCATAAAAAAAAAAAAATTTATCAAACATATGATCAGAAGAGGTTCGACAGACCACAAGGTAAACTGAGGGTATGCCGAAGCTTCAACTCAAGTGAAGTTTAGTTCACTTTCAATCTATCCATGTTCATAGGGACCCACACTTGGAAGGGGTAAACCTCCAACTGTTAGGATTCTCCGCATGCCAAAAACCTTGCCGAAGGGTGTGCTGAGGGTATTGGTCAAGACATAATGAATGTGGACATGACCAATACATCTAATAGAACTTATTGGGAGAGTATTGATGTATTTGACCTAACTTTGAAAAGTTAGGCATACCCACACCCCTACCTAAGGTCTACCGAAGCCATGAGGTTAGTCAGGACCACTTGTATAGTGGGAAGGGAGTTCTCCTATCATTCATGACATGATTCAATTACAATATTATGACTTGTTATGCTATTCTAGTGATTATTTGTTAATTTGCAATGATGTGTTACCTATAGGTTAATCCTTGAATCAAATATCATGAATGATAAGTGTGATATTACTTTGAGTTCACTTATGATGAATGTATGATAAGGTAGTGTGACTGTAATTCTGTTAGCTTCTAATGATGTGTGGGCGTGATTACGCACTAGTAGGATGATGGTTCTATGATCATACAACCATTGGTTTATAAGTAGGGATGAATATTCACCATATATGCATATATTTACACATATTTACATTTAATAATGGGCATTAAAGAATATGATTTAATAGGTGAGGGGATAGATCCCCAATAGGCGATGAATTGTTTTTTGATCGATAACGAAGATTATATAAATAGAGAAGAATGTACAAAAACAAGCAAAGTAGTCAGTTCTCCAAGATAGAGAACCAACTATGCAGAAAAACAGAAAAAAATAGGCCATGAATTGAGAGCAGACTATCAGAGTCTGAATTAGAATGACCCACTGTTGGTAGGTTGTATGCTGGTAACGTTCCACTGGGGAGGTTCTGTGCTGAAGGTTGTGGTCCCTCGGATTCGTCCCGTGATAAAAAATATAGGTTCGGGGGTTGTGCCCGATGGGACTTGAGCCCCTAAAACTACGGTACATTCGTAGAATTATCTCTTGTCAATCGCTTAGTATGGTTCACGATAACACTTCGCAAACCGAGATAGATCTAGTGTGGACATACACCATACAAATACCAAACAACATGCATATCATTTTCTTGTGTATGAATTGTGTGATTGTCTTGTGTGTGAGGCATTTGACTTGCATGTTATCATTAAGCATCCTACATTATATAGTTGATTAGTTGAGTGGATTTGCATTCATCAACATAAACCTGGTGAGAATGGGAGAGAATTGCATTAAATGGTTTGTATTTATGTATTGTATATAAAATAGATGCTTTTCAGTATTTATTCAGTTATATACATATTATTTACTTATTTTCATACAACATGTGTCTATGAGTAAATGTCCGGGTTTTGAAGGGTTTCCTCATGCGAGCTTTCATCTCATGTCCTTTGTTTAACATTTCAGATCCTGGATAGTTGCTTGGAGAGCTCAACTTGTTGTGAGCAGTTGGTTAGAAGTCTAATTTATTCTCTTATAATTAGTTGAACTCATATGGCTTGATTAGTTTTAATGAAATATTTATTAGAACTATTATTGATTACTGCTTATGTTCTATATTGCTGAGCTTCTATATTGCTGAGCCACCTCTAGGAATAGGGGTGAGAGTCACATGGACATTTCTAAGGATGTCAAGTGACATTCCCAAGATTGGAATGTGACAGATCCGGTCCGATACCATTCGCTATAAATAATGTAATGCATAAATAAGGGGGTTTAAAGTGTTGATATTGGTAGCTGTACCATTCAGATTTGTTATCGATTTGGATCGACCTTGAATAAAGAAAAGCAAGGTTGTATATGCCGCTATATGTCATGTCATTGACATAGTGGAAAAAAAGAATGAGAATAGTTTTTTTTTTTTTTTAATTTAATTAAACCTTTTAAGGATCTAATTTAGAACTAAATACATTTAATAACTCAAAATATGACAAAAACAATGCATATACAGGGGTGGTGGGGTGATGAGATTGAGCTAGGACGCCACTCTTTATGGATGTGATGCACTACTGTTTCCTCATTGTGTTGGCTCATTTTATCTAGTTGTATTATGCCATTTGGATAGTTTTATTGTGCTTAATGTATTTTGATGTTTTGATGTCTTATTTAGATTATTATTATGGATGATTTGTCCATTTTTTTTTTCATGCCTGTACATAACTGTTCCTCCCCAATTATTTGTCATTCACTATATATGTATTTTTTTGGGTCATATTTTGAGTATTTTTATGTACTCAACTCTAACTTAGATTGCTACAAAGTTACAAAAACCCCTATTTTCACCATTATTTCACTTTTTTCAACTTTGTTTTTTTCCATCATGTCCCCCATATGTTGCCTAGATGTGGCGACATGTCGACGACATATGGGGGGCATGGTGGAAAAAATCATTGGAGAGACTTTGCCTATATGTTATATCGCCCACTTCAAAAATATGGACTTGTCAATGATGTGTCTTGACATTTAAAACACTGAAGAAAACATTTACCATAAAACAAAGTATTATAAAATTGAAACTTGAAAATATAGATTGTTATCATGTAATGATGTAATAGAGTTTTACGAAAATACTCATTCTATGTATCCTTCATTGTTGGAGGCGTATTCAGAATTTGGGTGCATTTCTAAATGTTGCGCTAAAAAGTGGATTTGGATTTAAATATTGGACACCTATACCATTTCTATAACCATACTTATGTCAAGTCGTTAATGATTATCAGTATATTACATTTACCCTTACCTAGGGAAAAGAGAACTCTATAGAATTGTTTTTGTTTAATGGGAAAATTAGGCAATAGGCCTACTTTTCTTTGACGCCTTGGGCCTACCTTTTGAGAGTTGTACACTACAGGCCTTTCAAGGCAATTATATGATTTGTGCTTAACTCACTTAGCAAATCTTAGTCTTTCCAAGTTTGCCCCCATTGCAATTTTTGTTTTTTTGTTGAGTAAACTTGGTGCTATTAATTAAAAGACGTACCGGACAATGAAAAAACTTGTACTTATGATGTGTAGACTTGTACCTAGGGATTTGGGAACAAAATTGGAAGTGTTAAATAAAATTGTACTTACTGATTAAAAGACCTGTAGCAGCACTGAAAAAAGTTGTAATTTATGATGTGCAGACTTGTACCTAGGGATTTTGAGGGTAAACATGGAAAGTAAAGATTTGTTACGGTGATTTATGCCTAAAGCATAAAATTGCTTTAAAAGTAGGCCAAAAGTGTACAACTCTCAAAAGATAGGTCTAAAGTATAAAAAGGGAGAAAGATAGGCCTATTGCCCAATTTTTCCTTGTTTAATTTACTCTATCAGTGGCTGTAAATGAGTGGAGTTGTCAGTCGATTTGATTTTAGTTGGAGTATTTGGAATTTAGTTTGTTTTGGCTGGCTTCTATAAGTATCAACCTTGGCATATTTATTACTTATATGGTATTTTCTCACCTGGGTGTTCATTATATTGCAATGTAAACCGCCTTTTGTCTTCTTCTTCGTCTTCTTTTTTGTTGTTTTTGTTTTGTTTTTTTTTTTTTGCTTTTTTGTTTTTTGTTTTGCCCTAATTTATTATAGTTGTGGTAGTCTAGGTAGGCTAGAAGACCAATAGAAGGCATAGTCAATGAGTGTTACTTGTGTTCAATGATTGTCTTGGTAGCTGCATTGTACTTATATTTTGATGATGCAATTTGGAGTAAGTTGATTCTTTTCTAAATGATCTGTAAGTATTATCTAGAAAATTGTATTTTCTGTCATTCATCTTAACTTGGGTCGGTTATATCCTGTTCCTGTTCTGCTCTTATCATTTTTAGGATGGATTTGTTTGTTTATTTGTTCTTTTTTAAGTAATTATTTATATTATTTCCGATTCAATGAAGTTTCCTCAATTGAGGTTCTTTAATTTTGTAAAATTTAGATAGCCAAAGTAGCTCCAGCTCAGGTACTTGTGATATCATTCAGGCAGCCCGTCACCAGGTAGATATCTTCAGCTCTCTTTGAATGATATATATCTATATGACCATATGTCATTGTATATCATATAAATTTTGCTAGTGGTTATGTTTCAGTGATGAATAGCAGATTTATTTTGTTTGTTTCATTGATACAATTTTCTTTTTGTTATTTGATGATGCTCAATAAGATGATTTGATACACTTAGTTATTCATTTTCCATTGCTTTGTTAAAAGAGCTGTTGTGAACCAGGTCCTGGACTACTGTAATGCATCTCCAAGAGACTATAAATGCATATTCACTTCTGGGGCAACAGCAGCATTGAAACTGGTCGGGGAGGCCTTCCCATGGAGCAGAAGTAGCAGTTTCATGTACACAATGGAGAATCATAATAGCGTGCTTGGGATCAGGGAGTATCCTGCCAACATAGCAAACCAGCATTTCCATGGTGGACATGCTGTTAATCTAGTTTTAAACTTTTGGTATTTTTGCCTCCTTGTATGTGGAAGTTAATGACAGTCTTTAGCTTCATGGATACCACCTTATATGTACTTGTCCAGTTAGTCAGTCAAGCTCATTGACTTGGATTGCATGACCACATGTGAGATGATTCTTAGAATCAAGTATGACAACTTTTTCTTTATTTATGTTGTCAAGATGTGTAGGTGAGTGAACGCTTTAAACCTTTAGGCTTGTCATCCAGCAACTTGTTTGGAAATAGATACTTGGCATAGAAATGTGCAATATCATGAGCATTCCTCAATTTAAGTTGCAAGAAAGTAAGAGCAATTATTTCTTTTCTCAAAAAATAAGAAAAAAAGAGTTCTTTTCTCAAAGAAGAGTTTCTGAAAGTCCAAAATAAGTTCAGAAAAATGAAATGTGGTTATGGAGTGTAGTCATATAACATTGTTAATGCTTTGGTCATATTTATTCTTTTCAGGTTTTAAATATTAGCACCATCTGGCAAATGTTTGCCTAATTTTTTTCTTGTTGCCATGGGAGATAATATCTTGTAGAGTATTCTATTTTTATTCAAATTGCTGGAGTTGTCAGTATTCTTGATTTTTCATTAAAAAAAAAAGAAAGTCTAGAGCATAAGAACTGCAGATTTTTGGTCAAATATCAAGAAGTAGAGAAAATTTAGACAAAACCTGGTTGTTTAAACTTCTAAAAGCCCTAGAGTTTTTCTTTTTTCTTTTTTTGGTTTTCTCATATTTTTTCCAGGTTTGGTTATGTAAACCAAATAATAAATATAAACATACTGTTGAAATATTTTGGGAGAAACATCATTTGCTGTGGTTTAGGAAATTTGGAAGCCAAGAAGCTGTAAGTATTGGCTAAGTTCATCATGTATATAATGTATACATCCATTTTGGGGAAAACCAAAAACTTGAGGAATTCTTATTTTTTAAGTTTACTCTTAAATCTTAACAATATGAGCTTGATAAAATATATGAAGAAGCTTGAAGGTGTATAGATGGAAGATTTTTTTTTTATTAAATCTGAATATTATTTATTCGGTTTTTGATGAAAATAATTAATAATTAATTACAATATATGCTATTTCTCATGTCACTTAGTGGTAATGTTGAATGACATGAAAAATCCCTAGCTGATTGATAGCATATACATTCAGTAATTTGAATGGAGTTTTTGCTCCTTTAAAAAGCTAAACTTGAGGAAATTTTTTCTTTCGTGCAAAAATTTCCAATTGAGGACAAATTAGGGAAACTAAAAAGAGAATAAATTATTAGTGAAATTTGGGAAAATTGCAAAGGGGACATAATTACATACTAAAAAGTTAAAATAATGCAAAAACCAAATATTTAAACCAAGCTAAAAAAAAGTATAGAAGTAGAAGCATCTAGTTATAATGTTATCCTGATAGTTTGATACTGAAAATAAAATCCATAATCTTTTTTTATCATCCATCATCATCATCGCCATCATCATTAAAATGCCTTGTCCCAACTAGTTGGGGTCGGCAACAAGAATTCTGTTCCTCCATCCCAATCTTTCAAAAACCATATCTTTAGCCAGATTACGAGTATCCAAATCTTTTCTGATTAATTCCATCTAGGCTCTTTTTGGTCTTCTTCTTCTCCTCTTAGATCGTTCAATGATTACTCCCTCACACCTTCTCAAAGTTGCTTCCCTGGGTCTTCGCGTTATATGCCCAAACAATCTTAATGTACTTTCCTCTATCTTATCTCCTATTTGCGCCACACCCAAACACTGTTCATTCCTCACCTTATCTTTCCTAGTTTTTCTACAACTTCCATTTCAACATTCTCATCTCACGAACGCTTATCCTATACATATGTTGCTTTATTGATGCCCGACATTCTAATCCATACATCATAGTGGCTGTCCTGTAAAATTTCCTTTTAGTTTGAGTGGAACACGTCGATCAGGTAGCACTCTGGAAGCACCTGTCCACTTAAGACATCAGTTCTAATTCTATGAGAAGCAATCCTCATCAATATTCCTTTCTTTATAATTACTTGATCTTAGATAAGGAAATTGATTGCTTTTAAGAATCTCTTGATTCTCAAAAAATAGATTATGATAAAAATTGAAAAAAGGTCAATATATAATAAAAGTTATAGTGATATAATATTGCAGGTTTGCTCAAAAGTACTTGATCATATTCATGTAAGTTGCATCTTGCATTGAATCAATGTAGATGTGTGTATTTTATCTAGTTGTGTGCTAGATCTATGAGAAAGAGAACAAATGGTATGAATACCTTTCTTGAACACTAAATTTACTTCTAAAAGTGAAATCTTCCTAAGTATGAGTTTTAATCCTAAACAAAAGAAGTGGAGTTCCTGATAAATCTTCCTAAATATGAGTTTTCCTAAACATAAGAATTGGAGTTCGTGAGATATATGAGGGCATTCTATGATAGAAAATGAAAATTTTAAATTTTTTCTTGTACGTGTTACAAAACTTATCTTTTTGTGAAAATATTTGGCGAAATTGTACCAAATCTCATTGAAATTTAAAACCATGTATATATTATGGGTATCCAAAACACTTAGTACCTGCTACATAACCTTAGAATCTGCAATCTAAAGCAATTTATAGCTTGGATCGTGTTTCAATCATATACTATATAATATCAACTAAAGAACGTCCCAATTCAGTTTGTAGGAGCCTTAATCTGCTAACTGCATGGTGTTACAATGGTACACTATTATTATTTTTTTTTGATAAGTGATGAATTATATAAAAGAAGGGAATAAAAAGGAAAAACGAAATACATGAAAGCCCTAGCTG
>JAUPMG010000019.1:14441051-14451598 GCA_031762675.1 Pachysandra terminalis
TGGATTCATTTAGGTCTTAATTAGACATGTTTAAAGTTTGGGGCAAAAAATCCCTCAAAAACCCATGGTGTCCCCACATTTTCCCGACATTTCCCCCTGTTTTCACCATGTTGCCAACATGGTGTCGGGGCTAAATGTGAATCTGGATAAGTGTAGCCTGCCTGGCATCAATGTGGAGGAGAAGTATCTTCAGGAGTGTTGTGCGGTTATGGGGTGTAGGGTGGGAAGATGGCTGATGAGTTATTTGGGGTTGCCCTTGAATGGGAATCATAAGAGTGCTCAATTCTGGTCACCGGTTGTTGAAAAAATGGAGAAAACGTTGGCCTCGTGGAAGTGTAACTACTTGTCTTTTGGAGGTCGTATTACTTTGATTCAAGCTTCCTTGGGTAGCTTACCTACGTACTTTATGTCTCTGTTCCAGGCTCCTAAGTTTATGATAAATAGGATGGAAAAACTTCAGAGAGATTTCCTTTGGGAGGGTGGTGGGGTGAAGAAGGACCATTTAGTTAGATGGGCTGATGGGTGTAAAGAGAGGGATAAAGGTGGGCTTAACATAGGCAATCTTCACACGAGGAATCAGGCTCTGTTGGGCAAACGGCTATGGCGATTTAGCACTGAGAAGAAGGCTCTGTGGCATTCCATCATTGCTAGCAAGTTTGGTGTTCACTCCAATGGGTGGGTCGTCAATCCTAGGGATAATACTAAATTGACTAGCGCTTGGAAGAACATTTCCTCATTATTTCCTGCGTTTTTTGCAAGGTTCGGTTTTCAGTGGGTTCAGGTAAGTCTATTCGCTTCTGGATTGATGTTTGGTGGGGAGAGAAATCCTTGGCATCTTGCTTTCCTAGAATATTCCATTTAGTTCGTTGTCAGGATTCTTTTGTTGCTGATGTCCTGAGTTGGTCTAGTTCGGGTCTCTCTTGGAACCTTCCTTTTTGTCGAGATTCGAGGCTGGTTGAAATGGAAGATTTAGGTAATCTTTTTGATCTCCTTAAGAATGTGGTTATTGATGAGTCTTCTTCTGATTCTTGTGCTTGGTGTCTGGACCCTAGCGGAAGTTTTTCTTGTAAATCCTTTTTGGGTTCTATTCGAAAGAGTAGCCCTAATCTTTTGAGTCCTTTCTCCACTTCTTGCTTATGGGGGTTTAAAGTTCCTCCTAAAGTTAAAACCTTTGTATGGACTGTCTTCCTTAACCGTATAAACATTGCAGATAATCTTCATAGGAGAAGAAAGTTTATGGCTTTGTCCCCACAGGTTTGTGTGATGTTTATGCATAATGAAGAATCTGTTGACCATCTTTTTCTCTCTTGTTGTTATGCAGCAAAGGTGTGGGGCTTATTTATTAGAAGTGTTGGTGTGGTTTGGGCCCCCCTGAGATATATGAGAGACCTTTTCGATCAGTGGGGATTTTCTGCTTTGGGGAAGAAGGGTCAGATTATTTACAAGGTGTTATTTTTCTGCATCTTGTGGCATATTTGGGGGGAGCGTAGTAATAGAATTTTTGAGGATTCTTGGAGGAGCCCGAACAGTCTTATTGAGTTGATTGTGGGTACTACGGCTGCTTGGTGTGGGGTTCTATCAGAGTTTATTTAGACTTTGTTAGATGCTGGGAGACTATTATTGTTATGTTACACCTTGTATTGTTTTTTTGGGTCTCTTTGACTCTTTTTTCTACCTTTTCTGTGTAGTTGGTTCTCTGTCTTGGGGAACTGGCTACCTTTTGTTTGTTTCTGTACATTCCCCTCTATTTATATAAACCTTCGTTATCGATCAAAATTTAAAAATAATAGCACATCATATTTTTTGATGGATCTGTGGTAAGGCAGCACCACAATCTGTGCTGCAACCACAAAACTTTTGTACACTCTACTTTACATTCTTAATAAAGGTTATTTATTCATCAAAAAAAGAAAAAAAAAAGAAAGAAAGAAAAGAAAAGAAAAAGAAAAGAAAAAAGTAGACCTTGTTGACCTGAAACTAAACTGATTTGCAAATCTTCAATTATTTATCTTGATCTTCATTCCTTTAGTCGCTTCCATAGTTTTATGTGTGATTCATAAGTTTAATTCCTTGATGATTGGTGCAAGAAAATTAAAGAATGATGAAAGTTCTTCAAGCCATATTTTGTTGTGGGATATATTAATTATTTTGATAGGAAAGTCAAAGCTAAGAATTGCTTTGACTCATAGAATGCCAACACGGGTTATCTTTAGTCAATGAATTGCACTCCTAAGAGGATAAGTGTCCAGGAATTTTTGGCCAAAGGGCAGATTCCTAAAATAATCCATGATATTTTCAAGATGCCAAGACCTCATCCTCTGGTCAAAAATTTGCACTGTGGAAGTATTGTATGTCTTTCAAGGACTAACAGAGCATCAAATGAAACTTAATTATTTTTAGTCCTTCATGAGGGGATCAAGCATTCGCTTCATTGGACTCTTGATGCTGATATAGGTAGTATTGGCATTTAAATGTATTCTTCATTTTTAAGGATAACGTAAATTCAGATCATGCGAGCGTAGTTGTAAACTTACCTATTAAAGTTTAATTTAGTCAATTATGTATTGGTTTCTTTCATATTGATTTTGATTTCTCCTTCACACCAACAATATTACGTAGTTGTCTTTCCCATAAAGAGAAACAGGGTGGCAGGGTGCGGAAGTCACAAAAGTACTGGTTGTGAGAATGGGTAGTGAAAATGAAAAAGTATATAAGAGACTTACATGCGTGATTTAAATCTTGTTTTAGATCTGGATTCAGACTCTACTGAAACCGATATGTATCTGGTATATGTACTTATTAGCTGAAACATTGAAAAATCAGAATGCCATTTTGTAATATTGGTGATACTTAAGATTCAGGCATTGGATCCGTCTTTTGCTAAACTTAAAATCATGCTCACATGGCCTCAGGTCTCGTAAATATCAACTAAAACACGGATGTATTGTTCCAATGCCCAACACTATTAGTATCAAATTGATGAATAGTTGACTAGGTTATAATTATTTATGGGGTTGTTACATCATATTTTCTTCAGTTGGTGTGGTACCTTTGCCAGATACTGCAATCCCAAGTGTTGCAGATTGAATGTATTAGTGCTGTATCCTTAATTTTGGGCAGCAATTATCTGAATTCCTTGATGTTTCTTCGTTCTAAAGCAATTTTTTTTTACACAACTTCCATTAATTTTGTATTCATTTTTTTTGGCAATATCCAATGTTTGACAAGCAGGGGCCACTGGATGGTGCTGATTGATGCTGCAAAAGGATGTGCTACACAACCACCAGATCTTACTGAGTTTCCTGCTGATTTTGTTGTCATGTCATTTTACAAGGTATCTGCTTGCATGTTTTGGTTTCCCGACATGCAAAGAAATAATAAAATATTTTTTTTAGGTGATGGAGTTTTATCTTGTTGTTCTTGTTGTTTAGATATTTGGCTATCCAACTGGACTTGGCGCCCTCATTGTTCGAAATGGTAGGCGCCTGCTTTCCAAATGCTTTATGATTTTCAATCCATCATCCTATGGTCTTGGAACAGTTAGACAACTAGATATTCTGGTTTCGTATATTGTTCCTGATATATATTGGGTGTTGTGTACTTCCTTGACATACATTTTTCTCTTAGTGTTGTGTTTTCTTGAGTACAAAAGCACAAAATACACAAAATTTACATATGTTATGATTGTCTGACTGTTGCTTGAGCTCCTTGTTTTTCTTCTTCTAAATCTTCTTCATTTCTTCATTTTTTTTTAAATAGCTTTGAATGATAATTAAAGTAGAAAGTAAGGCATCTAACCAAGGGCAGATATGTCCCCAAAAAATAAAACAATAGCAGCAAATAAATAATTGGAGGTGACTGAGAAAATGCTTAGTGATGACGTCCAAAAATATGAGTTTAACTCGTCATTGTCTTCAAGGATGCTGCGATTACTTTATTTTTATATTTATCACAATATCAAAATGGGGCTTATCCACCAAAGAAGTTTTTTTTTGTAAGATATATAGCAACTTGTACATAAGTCCTCTATTGGGCGAATCCACTAAATGTTTAAGTTTCTAAGGATCTGATACCATACTGGCAATGCAAAGGTGTAGTATATGCGGTTTATTGACACAGTTTCCTCTCTGAACATTACACATCAGTTCAAGAGGTACAATTGTTGCTTCTAAGATGATCCATTGTCGAATTTATATAGGGATGTTGTCCAAACAAGATAACCTTGAGGGCATTGGAGAACCTTTTGTTAGCTTTGCTGCATACAAGTCATTTCCTTAACACATGAAGGGCTTTTATAAAGATTTAGCAGATAACCCCGTTCAATTTACCATTCAAAATTTATATTCGCAGGTATTCTTTTAACTTGCAAGAAGTTTGATAAAGGTTCAAGGTTAGCCCAAAAGCCAAAACAAGAAGTCGTTCTCCCAATCCAGCAGTTCCCTTGTGAATAAGTATTAATTTGTGGCTGCAATTGGTACTCCGGTTTGACCATATCATTTGCCACTAAATGGGTGTAGCCTCATTAATTCAGAATCACAGCTACTAATGATTTCAGATCTATTAAAGGGTTCAGCTATGGTACATTTATGTACCATATGTAGAAACCTCTTTAATTGTCAGTCACATATTTAAAAAGTAGTAAAATGAGTTTACCTGTTGACCTGATGGAAGAGGTTAACTTTCATGGGACCCACCAAAGTATTAAAAGAAGAAGCAAAAGAAGAAAATGCAACGAAGTGGGAGAAAAGAGCTAGGTCAGTTAGCTGAACTGGTTTGACGATGTCAAGAAGAAGAAGAAGAGGGAAGAATACTCAACTCTGTAAAACTCACTTGTGTGGAAAAAAGAAGAAAGTTACGTGTAACCTCACTTGTAAAATGTGTTTAATCTTGTTGTAAAATGTTTGTAACCTAGTGCTTAAATTGTGTAACGTTGTTCTTAAGTAACCTAGTAATAAAATGTGATAACCTAATGCATTAAAGGGTTGTGCAAACTAGTCCTAAAATGTATATGACCTAGTCCTAAAATGTGTATAACCTAGTCCTTAAATAAGTATAACCTAGTCCTAAAATGTGTATAACATAGTCCTTAAATAAGTGTAGTCTAGTGCTTAAATGTGGGTAACCTAGGGCTTAAAGGGTGTATCCTTGTGCTGTGTAAACTTGTTCTAAAATGTGTGAACATAGTCCTAAAATTTGTATAACCTAGTCCTTAAATAAGTGTAACCGAGTGATTAAATAAGTGCAACCTAGTGCTTAAATGTGTGTAAACTATTACTAAAATGTGTGTAACTTAGTCCTAAAATGTCTATAATCTAGTTCTAAGATGTTTGTAACCTAGTGTTACCTACGTCAATAGAGTGATCAATAGCCCGGCCGATTACCTTGCCACTTATGTACAAGACATGGATAATCATTGGGTTTTAGATGTTAATGAGCTTCCAACTCAGCTTTTGGTGATCCTTGATAAGGATATGAATGGTACTTTGTACCCAAGATTGTAACCTTACTATATATTCTCTTGTCCAGTTCTTTGAGACTTTTTTATAAAATTATCTTAACTTTCAAAAAAAAAAGGTGTAACCTAGTGCTTATATAAGTGTAACCTAGTGCTTAAAATGTTTGAAACCTATTGAATTAAATAAATAAATTGATAAAATGTGTGTAACCTAGTGGTTAAAATGTGTGAAACCTATTGCTAAAATGTGTGTAACGTAGTGCTTAAATGTGTTTAACATAGTGCTTAAATGTGGGTAACCTATTGCTTAAATGTGTCTAACCTATTGCTAAAATGTGCATTACGTAGTGCTTAAATGTGTATAACCTATTCGTAAATGTGTGTAACCTAATGCTTAAAATATGTGAAACCTAGTTCTTAAATGTGTGTCACCAAGTTGTAAAATGTTTGTAACCTAGTGCCTAAATGTGTGTCCTATTGTTTAAATGTGTTTGATCTAATCCTAAAATGTGTGTATCTTAGTACTTAAATTGTGTGAAACCTATTGCTAAAATGTGTTGAAAATAGTTCTAAAATGTGTGTAACCTAGTCTTAAAATGTGTATAACCCAATCCTTAAATAAGTGTAACCTATTGCTAAAATGTATGTAACCTAGTGCTTAAATGTGTGTAAGCTATTCCTAAAATGTGTGTAACCTAATGCTTAAAACGTGTGGATCCTAGTGCTTAAATGCTTGTAAAATATTCTTAAAATGCGTGTAACCAACACCTAAAATTTTTGTAACCCAGTTTTTAAATGTGTATCAGTTAATGGTAAAATTTTTATAACCTAATGTATTAAGGTGTTCAACCTATTTCTAAAACGTGTGTTAAAATGTTTGTAGGGTGTGTTTAAAAGAAATTGAGGAGAACTCTAAATAGAGAAGCAAAACATTTTCCTTTCCAATTGGTTGCCGGATCGTTGGCCCGAAATGTATGGTTTCAGCTTTGATAGTGAGTACGGCGAGGCAGAAGAAACACCCACTACAAAAGTCAAGGCTGGAAAAGATAATCACACATTTGATGGTATGAGTTCGGAATACAAATGTACAACACAAACACCATTCAAATAAGTCAAGGACGAAACAGAGAATGACATGGTGATTGTATGAGTTTGGAATGCATATGTACAATGCAATTTAGTTCTGTTGATGAAGGGGTCTCATTTTATAACTCTTATGCAAAAGAAATGGGCTTTAGTGTTTGAAAGGATACTCAATATTGGTATAAGGGTACACATCGGGCACAAAGGCTTGTCTGTGCAAAAGATGGGGTACGACTTATGAAGCACAAGGATAGGGAGCATAGTCAACGTCGCACCTCATCAATGGTCGTTCTTCCCATTGACTATGCTCCCTTTCCTTGTGCTTCGTAAGTCATACCCCAGCTTTTGCACAGACAAGCCTTTGTGCCCGAAGTGTATACTTATACCAATATTGAGTATCCCTTCAAACACTAAAGCCCATTTCCTTCGCATAAGAGTTGTAAAATGAAACCCCTTCATCGACGGAACTAAATTGCATTATACGTATGTATTCCGAACTCATACCATCACATATGTTATTATCTTTTTCGTCCTTGACTTCTTTGACGGGTGTTTGTGTTGTACATTTGTATTCTGTACTCATACCATCAAATGTGTGATTGTCTTTTTTGGCCTTGACTTCTGTGACGAGTGTTTCTTCTGCCTCCCCGTACTCACTATCAGAGCTGAAACCATACATTTCGGCCCAACAATCCGGCAAATCTTCATTGAGATCAATTGGAAAGGAAAATCCTTTGCTTCTCTGTTCAGAGTTCTCCCCCATTTTTTTTAACCACACCCTACAAACGTTTTAACACACGTTTTAGAACTAGGTTGAACACCTTAATACGTTAGGTTACACAAATTTTAACAATAGCTGACAATCATTTAAGAACTGGGTTACACAAATTTTAAGAGTTGGTTACAAACATTTTAGCCAACATTTTAGTAATATTTTACATGCATTTAAGCACTAGGATTCACACGTTTTAAGCATTAGGTTACACACATTTTAGGAATAGTTTACAATTATTTAAGCACCAGGTTACACACATTTTAGCAATAGGTTACACTTATTTAAGGATTGGGTTATACATATTTTAGGACTAGGTTACACACATTTTGGACTATTTTCAACACATTTTAGCAATAGGTTTACTCAATTTAAGCACTAAGCTACACACATTTTAGGATTAGATTAAACACATTTAAGCAATAGGTTACACATTTAGGCACTAGGTTACAAATATTTTACAATTAGGTTACACACATTTAAGCACTAGGTTTCATACATTTTAAGCATTAGGTTACACACATTTTAGGAATAGGTTACACACATTTTAGCAATAGATTACACACATTTAAGCACTAGGTTAAACCCATTTAAGCACTATGTTGCACACATTTTAGCAATAGGTTCACACATTTTAACCACTAGGTTACACACATTTAAGTACCAGGTTACACATTTTACAACTAGGTTACACCCATTTTTTCAATTTATTTATTTAATTCAATAGGTTTCAGACATTTTAAGCACTAGGTTACACTTACTTATGCGTTAGGTTACACACATCTTAAGACTAGGTTATTGACATTTTAGGACTAGGTTACACTCATTTTAGTACTAGTTTACACACATTTAAGCACTAGGTTACACATATTTAATCACTAGGTTACACTTATTTAAGCATTAGGTTAGACACCTTTTAGGATTATGTTACTAACTTTTTAGTATTATGTTACATACATTTTAGGAGTAGGTTACACACATTTATGCACAAGGATACATCCTTTAATGACATATAGGTTATCCACATTTAAGCATTAGGTTACACACATTTAAGCACTAGGTTACACTTATTTAAGGACTAGGTTATACACATTTTAGGACTAGGTTCACACATTTTAGGACTATTTTGCACACATTTTAGGACAAGTTTACAGAGCACAAGGATACACCCTTTAATGGCCTAGGTTACCCACATTTAAGCACTAGGCTACACTTATTTAAGGATTAGGTTATACACATTTTAGGACTAGGTTACACTTATTTAAGGACTACGTTATACACATTTTAGGACTAGGTTACATACATTTTAGGACTAGTTTGCATAACCCTTTAATGCATTAGGTTACCACATTTTTTGACTTGGTTACACATATTTAAGAAAAAGGTTACACCATATAAGCATTAGGTTACACACATTTTACAACAAGGTTACACAATCCTTTAATGCATTAGGTTACACACATTTAAGTACTAATTTACACACCATTTAGGGTTCAGACGCTATTAGACCTCTAACAGGTGTATTGTAGGAACTTAAATGCAGATTCTTCTTCTTCCTCCTCCTCCTCCTCCTTCTTCTTCTTCAAACCAGTTCAGCTAATTAACCTATCTCTCTTCTCCCACTTCGTTGCATTTTCTTCTTTTAATACTTTGGTGAGTTCCATGAAAGTTAACCTTTTCCATCAGGTTAACAGGTAAACGTATTTTATTACTTTTTAAATATGTGGCTGACAATTAAAGTGGTTTCTACGTACATAAAAAGTGCTTTTTTTGTACCATAGCTGAACCCCTATTTTAAAAATGTCCAGAACTGATGCCCTTACCTCTTGGGACTTGGGATCTGGTAATTTCTTCAGAAGTTGCAGAAATACCTGAACATAAAATTAGGTTTGAGGAGCATATCTTGATCCTATACACAAAATCAAGCCAAAAAATAAATTATGATGGGCAATACAGTTTAAATCACACCACTTTAGTCCTAGGTAAGTAGATGATTTGGGTGAGGAATAGCAGATCAATTGATTGCTAGATTGAAGAAGCCTATCAGTGTAGTGTACACATGACTTCACTCTCCAAAGAATTGAATCAAGCTCTACTTGTTCAAGGCAGTCCCAGGCTTCGAGGAGGTCAAGTATGAGTTCTAGGGAAAGAGGAATGCGGGGGAGCAGGGAGGAGGAATTGTAGAAAGAAGCTTCCTTCTGCAAACCAGAGAGACTAATCAACCTATAGTAATATGTTTCTCTTATACAAATTTGAAAGAAGCATCCATCTGTAAACCAAAGTGAACCTATAACCATAAGTTTCTTTTAGACAAATTTCTGGGTGCCATCTATAGAACCTTGACGTTTTTGCACTATTTCCGTTTATATTTAGCAGCTTTGGGGCTATTCCTCCATGGCCATGAGGCTTAATACGGTACATAATTGTGGGTTGCATCATGAAATATTGGATTGGAGGACTCTTCTTCTTGACCTATGGACATTACCATAGAATATCTAACAGCATTGATCTTCTCTAATGATTTTCTTAGGTTAAATGAGGCAGTTACATCAGAAGAAAACCTTCAAACGATAGCCTTTGGCCTTCCCATGATTGAATCTAACGGCTGATGCTATTTACTGTCGGCAGTCTCACTTATTTTTGTGCTGTAACTTTGCTGATCAGGTTTGGAGATTCTTTATTTCTTCTATTGAAGTTACCTGGGTTGGGCCTTGTGTGATGAGAGACATGTTGAACCAGTGGGTATTCCCAGCCCTTGGGAAGTGTGGGCAGATCATGTACAGAGTTGTATTCTTTGCAGCTCTTTGGGGGATTTGGGGAGAGAGAAACATGAGAATATTTGAAGAGAAGAGCAAGAGTGTAATTGCAAGCATTGATTCCATTGTGAGCAAGCTTCTAAATGCCGATTTTGCCAGACATTTAGATTACTCTGGCAAAATATTTCGCCAGGTTGGTTGGAGAAATTTGATGTTTGATTAGTTTTCTTTGTTTTTAAGGGTTTAAATGAGGAATGCGGTTACAATATACCTAACAAGCCTAAAATATGCAAAAACAAAGCATACTTATATTGCATTTAGTCATTTATACAGGAATGAGAATTAAACTAAAAAGGTCTAACTGTCAAATAACTCCATAAATGATATCCCAAAGCCAAAATATTACATAACAACTCACAAACAACAATCACAATGATACAATAAGTTAATAAGTACAACCCAAAGTCCGAATGTGAAACAA
>JAUPMG010000019.1:14451698-14468095 GCA_031762675.1 Pachysandra terminalis
GTGAAAGGGTTGAAGCTAGCAACTAAACTATTGGAGTATGAGCATGCCCTATTTAAGCTTCACAAATGATGCTATATATTCTTGGAAGCAAATGCACATCAAATTTGAAATTGAAAAGTAACTAGTATTGGGTCTTGAAGGAAAGTGGAGAACTGGCCTTTCAAATACTTGGGAACCGGAGCTGTTTGGCATAGTATTTAGAGATGCAGAAGGTTCGATTTTGTTTGCCTTCTAAAAAGGACGTACACATGTTGATCACTTTCTTAAGTCCTTTAAAGTATAGATTTGGTTTCTCAAATACTTGACAACTTGGGTTGTGTGGCATACACAGAGTATTTAGAGATTAGTGAGCCACATATATGCCTTCTTTGGACTTGTCAGTGTTGATGAATCACTCGGTATCAAGCTTCTTTCATTTTTTTTAGTATTGATTTTTCCCTTTTTATTGCTTAGAATACTTGGGCCGAATGGGGATTTAATTATAGTCATCAGCTGGCTAAGCTAGCCTAGAGAGGTTTAGTGGAGATTGGCGTACTTGGCTAAAGAGACTAGAGTAGTAGAATCATTCATGTACACCTTGTTCTAAGAGCAAGAGCAACTTGGGTGTATATATATAATGTGCATGTGTGTGAATTATATATGTATTATAATGTAGTTATGAAAATTGCTTTTTTCTAAGATTTTAAAATTCTAATATTATGTGTTATTCAACAAAAATATAAATACTACTTTTTTAATTGTAATTCGAGGAAAGGTAAGCTCTGAAGATTTGAGACCTACTAGCCTTATCACAAGCCCCTACAAGATCATCTCAAAAATGCTTTCAAGAAGATCGATGGAAGTCCTATAGGTAATTACTACTCATAATCAAAGGGCCTTTGTGAAGGATGGACAAATCCTTGATGTTCTTCTTGTAGCTAATGGTTGTATGGGAGGGGAGGAAAGAAGGGAGAAGAATAATGTTCAAAATTGATTTGGAAAAAATCATATGATCACGTGGATTCTCAAATTTATGTTAGAAAGGATGGGTTCAAATAGAATTGGAGAGAATGGATCCTCTCTTCTGTACATAATGTTTATTTCGCTATCATTGTCTGTTGTTTTGAAGGACCACATTTCTTCCTTTAGGGGTCTAAGGCATGGTGATTCCTTGTTTCTATTCCTTTTCACTATTGTTGGGGTTGGGGATGTTTTCATGACTCAAGAGGTTGACCCAAAAGGCGAAGAGTACTAATTTGGTTTAGGGATTCCTAGGTAGCCATGTAGGTGGAAATATGTTGGAGTCTCTCATTTGCAATTTGCTGATTATGCAATTTTCTATTTGGAAGCATTGACAAAACTAAAAGGAATCTATAAATATTTTGGATGGATCTCAGGACTCAAAATAGAATTAGCTAGATGTAACATTATAGGTATCAATTTGAAAGATGAGAGAGCCGACACTTTCACTACCTTAATGGAATGCTCAAATGAAAAGTGGACTGTTAAATACTGGAAAAAAAAAAAATTAAAAAATTGGCCCGTTTAGTACTTGAGGCCAATTCTAAGGCAAGAAAATTTCAGGACCTTGTTGTGGAAAAATGTTGAAAGTGGCTGGCGCTTGGCAGTGTGGCTGTAAAATTACATTTCCTTAGGAGGTAAGACCACTCTCTCTAAATTCACTCTTGCTACTTGTCTGTGTTTAAGATTCCGAATGTGTATACCATGCTTAAGCTTCCAAGTGGAGCCGATTCTTCCCCCTCGTATTTGCATGATATGTTGGATGGAAGGTGGATCAGCCAGTAACCTTTTTCTCCATTGGATGGTAATCAAAATGACGTGGCTCCACTTCCTTAATACTTGAATGTGATTGGGTATGCTCTTGATATTTGCGAGAACTTATGCCAATGGGATGCTTGCAAACTGAATGAAGGCACTCTCTGGAGGCTGTTGGGTCATGATATCCTTTTCTCTACTTGGAGCAAGATTGAAGGAAATAGTTGTTTATGACTGTTAGTCTATTACATGGATCATGTCAGACAAGGGGTTCAAGGGTGTCAGGTGTCCTACCTTATATTGATAACCCCATCATCATCCCTTTAGAGTTTTAATCCCACAATGATGCCCCCATTTTGAAGATCATATTAATCTCAATTTCAATGGTTGTTCTTAATTTTTGGGAAATTGGATTGTTCAGAAGTAGTAGTGTATATGTACTTATATACTCAGATCCAGTTGGTAGTTAAAATTCATACAGAGAAGTGTCTCTTTTCATCATTAACAAAGGAAAGGTATTATTATGAAGCGATCATTGTGGAGGGAGAATTATCCAGTCTTCTGAGATCGGCAAGGTTCACTAATTAGACAGGAATGCTAATGATTTTGCAGAATATGTAGTGACAGGTCATCCTTGCAGTTCAGAGGCTTCTTATTTTGCCACCTCCTCCTCCCATTTTCAGGTTAGGAATTAGGTCCTGTGTATTCTTACCTATAATCTAATAAGATTTACTGTTGATTATCAAAAGTTAAGTCCTCTAGTATGTGAGAAACATCTGAAGTAAAACTTCAATTTCTCTCAAAGCCCAGGCTACAGCTAGTCACAGCGAATCTTTACTCAACAGGACATTTACTTGCTTTAGTTTGAGATGATTTTTTACATAATCTAACTGAAATGGTTTTTATAGGCTAGTACAAACGGGATTCGTGTTGCCCACCCCAATTAGTTGGGATAAGACACTTTGTTCATCTTGTACTTTAGATGCTTTACATCAAATGTGAGTCTGTGTTATTATTAAATTTTTCAAAGAAGCATCAGCTTTACCCTATATTTTTTTTTCACTGGTCAAAGCCCATCATGGTGACTAGGTTGCCTGGGCTTTAATCCTTTTTGTTACTTCTATTTATGAAACTTTCATTTTTTTTTTCTTTTGGCAGAAAGAATTTCAATCCAAGCCAGCATGAGTTTCCTGAAGCAGGTTGGCTACTACTGGGTTCATATGCTCGGCTTTGATCAGCATGGACAATTGATCTTCTCCGAACTCAAATTTGTGGCAATCTAAATGTTTGCATTCACCATCTCTCTTTTCCTTTGTTTTTCCCCCCTCCTGATGATTCAAAATGCTTCGAGGTTTTAGATCCTCCTTTTGCCTCATTGTGTGTGAAAACGTCGCACAAAAACAACCGATGACCAAAGAAAAATGGAAAAAAAGAGAGGTCGAAATGGATAATGAGGCTAATGGATTTAACTCAGACGAGATGGAGCGTTTTGAATCACTCTCTGGAATACTAATTTAAGCAGGTAAGCTGGGCCCATGCCTTGAAAGGAGCTATTAATTGGCAGCAATTCGCCAGCGTTTCTAGTTTTTGTCAAGTTGCCTGTGCTTATCGTGTAGTGCCTTTCTGATTCTCCTGTGAAAATATCTTAATCCATCAGAGAAATAAATTTGTCTTGCATATGATATGCTATCTGAAAATCGGAACTTACTGCTATTTTCACGGTAAATTTTTCTATTAGAAGACTCCTGCTGTAAAAAGCCATTGCATTCTGTTGAAAATAATGTCGATTATATTCTTGATATTCTGGTCTCCTAGTTTAAATCTTTATGTTGAGTTCATCTAGTTGCCGGCATGACTCAGCAAGCCTGATAATTAAATGGATATGAACTCTTCCCTAAATGAATCAGTTAAATTCATCTGACCCAATTTCCTTTACAAGTAGCAGTTGAATTCATATCCGACCCAATTTCCTTTAAAATAGACGAAAGCCATAGTTTAATATAATACAACAAATGGAGAGCACAGTCGATCAACATTAATTACTACTTGCACTGTGGTCATCTAGCCATGATATGATATCATCGAGGGCTTTAAATATCGTCTCATCAGGCTCGCCTTCAAGAAGAGAGTGATATGCATTCTTTGTAAAGGAGTAGTTTCTTGTCGCTACTGCTAGCTTTTTCATACAAAGCTTTACTCACCGACGGATCAGTTGCAACGTCAGCCTCACCATGCAAGATTAGCAGCGGCGAAGAAACCTATAAAGTATCACAACAATTTCTCGGTTACCAAATAGCTAGCAAGTGCAAATATAGGCTGATTTACGGAATGTACGGGACTGGACAACTGATCATTTGAACAATCACAAAGGTCATGTTGCAGGTATCAAAGCATCGCAGAAATGTTGAAAATCGTTTAAGCATTCACAGTTGAAATAGAATGTCATTGCTAAGTTGTCATGTGTTTTCTGCTTTACATGTGCAGTGCTGTCCTAGCTTGTTCCAACTTGGCAGTACGCTCTTCTAGCTTACAGAAGGCCAATGTTGGTTAAATTGTGTGTGGCTCATATGAAGGGCAACAGTGTTGCTTCTATTGTCCAGAAATCTGCCTTGTTGCAAATGTTTACCACATTTGGATGGTGACAAACAAGCACTTCTTCCAAAATGAATTCGTACCAGTGCATGAGCTTCTTGGGGTTACTTTTTGTCAAAACCCTAGACTTTGGAGCTTCTCCCATCTGGTCCGCACTTTGGTATTGTGAGCCGCCAGACCATATCTCCGTTTGTGTGAAAGTTAATTGTGATCTAACCCAAAGAGTTTAGTTCGTTAAATTAATTAGAGTATGGATTGGCCAAGAGAAAACCATGTGTGTTTTGCAAGGCATTGGGTGTGTAATTGATCTTTTTTTTGAACAGTGAATTTTATTAGATGGAAAGGGAATGCACAAGCATCAAAAGAGGTGGGTGAAAGTAGAAACCGTCTTTGAACAAAAAAGAAAAAAGAATACAGCACTACCCGAATACATAAACCAAGAAAGGAAGGTCAATCCTTAATCTCTTGTAGCATTTTCATTGTTAGAACTCCCAAAAAGTCTATAACCGCTCCTCTCTTGGCCAACATATCTGCATACTCATTAGCTGACCTAGGCACATTAGACTGAGAAATTCGACCTATTCACCAACATTTCCACTAATCTAACGACATCTGTAGGCTTCCAAGAGTATGGACAGGAGCTACTAATCAAGGAAATAACTGCAAAAGAATCTCTCTCAACCTCTCATTGATGAGTTCGCGCATTCAGATTTCTATTTTGTCCGTTGATAAGCTACCTAGTGGTGGACCGGTTGTCTAAATTCTTATATTTTGTAACCGAGGTTCTCTTCTACCCTGAAAATATCCCTAGTAATTTTCCTTGCATGGCTGAGCAGGATGCCAAAAAGGATAAGAAAACTAAGTTGTAGTATCCTTCTTTTTTCAAATACTACTTTCTCTTTCCTTTCCCTAAGGCTGTGTTTGGAACCTTAGGTTTTAGAAGAAAATAAAAGATATATATTTCCTCTCCGCCATAATGCCAATAGTAAAGTATGAAAACAGGGACCGATACATCATCTTGCCTCCGACTCCCAGCCCAGCAATCTCCACTGGCTCAACAACATACATATACTCGATGGAAGTACCAAATCCATACCAATCAATCAAAGAAACATAAAACATCACGTGCCGCCATACAATACAGAAACAAATGGTCCACTGACTTTCCCCGCCTGAGACACACAATGCACACTTGTGATGAAAGAGTTAAATGTTTCCTTCTTTTTGGAGGATATCGCAAGTATTAATCCTTTATAGAATTGAGGTCCACAAAAGCTTTGATTCTTAAGGGATACCTGTGGCTTCCACATATGATGGACATGAAAGGATGCAAGGGGTACCAGCCTATCGCCATGTAAAGATACTGAAGAAGGATCTAGTGGAAAAAACACCTTTAAAGTCTGGTTTCCAAATCCTTGAATACAAAGAATGGGGATCGATCAAAACGTCCTTAATATGTCCAACCAAGAAGCAAGGTACTCCAAATCAGCCTATCAAGACCTAAAAAGCTTGTTCCAAGCAAGACCATCTAAGGACCAGAACAGAATATCCGCAACCTTAAACTAAATGGCACCCTCATCTTCCTCCTCTCTGCTTCCTTCTGCTGACCCTGGTCCATCCTTTACCAGTCTCCCTCTTCCTCATTGTCCTGATCCCATCATCTTTCCCCTTCAAACAATCCCTCTTCCTCTTTCACTTCTATCACCCAGATCCATCATCCTCCCCCTTCCTTCCAGGGTCAGTAAGTGACAGAGACCAGTAAGCAGCTGGTTCAAGCACTGTACATTTATTGCACTTATATATTGGATCATCGAAATACTTTTTCTCACCAATTATTTCTGTCAAATGTTGCTGCCTGAGAAAGCGTTACTAAATCAGAATGCACAAACTATGAAATTAAAGAGCATGGATTACAAGGGATTCCTCTTCCAAAGCGCAAAACGGCATGCCAAGAGCGAAAGCAGTACCAACTTCAAGCTCTTTGGGGCACTAAAGTTGGACCACTCCTGAGCAAACCACTGCTTAAATCAGGCTACTTACAGGCACCATAACATTCTTGAGAGTGATATTCACAATCACATAAGAGATGGTTTCCCTCCTTGCCACCTTGGACTTGCCAGGCAACTGCATCAGCTCCGTCAAGTATATTTGCTATTGCCATCAATTCTCTCACTTCTAATCGTGCTTGGATAATTGATTTGCCATCTCCAATCACACAAAGGCCAAGTGTACTACATCCACTTTGGTAAATAATTGTTCTAAACTCAAAAGTCCTGCTTCGATCTGCTAATGCTTGATGAATGCAGTCCACAAAAGAAAGATTAAAATTTCTCTAGAAATATCATCAACTAATAGATTGCATAACCCTGCTGACTTAAACACCTCAGAGAGAAAAATGTTGTTTAAATCTGACATGTTAATTGGTGCTATGTGTATGATCTCAATTGCTTCCAAGAAAAGCTTTAAAGTGGATAATAAACCTCAAAGCATTCGAAAAAGCTCAAAACACTGAAATCGATTCTCACCAAAGCTGATTCTAACTCATTTACCTTCCTCTTCTGCAATTCTCTGAAACGACATCTAATAAAAAAGCACCTAGCTTTTCAATGTACTGAGAAAAATGTAGAATCGCCATTCCACTACAACTTGGAAAATCATCTGAAGTGAATTTCTGTCTGTTGCTCAAACAATAGTTCCATATTATCATATGCTTAGGACTTAAAGAGAACATTAGACTTCTTGTCTTTTTTTTAATATATAATTTTTATCCTACTACGTGACATAGACTTATTGTTCTGTTTATTTCTAACAAATACAGAGTCAAACTAAGACAAATAATCTGTAGAATAGGCATTTCCAATGATCAATGTTTCATACAATTATCCCAAGAAAACGAATTAAAAACAGGTAACTGTCATACCTCTTCCAACCGATGTTCTATCTCTTGGGTGGTTTTGAGCATTTCTAGGGCAGTCCCCAAGCGTGGTTTATCCTTGTAAGCGATGAAATTATAGGGTGTCTGAATCACCAGCAAAGAAAAACATTATAACCATATATTCACATAATGACTACCAATTTCATAAATTAGATAAGGTGAAATGCAGTGATATGCAGTCTAGCACAGTCAGAAGCTATATGCATGGCACAGAATCCTATGCCCCTGAAAATAAAATGAAAACATTAAATGGGGAGGGGAATCTAATTTGGGAGGAATTGTGAGTTCTTTTGACTGGTATTAGAGAGGTGACATCCATGGGGTTCCATAACATAGAGGTGGAGGGGGATTCCATGACTGTTGTTTCTTGGATGCTTGGGAGGGAGCAGTAGCCTTAAAGTCTTAGACATTGGGTTAGAGTGGTAAGACCTTTGGCTGCTGATTTGAATACCTCATTCCATCATATAACAAAATCTGCCAATGGCAACGCCAACAGGTCTGCTAAGAAGGGTGCTAGAAGTGATGTCATGGTCCATGGGTTACCGGCAGTAGAGATGCTTCAAAAAGACAAGAGATCTAAGGTCATAAGACATGCTGTCATTCGATATGCTACTTTTATGTGTTATATCTGTCTTTTTCACTTTCCTTGTATTTTTGTTTTTTCATGGTCTAGGTGACTCAATTTGAGGAACGTACTTACTGCAATCACAACTATTTCCTCCTAAATAAAATTCTCATTATTCATCAAAAACTAAAAGATAAAAGAAGCTGTAACAAGTAAAGAGACCAACCAGCTCCCTTTTTTTCAAATCTCTGAATCCCATCTCTGCTATATCCTTTTGTGGAACTAACTTCTCTTTGGGAAGAAACTTAGCTATGCCAATAAGAATCTGCTTCACAACCCAAGGTGGAACCATATCCTCTGCAATCTATTCATAAAGATTTTGTTTAAGTAAATGTACAGATCAAAAAGAGAGTCTAGAGAAAAAAAATCCAGTTCAGAAGACTACTTTGCACATAGGTGCAAGAAGAATGGCACCATCCCATGCTGTAGGTTGTTTGAGGTGCACCTTCAGTGCAACTGCTCCACCCAAAGACTGTCCAAACAGGAAACTTGGAATGCTTCGGTAATCCGGGTTTTCTGTCATCCAAATCCACTGAAATGAGCGCAAAAGCAAGATTTTGGTAGCAAATTGAAGTAAAATAGATGTATATATGTAAAAGTTGAAGAATGATTTCTATATAGACCATCCAATTATAGTTTAACCAGATGCATGCCTTGGATAGTCTATGAAAGTGTCTTGTTGGTATAATTGTAGTTATGATTTTGGATAATAAAAGGGACCTTTCAATTATGCTGTTTTGAATTCCTGTAAGAAAGACATGACTGCTGTTGGTCCAAAAATCACAGAATTAATGTTCTCAAAACTCATTGTCATTTTAATTAACATGTTCAAGGATTAGAGGCATATTGTAACTTCTTGAAGAAAACTGGTGCTCCCCAGAACTGCAATTTCAGATTTAACTGAAATTATCAAGGAAACTATGAATAATTTTGAGAAAATTAATTGTGATTTTCATACAAACAAATTAATGATAGTTGCTTAATTGGTTACTTTTTTTTTTGGCGGCATGTGCCTTTCCAAATTATTAATTGATTGGAATCATCGAATAGATAATTTATGATAATTAAAAAGGTCAGTTATCTTAATTTTCTTAGAATAAATTTTTTTGTTAATCTTATCACAAATCATGATCTAAAATCAAATGGCAAATTGATTATATGATAAATTTATGCCTTCCGATTATTTTGATGCAATCAACAATAAATTTGAAAGGACTACTTGGATTGCAGTCTTATGAAAGACCAGACTCACCCAAAAGAGAGACGGTGATCATCCTTTCGAGGGCGTATTGGACAGCTTCATTCTTTGGAGGTATTTTCAGTTGAAGGGCCCCATTGTCCACAAACATTGAGATATGTATGTGTATATACACACGCACACACACTACATACTTCCCAACTAGTTGGAGGTTATCAACATGAATGCACTCTTTCCCACGTTCTCACAGGTATCTCCCTAGTTCTCCGTTTTAAATACGCAAACAATCTTTAACCTACTTTCCTTTATTTCAAATCCTATTGGAAATAGTCTTCGACACGTTCATTCCTTACCTTATCATTCCTCGCCCTTCATCTCAACACCCCCTCTAAGCAACATTCATCCTATGAATATGATGCTTCTTTATTGCCCAATATCCTCCTCTAAACATCAAAGCAGGGTCTGATACCTAACCAACAGTATGAACTGGTACTAGCCAATCGCTCCGTCTTTCTACTCTCTCTTTGCTTCCTCTTTATAAATATATTAGCATTAGGTGGGCCCCATAGTGTTTAAACTCAGTTTTGGATCAAGGATCGTCCCGGTCCGATACCAAGTTGGATCGCCGATCCACATCTAGATCGGACGATCCGAACCGGTCCAAGAAGGAAACAAAAACCCAACCCCTCTTTTTCTCATTTTTTTTTTTGATAAAACCCTCTTTTTCTCTTGCACTGGAAGCTTCCAGCAGGTTTCTCTCTCTCTCTCTCTCTGGTAGCAGACGGCAGTTCTCTCTCTTCCGTAGCCCGCAGTAGCCCCCCCTCTCTCTCTCGATCGCAGCAGACGGCAGACCTCTCTCTCGATCACAGCAGATGGCAGACCTCTCTCTCGATCGTAGCAGATGGCACTACCAGACCGATCTTAGGGTTTTATTTCCTTAAGTATAAAGAAAATGAGAAGGAGAAGGAGAACAAATTCAGAAAGAAGAAGGAGAAGAAGAAAAAGAAGGAAGAAAATCAGGCCTTCCTTCCTTGAATCGACGAACAACCGAACCCCTTCCTTCCTTGAATCAACGAACAACCGAACCCTTGGGGTTGAGAGCTCTCTTCCACGTTTTGGAAACTTCTCCAGGTTTCCTTTTTTTTTTTTAAAGACGTGGCCTATCTCTCTTTGGACCGGACGATTCAGTTTAGATCGTTCGGTCTGCCTCGCCGATTCCGAGACGGATCGTCCGGATTCCTCGATCTGTATCGGGATCGGACCGAGCTGACGTATTTTGGGATTGGTTTCAACTCGGGGATCGTCCCAATCAGATCCCGAGTTGGATCGTCCAATCCAAACCAGGATCGAACGATCCTTTACACTATGGTGGGCTCTCTAGAGGATAAGATGATAGAATTCTCAGATGCAACAATCTTCCAATGAGATTAATCTATTATCATATTAAGGCCGTGTTTGACATTGCTTCCTAAAAGGAGAAGAAATACCTCCAGAATCGATTCTTATGAAGTGCTTTGTAAAAACTGCTCAAATAAAAACAAAGGGTTTACTAAATTCCCATTTAAGAAGTGCTTTTAGGTCAAGAAGCGGCAAAACGGGTACTACAAAATAGCACGAGTATGAAATAGTCTCAACACCAATGTCACAAAAGTGACCAAACTGACTCCGACAAAAGTAAATTGAGGAAGCGGGGAATCGACTGCTTCAGTGGAATTAGCATTCCAATAAAGCACTTATTTCGAATTACTTTTCGCTAGTGTTTACCAAATGCTTAGGATTTGTTGGGCATTGCTTCCTAGAAAAAGAAGCACTTTGTAAAGATGCTTCAAATGAAAAGATAATGTTTAGCAAATGCCTATTTAAGAAGTTAGTTTAGGTCAAAAAGATAAGAAGTGACAAAATGGGTATTATAAAATAGCATAAGAATAAAATAGTCTCAACAATAATGTCACATGAGTGGTCAAACTGATTTGTGCAAAAGCAATATGGGGAAGCAAGGTTGACTACTTCAACGTAATCATCGTTTTGATGAAGCAGTTCATTTGGAATTGCTTATCCGAAGTATTTACCAAATGCTTGGGGTGTGTTTAGACTAATCTCTCTGGGTCGTATAAGTGATTCCCGGTCCCAGAAGCACATTAGCAATATACATTAAGCATTCAGTAAATACTAAGGAGAAGCAATTTCAAAAGAAATGCTTCACCGTAATGTTGATTCCTTTGAAGCAATTGATTCCTCGCCTCTCCAAAGTTTTGCGGGAATCGGTTTGGTTCCTTAAGTGATACTTTATTGAGATTTGAGACTATTTTATCCCCATGCTATTTTATAATACCTATTTTGTTGCTTCTTATCTTCTTGACCTAAAAACACTTCTTAAATAAGCATCTACCAAACACTGTGTTTTTTTGTCTAAAGCAATTATTACGAAGTACTTCGTAAGAATCAATTACGAAAGAATTACTTCTCCTTTCTGATAGCATTGCCAAACAGGGCCTTAATGTGTATGGCTAGAGTGGTTCCAAGTCCAAGAATCGTTTCTAGGACCCAAAGAAGGTGTGTGTCAGACATTGCTATGTTCGTAGCATTAAGGTCTTGGAAGTAAAGGAAGCATTAGCCAATATGAAAATAAGAAATGCCTTGGGACCCGATGGTATTCCAACTGAAGTGTGGAAGTGCATGGGAGAGATCGGTATACTATGGTTGACCAAATTATTTAATGGAATTTTAAGGACTAGAAAAATGCCAAATGCTTAGAGGAATAGCACGATAGTACCTCTATATAAGAATAAAGAAGATATTCATAATTGTACCAATATTCGTAGAATTAAGCTTATACCATGAAATTATGGGAAAGAGTGATGGAGCAAAGGTTAAGAAAAATATCCTAGGTGTCTGAAAATCAATTTGGCTTTATGCCAGGGAGGTCTATCATTGAAGCTAACTTCTTAGTCGGACAATTAATGGAGAAGTTTAGATAGAAGAGGAGAGATCTTCACATAGTTTTTATTGATCTAGAGAAACATATGATAGAGTCCCTAGAGAATTAATTTGGTGGGCTTTGAGCAAGAAAATGGTACCAATCAGATATATCGAAGTTATTAAAGACCTGTACGCAGGAATAGTAACTAGGGTGAGAGCTGTAGGCAGCGAGACAAATACGTTCACAATAAAGATAGGTTTACATCAAGGCTCAGCTATGAGTCCCTATCTTTTTGCTTTAATTATAGATTAATTAACTAGTCGTATTCAAGATGAGGTACCTCGGTGTATGCTTTTTGGAAATGATGTAGTTTTAGTAGACCAAACTAAAGAGAAAGTAAATGAGAAATTAGAGTTATGAAGGGAGACCTTGGAATCAAAAGGTTTTAGAGTAAGCCGAACAAAGAACGAGTACATGGAATGTAACATTAGCACAAATAATAGTAGAGGTGAAGCTACAGTAAGAATTGAAAATCAAACAATTCCTAAAAGCAATCAATTTTGTTAACTAGGATCAATTATCCATAAAGAGGGAAATATTGATGAGGATGTTGCTCATAGAATTTGAGCCGGATGACTACGGTGGAGAAGTGCTTCTAGAGTGTTATGCGACCAACATGTTCCACTCAAATTAAAAGGAAAATTTTATAGGACAGCCATTAGGCCTACTATGATGTATGGATCAAAATGTTGGGCAACAATGGAGCAACATATGCATAGAATGAGCATTGTTGAGATGAGAATGTTGAGATGGATGTGTGGGAAGACTAGGAAAGATAAGGTGAGGAATGAACATATTCGAGATTGTTTAGGTGTAGCTCAATTGGGAGATAAGATAAAGGAAAGTAGGTTAAGATGGTTTAGGCATGTAAAACGAAGGCCTAGGGAAGCAATTGTGAGAAGGTGTGAGAGAGAAATTATTGAAGATTTTATGAGGGGAAGAGGATGGCCCAAAAGAACCTGGATGGAGTCAATAAAAAAGGATTTGCATACACATAATTTGACTGAAGATGTGGTTTTTGACAGATTGGGATGGAGGAACAAGATTTGTGTTGCTGACCCCAACTAGTTGGGATAAGGCTTATGATGATGATGATCTGCTGGAAACCTAGACGCGTCTGGTAATGGTGGTGTCCTTTCATGATCATGACAGTCATATTGTGCATGCATACTTTGGGATGATAGATGATGGTGATTCTTCACGAGCTGAGCACCTTTCACTATTATAAGACCTGGGAGAGGCAATTTCACTTCATTTGGATTCTTCTTTGGTGATAGAGGGTGATTCCTATTTGGTCATTTGTTGGATGAGGTTTTTGCAAAGTTGTCCACGGAGATTCCTTCATTTAGTTCGTTTAGCCCACCATCTGTTAGATGGGTTGAACATTTCATTTGCCCACATGCCACATACATCTAACGAACTGGCTGACAGATTTCCTAAAGGAGGCACGGTAGGTAGGACCACTTCCATGGTATACCTTTATAGATGATGTTAATGGAGCTAGGAAGAATTGTTGATATCATTTGATGCAGGACCTTTGTTTATGTGGGAGTGCATCTTTGTTGTATTGCCTATGATTTTCCTTGTAGTTTGCTTCTTCTGTTTTTTAGTTTGGGCTCTTGTATTATTGTCCACCATGGGCAGTGCCTAGTGTCTTTGTACATTTTCCTTTCCTTTTTCATCTTAGATATATTATCATCACCATTATTTATTGGGGGTGGGTGGGTGGGTGTGTGTGGGTGGGGGAGGGGGGGAACTAAACTAACAACAATAGCTTGATCAACTTACGTTGCCACTAGTTCTTATAATGATAGCTTGATCAACTTATGTGACCACTAGTTCCGAAAGGATATTGCAGTCACTAATCATTAAATTATTGAGAAGTTATTAAGAAAATTTTATATTCTGACTAAATCAAAATATTACTAAAGCACGAGCACCTAAAAATGATTACAGCAAGATTGAGAACTGCAATCCTGATTAGTATAATCCAAATATACAAGAAATTGAGCAATACCAGTGGCTGCCCGTAAAAAATACACATTTTACAGGGAAGTGACTGAAAAGTTTTAATATTCGTTCCTTGACAAATGAAAACTAGATAATGCAACCATCAATCTCACCATTTTCAGCACTAACAAAGCATCAGTCTGAATATATGTTAGCATTAGAGAACATACTGATTATCGCACAAGCATATACAATATCAGATATGGCATCTGCAAGTCAAGTGCAATCCTAAAAAAATATGAAGGAAAGAAGTACAATTAAAAGACAATAATGAATGACAACTAAAGCATGTCCGTGTCCATTATGCCTCCCAAATAATCAGGGAAAGATTAAAAGGAAAAATGCTTTGGAACATAGTTAGCAAGAATAAATTACCTTTCTCTGAGAGATGACAACTAGCGATCACGACATTCCTGATGTACAGCATGCCCACATGACGATATATGGATCCCATCACAATCTAAGGGACCAAATCCATCATATGCCGAATGCATTAACTTCGATGTTGCATTATCACTAGGTGGAAGAGAATTATTGGAATCCACAGGATGTTCTAATGTCTCTTTTGAAAGATATGCTAAATATTTTCCAAGCAAAATAGTTTCAGCATTTCTGCTTCTTGTTAAATCCTTTCCAGAAATTAAAATTTTATAACCGTCCTGAATAATATTTGAATGCAGAAGATGATTGTGCATGTTTCTCTTAATAGACTGATATATATCTTCTTCCATTGTCTTAAGGGAAGAAAAGGTGATATCCTTGCTTGAATCACAAGATGTAGCTGGCAGTTGAACATTTCTAGCAGCAGGAATCCGGGACTTCATGAAATCCAGAAAAGCATCAACTTCGATGCGTGTGCCAACCTGTGTGAACTCATTCACTGCATTCTGAGCCAATTGTCTCAAGTAAGAAGATGAAATCATTTCTGAACTGCGTTAGACACTGTTCAATCCAACTGGGTCAGCCACCTTGTTTGCAGTAATAGGAAAATGCTCCTTGTCCAACTGGTAAATTTGTTCCCATGATGGCGATCCTTTCTCAACAAAACTCAGGAGTCAAGATTTCTTGTCCAAGAATAGGTTTAAGAGATAAGAATAACTTCTAACTTGTAGGCGTAATAAAGTAATTCCAAGCAATTAAGCCTCAAATATTTAAAAGGTGAGAAGAAAAATAAGCACTAGTATTGTTAAACAAACACTAATTAGTCTCTCACCTGAAGAAGAACTAAGAAAGATACAGGACTTTTGGAATCTGGATCACGACAAAGAGAACAGACAATCGGTGTTGACTCTTCCAAGCAATTGCCAACATCAGAAATGCATGCTTCTTGCTCAGATTTTGAATTATCCAACCCATAATCTGCTGTAGTATTGAGGCTTTCCATAAATTTAAACTGTGCAGCTTTCATTTTCTCCTGCATATAAAACCAAGTGAGCCTGGGATGCAAGGAAAAAAAAAACACAGTAACATGTTCATAACAGCTTGGAATCGCAACAACAAATATCTATATTTAGCATGGACCATGGATATCATGATAAATTAAGGATGTGACTTTTGCAAATTACGAAATTCTCTAAATAAAACAATGTTTTAGCAGTCTGCAAATATAACATAGCTCAAACTCCAAAAACTATTTTTCTTTAATATTGTGTTGACCATAGAATCTAATCACTTGAACCTGTTAGAAATAAAAAAAGGGGTATTATTGTAATAGCACAAGATTATTTGTTATAAAACCCAATTACTGTTCACTTAAGTAATTAATCAGAAATTATTTTTTCTCCCAAATTCTAATTTGGTATCAGAGCAAACAAACCCTAACCCTACCTTTCACCACCACCGCCGCCGCCGTCACCGTCACCACCACTTCTCGCCGGTGCGCCGCAGCCACCACCACAGCCCAGCCCCGCATCACCTTCTTCTTCTTCTCGCACGCACAGACACCACAGCTCAGCCCCACAGCCACCTCCTTCTTCCTCTCGCGCACGCAGACACTAGCCCCGCCACCCTCTTTCTCTCGCACGCGCGCAGGCGGTAGCTCACTCCTCTCTTCTTCTTCTTCTCAAGCGAGCAGCAGCAGGCAGACCTTTCTTTTAGACCGCACGACTCTCCCTCGCGCGGCTTCTTTCTTTGGCAGCCCTAGGTTTGGCTCTATGTTATTATGAGTAAACCTAGGGCTTTTCTTCTTATGCTGCTTCCTGTGGTTTAATGAACCACAATTCTTCGTCACTTTGTGACTTGTTGATGATCTAGAAGGTTGTTGCATCCTTCTTTTCTCCTTTTCTCTCCATCGGTTTTTTTT
>JAUPMG010000019.1:14523325-14539075 GCA_031762675.1 Pachysandra terminalis
TTTCTTGCTTGAGCATACATTAGTTCATCTGATTGTTCATTCTCGCATCATAATCATGTCATAACATATGTTATTCAACTCTGTTGTTATTACTGTTTTATCGTTGGATTTTGGTCATACATGATGATGCGGATGGTGACTGGATTATGCTTGCTGAGTATTCCAAACTCACGCAACCTGTATGTCGCAGGTCGGTTTTGAGTGACGGATGCTGCAGTTTCTTTTCTGTTATTTTTTTATTCATGTCATGTTGTAATAAATTAATGTCATGTTGTAATAAATTAATTGGGACCATGTTTATTTGGAATTTCATGTAAGGCTCTTCTGTAGCCATTTGATTTATTTTATTTGTTATTTGAATCTTTGTACTTACTTCCACAACTCTGAGTAGATGAAATAAAGATTAATGTTTATTTTATCTCCTTTTATTTTTTGGTAATGGTATAGCAATCCACGGTCTAGAAATGGATCCCGAAGGTCTCGCCTCGTGATTTGTGCCATCCCATAGGGATATGTGTTACGGAATCTGGGGCGTGACAAATTGGTATCAGAGCCTAAGGTTTTAAACAAAATAAGTTTATTATAAGACTAGAGAACTTAGGAACCATATAGAAACCAGAAGTTAGGATGGAGGAACATAGAAATCAAATTAGGTTGTGTGTTGATTGTTTTATGTGAACACTGATGCATGTAAACATTAGGATAGAAGGAGCGAGATTAGAGATCTAGTGATTTTATGTGGAATTGTAGATGGCTGGAAGAAGGGGTAGGTCAACAACAGATGAGGATTCATCCTCTGGGACTAGAGCGGACACTTCCCGCAGTTTTCCGGTATCTACCAGATCTTGAGGGATATTGCAGCAATCCAGAGGGATCAGATGCAGAGGACAGAGGAGAGGAAGATTGTAGCGGCTCCTATTACGTGGCTGGAACGGTTCAAGACGTTATCACCGCCCACGTATGGGGGTTTGGGTGAGCCGAGTGAGGCTCAAGATTCTCATGGATGTGGAGAGGATCTTCTGCACCATGTAATGTCCGGACGATCAGCGTCTACCACTAGCCACCTTCATGCTGAAGGAAGAGGCCTTGCATTGGTGGGAGATGGTAGAGCAGACCATCACTGCAACCCTGTCATGGGAGTCATTCCGAGAGCAGTTCTTGGACACATACCTGTCGTCTAGCTATCGTCGGCACGTGGCTCAGAACTTCATAAGGCTTGAGCAGGGTTCTCATACCATGGCTCAGTACGAGGCCATGTTTGCCATGATGTCGGGGTATGCTCCGCACATGGTGGCGAACAAAGCGGATAAAGCCGCTAAGTTCGAGGAGGGCCTGAGGACTGCAGTGCGATCCAGGGTGGTACGCCAGAGTCTCAAAACTTATGCGAGTGTCCTGGAGTGTGCACGATATGTAGAGAGGGACTTGGACCAAGCTGCAGAGCAGAGGGACAAGCCTAAGCAGAACAAGGGCAGTCATCACCAGCCGTACCAGCAGAATCAGGGTTCTAACCGACGTCTGAGAAATGACAGACGTACTAGGACTCCGCCCGCTGATACAGCTACCCCAGCTACTCGGGATACGCAACGATAACCCCTACAGTCTCAGCTGCAGCAGTATTCCCAGCGAGACCGACGAGTGTGCTATAACTACTGCAAGCCAGGCCACGTCGAGCAGAACTGCCGATCGGCAGCGAGGACAGATGGTAGACAGGCACCTCCTCAGTAAGCACAGACTGACAGATCCAATGCCAGGGCTAGCACTCCATCAACTCCCAGATACGACCGTGCGTCTAACGCGATTGTCGAAGGTACATTACACCTATTCCATACCCCTGCACATGTTCTCTTTGATTCCAGTTCATTCATGTTATTCTTGGGCCTAGAACCTAGTGTGCTAAAGACTCCCTTGCATGTGGTTAAACCAGTAAGAGGTATAGCTACTTTACACTGGGTATGTCTCGGAAGTGTGGTTTGAGTATGGGATTCGAGTATTGAGGCCGACCTTATGATTATAGACATTGAAGTTTTTGACGTGATCTTCGGCATGGACTGGCTTGCTACCTATCATGCCAAAGTTGATTGCTTCGAGAAGACAGTTATTTTCGATCTCCTTGGGGGTAGGCGACTCACATTTCTCGGGACAGAGAAGGATGAGTTTCAGACAAAGTTCTTGGGTGCAACGGATGGGGGACAGCAACTATCCTTGAGGGATATTCCCACAGTTAGAGAGTACGGTGTTGTTTTTCAAGAGATTCCGAGATTTCCACCTAGGAGAGATGTAGATTTCTGCATAGATTTGATGCCTGGCACCTCTCCTATTTCACTTGCGACCTATCGGATGGCTCCGACAGAGTTACGAGAGTTGAAGGAGTCACATAGCTCGCAGTATTCAGTACATCCATGGAGCACGAAGACGTACCGTGATCTGAGGACGACTTTCTGGTGGCCATGTATGAAGAAGGAGATTGCACATTTTGTAGCGAGATGCCTGACTTGTCTACAGATAAAGGCAGATCACCAGAGATCAGCTCGACTATTGCAGCCTCTGCCTATATCGGAGTGGAAGTGGTAACCCATCACTATGGACTTTGTGGTGGTCTGCTGAAGACTCGGGGGACACTAGACTCAATTTGGATGATAATTGATCGACTCACCAAGTCCGCCCATTTCTTGCCAGTTAAGACTTCAGCCACTGCAGAGGAGATTGCTAGTCTTTATGGTCGGGAGATTGTACGACTTCACAGCGTGCCAGTCAGCATAGTCTAAGACCGGAGTTCCGTATTCACATCGAGGTTCTGAAAGAGTTTGTAGACAGCCATGGGTACTCAATTAGACTTCAGTACGGCGTACCATCCCCAGACAGACGGGCAAACTGAGAGGGTGGATCTGGTACTTGAGGATATGTTGCGAGCTTGTGCGTTGGACTTCGGTGGTAGCTGGGGAGAACATCTACCTATGGTAGAATTCTCTTACAACAACAGCTATCATTCGAGTATTGGCATGGCTTCTTTTGAGGCGTTGTATGGGAGGCTGTGTCGTTCAGCCGTCTATTGGGGAGAAGTTGGTGAGAGCGGCATTCTTTGACCGGAGCTTGTCCAAGAAACTACAACTAAGGTGAAGCTGATCAGAGAGAGATCTAAGACGGCCCAGAGTAGACAGAAAAGCTACGCTGATCAGAGGAGAGACCTTGAGTTTGCAGTTGGAGATCATGTTTTTCTCAAGGTATCCCCGATAAAGGGAGTTATGCGCTTCGGCCCTAAAGGGAAGCTTGCACTGAGGTATGTCAGACCTTTCCAGATACTCAAGTGTATTGGATGTGTGGCGTATAGACTAGATCACCTACGCAGCTCTCTGCTCTACATGACGTGTTCCATGTGTCACTACTGCAGAAGTATGAGCCCGATCCGTCACATGTGGTGGATTGGAGTCAGTTGCAGCTACGTGAGGACGTGTCCTACGTAAAGCAACATATGCGAGTATTGGACAGGAAGGAACAAGTCTTGAGGACTAAGACTATTCCTTTGGTGAAGATTCAGTGGAGTCGCCATGACGAATCTGAAGCTTCGTGGGAGCTGGAATCTGATATTCGGGAACGCTATCCACAACTTTTCTCGAACTAAGGTGCGTAATTTCGAAGACGAAATTCTTTTAAGGGGGTAGGTTGTAATGACCTAAATCCTTTAACAGAATTTTCCCTTATTTAATTAATTTATTTTGATTATTCTTTTGTTATGTTTATAAGGTTCGTGTGTTTAATTGGTGATTAGGGTGTTTTCGTAATTAAACCTTTAGATAGTGGCCTTAGTGTTAATTGGTGTTTTCTTTTAGGTTAGTCTTGTAAGGAGACTTTCTCCCCAACCTTTCGAACGCACGAGCTGTGCGCTGAACCATTCAAGGGGACGTGTCCTTAGACATGTCCCTGCTTGAGTTGATGGTGGGAGAGAAGTTAGGGAGACAACTCCCTATATCTTCATCCTCACACTTCGTTTGTATCACCATTTAAAACTGAGTATTGAGAGCTTGAGATAAACTATACGAGAGAGAGAGAGAGAGAGAGAGAGAGAGAGAGAGAGGGGGCTGTGAGTCTGAAACCAGCACTTGTTTCATACTAAAAAAGAGGAAGAAGAAGAGGAGAAGTACCCTAGTATAGAATTCCCATTCATTTGTCGACTCGAATCAGAAGCATTGTAAGTAGATTATCTGGTATACGTCTTTATCATTTTAAATGATGATATATTTGATTTCATTGTTAAAAACATGATTTCTGTTTTAGCATGATCAATCTTGTTGTCTTCGGAAGAATTTGATATAATTGATGAGAATTAGTGTCTCACATGTGTTATTAAATATGGTGATTTCAATACGGATTTGATTGAATCTTGTCGTTTATATGTTCTTTATCTCGCATTACATAGTTCTTATGATCAAATTCTATTTCCAGAAATTATACTGTTATACTTGAGATTTGTGTCATACATGAAAGAGATTTAACATGTTTACATTGTGGTTATTGTATTGGATTTGGATAGGAATTAATGTGAGAAATCCTATTGATGTTCTATGAGAAAAATCCTGGTAATTAGAACCCAGAAAACAGAGCTGGCAGTAAAATCTGAGTTACTGTCTGTAACATTACGATCGAGCGCAGTATAGTGCGATCGAGTGCATTGGGATCGTGCGATCGAGCACATTGGGATTGAACGTAGATCATGCGATCGAGCGCAACTGTACAGAGACTTAAACCTATTGTGAGACTGTGTGAGGGTTTGGATGTCTTTTGGTTCGGGCTCAATGGTGCTTCCTAATGGGATCAAGTGAGGTCTAGGGTTGAGTACCAGCAATGACTGAAACCTACTTGTTGCCCTTAGCATGTGCTAACCAATTAGACACACTCCTCAATTGGGCTCTACTTAAGAAAGAGATGGTGAACCTACTTATGTTTATTTCTGACTTGCATCATAGGATTTGTATGATTGGTTCCAATGGATTATTCACGTGTATGGGCACGTGAATAGCTTCTAAGGGGATCTATCATCCATATCCCATAGTAGAGATCATTCATACTGTGTTCATATGAAATTTTAAGTGTGCCCGGTTGGTGGGAAATAATTGGCTGCCTAGTCTTGTGAGTTGAAAGGCTTACGAAATAAGTTATGAATCATAGTTTATTCATAAGGTTGACTGGACTTTGAGTATTATACACTCTTAAATCAGCACATGGTGGAATTTGAACCATGGGTTAGTACCTGGATCAAAGATGGGACTACCGAATGTTCCTGGGACACAGGTCCCAAAACCTTTTGGAAGCTCCAATGAGGGACACTTAATATATCATGTAAACAAAGGCATAAACCACATTACATTGCATTTCTTGCTTGAGCATACATTAGTTCATCTGATTGTTCATTCTCGCATCATAATCATGTCATAACATATGTTATTCAACTATGTTGTTATTACTGTTTTATCGTTGGATTTTGGTCATACATGATGATGCGGATGGTGACTGGATCACACTTGCTGAGTATTCCAAACCCACGCAACCTGTATGTCGCAGGTCGGTTTTGAGTGACGGATGCTGCAGTTTCTTTTCTGTTATTTTTTTATTCGTGTCATGTTGTAATAAATTAATTGGGACCATGTTTATTTGGAATTTCTTGTAAGGCTCTTCTGTAGCCATTTGATTTATTTTATATGTTATTTGAATCTTTGTACTTACTTCCGCAACTCTGAGTAGATGAAATAAAGATTAATGTTTATTTGATCTCCTTTTATTTTTTGGTAATGATATGGCAATCCACTGTCCAGAAATGAATCCCGAAGGTCTCGCCTCGTGATCCGTGTCATCCCACCTAGAGATCTATGTTACAGGATCTGGGGCGTGACAATTACTCATGCATATGCCTTTTATCTAAACTCTTGATATCACTTTGTTTGACTTGACTGTGCTTAAATTGTACACTTATGTCGCTCAAACACATCCACAATTGCAGCTATAACCATTGAATGTCCTTATGGGGTCCAAGCAAAGGGAATTGGGCCCATGACCAACTCATATCCATATGGGACCCAACCTAAGGCTGCCCGGACCTATGATCATTGAAAATATATATGGGGTTCAACCTTTCACATATTAAACCTTGATTATGCTTATTGCCAATTTATATCAATTTTCTAAATATGTGATACTTTGATCATATTCTGTATTTTGAATGTTATGTCTTTTAAAATGATCATTGCTTGTGATATTATTCTTGGCATGTGTGATTCATGAATTTATCTCTAATTCCTATGAATGATTCACACAAATGCACACACCTTGCATTTTGCCTAGATGTATATCACACAGGTCCCCATTGGGATTAGGGACTTTAGGGTACCTAATGGGGTTATTTGCGAATCACTATGCATTATCTCTTATATTTGTGATTTGTTATCCTACACCATGTTTCTATTGCATAATTTTTGGCGTATGTCTCGAGGTGACACAGAAGATATAGTATCCCTATGTTACATGGATCCATCTTTAACACCTCACCTTATGTGATCCTACAAGCTTTTTGTAGTGCATTGCATAAGCTTGTGCTTTTTTTCTTGCATGATTTGAGTTCAAATCATTAAGAGGGCGTGCACCAAGTTCTCTTGGTTTGAGGTCCATCAATGGCTTGGAGTGCATCATGCTTGATAAAACACTTTTGTTGTTGCTATTTGATTTGGTCTCATTTGTTAATGATGAAGTCAAATTGGTGTCTTTGTTCATACGGGTTTGAAATTGCTCGTCTTTTATGTTCAAAACATCTATTTTGATTCATCTTTTTGATTGGAGCTGAAATTGGCACACTTGATTATACGGATTTGAAATTGCTTGCCTTTTATGATCGATGTATCAATTTTGGTTCCTCACCCTTTCTAGATGGACCCTACCCAAATTGCAAGAACATCATTTGATTTCCCTCTAACTTTGTTCATCCCTTTATCTATTTCTGAGAAAAATAGGGAGAATAATTGAGGTAGAGAATCTAGGTACTCCATGCATATTACCATATTGCACATATTTTGCTTGCACAGGTATTTTTGTATTTTTTGCAGGTATATCCAAGTATGGGGGAGTAATGCAAAAGCTGAGGAGGAGCACAGATTTAGTATTATTTTCCTTTTAGATTTTTGTCCTATGTAATTGAGTTGTCATTTAAATTCCATATTTGTAGTCTCAATTACTAGGTATCTAGTTGTTGTGTGTACCTAGAATAAGTGTTTTTGTCACAAATTGACAAGGGGGGGATTGTTAATGTCATGGGGATTTCCTAGACATTACCTTGTGTTTGTCAATTGTGAAAGTCCTTAGGTATCTGTATCATGCCCTACATTGAAGATCAAGACAGACTGCACATGGAAGACCGAAGCTTCAACAACGATCATCTGAAGAAAGGTCCCATATTCAAAGGTATAACACACACATGTACATACACACTAGACAGACTCTAGGAACACAACATTCATAACATATCAAGTTGTTTCAAGGGTTGGTGAGCCCTTCACTAATTAAGGGGCACACTGCGATCTTTTGGTTATCTGGACTCTGTCTGGACAACCAAAGATTGCCCATGAATGGTTGATATCCTTCATGGAATGACCTTGAGATTGATTTTCCTTAGAAAGATAAATTAGGCAAACCGGGGTCCATGCCGATCAAATTGCAGATAAAAAACTTTGTCTGTGTGATCTGCAGAGTGCCCGGTCGACCGGCCAAGGTATCCAATTGACCACCGATCAGTCGGTTCCCATTCTGGCCGCACAAAGTCACCTTGTTGTTTTTGGTGTCTGTAGGTGCTCAGTCGACCGGACACCAGTAGACAAGGCCTGATGCCTTTTCCAACAGTAACTTAACGCACTAAGTTTTGTCATTTTTATAGCCGTTGGGAGGCTACCGGTCGACCGGCCATTGCGGGATTTCAAACTCTATAAATAGAGCACGAATCACATTTGTAATGTGAGAGCCATAGGTTGAGCCAAAGCCTTGATATAGTCATATCACATACCCAGAAGTTCCTCCAAGCCTCCATAGCTTTTCCCTAGCCCTATTCATAGATCTCAAGTCTTGTACTCTTGTTATTGGCTAGTGGAATCTCAACTCCTTCCCTTCAAACTCATTGAAGAAGAACAAGTGAGAAGCTCCAAGACCTTACCTTAGCATGTAGGATCACAACCTCACCAACACACATACCTAAGGGTAGTAAGGCCCTCGACTCCAATCGATCATATCTTCAAAAGAGTGAGGAACGTGAAGCGGATAGCGGGAATCCAATCTTCACAAATCGGGACGAGCTTCGTGTGAGAATTCTCCGCTTAAGTCCCTAGTTGTTTTTGTTTACTTTGGGAACATGTTAAGGTTCTAGAAGCCCTTGAATTCCTAACATCTAAGTTTCGAGGTAACAAGAAGAACCTCCTTGTGTTGTAAGAGATAGTTGTGACTATCTCTTGGTTTTGGGTTTTCCCGTGAAACCCCCCATAGTGAAACACCTTGAGAACCGCGGAGGTTGCTGAAGGGAATGGATTAGGCCGCTGGCTGAACCGCTATAAATCTCCTGTGTTGAATGGTTTGCATTTTGTCTTTACATTTCAGCATTTATTATGCTTTACCATTTACACTTGAGTTGTTATTGATTGCTTTATTTTGAACATCCTTGAATCAAAAACATAATTGGATAGGAAATTAAAAAGGCATATCGGTCTTAGCCTATTAACCCCCCCTCCCCCCCCCTTGGTGCAGGACACCCCACACTTTCATTAATGGTGATTGAAACTTTAGAACTATAAATAGATGGTATTGGTCCTTCCGCTCTCAACACGACAAGCTCTACCCATTAAAAGCATTGTTTAAGGTAAAGAAGAGAGGAGAAGATCAACTTCTCAAAATTTTGACACACTTTGGAGGATCATAGAAACAACGTGACGGTATGTCTATAGGTATACCATTTATATTTATATAGATTTTATGTATTAATTTACTAGGTACAATCTTGGATTTCTTACATATTTTTCTTCAGCCAAAGAATAAGAAAGACTGCGAGATTTTGATGCCAGCAAAGTGAACATAGGTAAATCAGATGATGTTTATATTCATATATACTCAAAATATAAAAGGTTGAGAAGTCTTTCCTTATACAACATAAAGAGTTCATTAGTTAATATCAACATCTTTCTCCTTAAGGTTTTCTACAATTTTTTCTTCATACTTTGATACTTAATATGGGCTCAAAGAAATGGTTGGCAGGCTCTTCGTGCCTATGTTGGTATCTATCTTAGTAGTACACTAGCTATCACACATTCCTCCTTAACCTAAAACAATATGATATGTACCACAAATGTAAAAATGGGAATTTTCTTCTCATTGTGGTGTTTGGTTAGTTAGAAAATGATAGAAAGTGAAAATATATTTTAGGAAAATGAGACTTTCACCCACAGGGGACCTATAGAGGTCCCCTGCAATAGAATATCACCATGTGGTAATAGCTCAACGGAAGATATGCTCAAACGGTTCTCTTTGTTAAAAGTCTTTTTTAAAGATTAACTTTTACCTAAATCAATAATTAGATAAAAATTATTTTATATACTCATAAAATAAAAATAATTAAAATCTAAAATATAATAATCGTAGGATTTATTTGTTTATTTTCTCTTCTTCTTTTTTTGGTGTTTTAAGGTTTTAGGGTTCATCTTTTTCTTTTAGGGTTTAGTATTTTTTTTTTAGGGTTTTAATTTTTTTTAAGTTCTAGTTATTAGGGTTTAGGGTTCATCTTATCCTCTTAGGATATATTTTTTGGAGGGTTTTCAATTTAAAGGTTCATCTCTTTTAGGGTTTAGGGTTCATCTTCTCCTAGTTTAGCGTTTTTGTTATTATCATTTTTTAGGGTTTAATATTTAGGGTTTAGGGTTCATATTTTCTTTTAGGGTTTTAGTTTAGGATTTTAAGATTATAATACTTAGAATTTAATATTTATGTAATTTTTATATTTTATATTTTAATTTTTTTTCTTTAAATTTATTTCTAATGATTTTTGTTTTAGTTTAACGAAAACTCTACAATGTTGTGGGTTTCACGAATCCACTTGTCATAGCGGGATCAAGCGGGGAGGATCTATATAGGTCCCCGGTGGGTGACCTCCTCACGACTCAATATTTTACCTTCTATCACTTCTCGTTAGTCTTAGGGTGTGTTTGATTTGTCAGGAAGCTTGGGAAAGGAAAGTATTTAGCTACTTTCTCATGCTTTTTAGGTGTTTGCATACTGGAAAAACGTAGGATCCATTTGAAAACATTTTTCCAAAGAGTCTTAATTTTCGGTCAAACATCCCTATTTCTTTTCCTCTCAATACGATGGGGAAACGTTGGAAAGGAAAGTAATAGTACCCATTTTCTGCTCGTGCACAGGTTTGTCTTCTTCTCTCTAGTTTCTTTCTCTCTCAGTCTCTCTCTTTCTCCATCTTCTCTATAATGTTTTATTGTTTTTTTTTTTTATTTTATCCCATCTTTCATCAATCCATCGTTTTTTCTGATGGGATTGACGTATTTTTTTTAAGCAGAACTATGAATCGTTGGGATTGAAGCTTGGTTTTTTTTTATTTTATTTTAAAATAGAACTATAAATTTTTTTATTTTATTTTAAAATAGAACTATAAATCTTGTATTGAAGTTTGTGTTTTTCTTTTTAAATAGAACAATGAATCGTTGGGAATCTGGTATTGAAGCTTGGTTTTCTTTTTCTTTCAAAAGTAGAACAATGAATCGTTGAGAATGAACCTCTTCTTTTTCCTTTTTTTCTTCTGTTTTTCATAACTATGAATAGTTGGGAATTAACTTTCTTTTTTTTTAAATTCAACAAATCAATAGTTAAGATTGAAGAGTTTTTTTTTTAACAGAACTATGAAACATTGGTATTGAAGCTTTTTTTTTTTAAAAAAAAAAGAAAAAAATAGAACTATGATTCGTTGGGAATGAATTTTATTTTTTATTTTATTTTTTTTAACTATAAATCTTTAGAAAATATGGTTTTTTTATTATTTTTTTAACTATGAATAGTTGGGAATCAAGGTATTAAATAAACAAAAAAAAAAAAAAAATACATAACTATGATTGATTGGAAATGAACTTTTGTCTTTTTTTTAAGTTTTAAACCTAAACTAAAACAATCTAAAACATATAATATATATATATATAACATGATAAAGTTTTTAAACTTTATTAACTTTACTTTATGTTTATGTCATAGGAATTTTCCAGACATTACTCCATTGTTTGTCAAGTTGTGACTAGGTCCTTGAGTATGTAAGTATCCCAAATTGAAGATCAAGACATGTAGCATCAAGGAAGACCGAAATTTCAACAATGATCATCTAGAGAAAAGTCCCCTATTCAAAGGAATAAACACACACATACACTAGACAATCCCTCGGAACTCAAACCTCATATTTACATCATGTTGTTTCAAGGGTTAGTGAGCCCTTTATAAGTTAAGGGGCACACTGTGATCCTTCGGTCATCTGGACTCGGTCTAGATAGCCAAGGATTGCCCAAAATTGGTCGATACCATTTGTGGATTAACCTTGAGGATGGAATGCCTTAGAAAGACTTATTAGGCGAATCCCGGGTTCGTGCCGATCACCTTCAAACTAAGAATTTGGTTTGAGTGGTCTGCGGTCAACGATTGATCTCCAATTGATCACCAATTGATCACCTCCAACCCGTTGGTCGCCATCCGGCTGCCCAAAAACAGCTTGCTGTTTTTGGGCTAGTAAGGCCGAGGCACTTTTCCAACAGTCAAAAATATAGCTGTTGGGGGTTCTCCGGTCGACCGGCCAAAGTACCAGGTCAACCGGCCACCGCTGGCACTTCGCAACGGTAACTGACACCACTCTGTTTTGTCGGTTTATAGCCATTGGAGGTTCTCCGATCGACCGACATCGCAGATCTTCAGTTCTATAAATAGAACCAAGAACCCATTGGTTGGGATAACTTGTGGACTTCACCTTCTCCTCCTAGGACGCTTCATAGCTCTTCGGAGAACCCAAATTGCCAATTGAGAGTCCTTTAAGCCTCATTCATTCTAGGAGTCGACTCCATCTTAGGTTAGAGAATCTTATCTCTCGCCACTTCTTCCTATGCTTCATTGCATTTGACATTCATGTCAATCATATAAAGAAGTTGACTTGAGAAGAACACCTTCCTCATTAGCGTGTAGAATCATAGTAGGATCATTACACTCACACTTCAAGGGTATTAAGATCGAGGATCGTGAAGCAAGAAGGCGAAAATTCGTGCTCACATAACGGACAGACTTCATAGTGATATTTCTCTTAGAAGTAATCCCTCATTGTTTTTAACTTAGCTTAAAAACTGTATTGGTTCCAGGTTGCCATTAAAACCGTATGTTTGTAGGTGTGCTTAAAAACCTACAGCTAGGTTCTAGGAGCCCTTGAATTCCTTGCCTGTATGTTTTAGGGTAGCATGAAGAACATCCTTGTTGTTTGAGATACTGATGACTATCTCTTTGGTTTTGGGTTAGCCCCTGAAATCCTCATAATGAAAATCCTTGAGAACCATGGGGTTGCTTCGGATAGTATATGTAGGTCGAGGGACTGAACTAGTATAAATCTCTTGTGTTGAATGGTTTGCTTGTGCGTTTCCTTTTCTATATTATGTTCATTTCCATTTATACTTGAAAACTATTGCTTGCATTATCTTGAATATCCAAGAATCATTAGCATAATCAAATAGGTTAAAGTTAAGGCCAATAATTTCCGCATAACCTATTCACCTCCCTCTAGATCATCGCTAGCATAACCTATTCACCTCCCTCTAGATCATCGCTACGCCTGCACTTTCACTTTCCTATACGACTTTCTTGCCATCTAAACACTAACCTATATGTTCAGTCAAATTCCTGCTTATTTCCAAACCACCAAACAGAACCAAGAAAAAGGATCTTTCCAACTTTACTTTACTTTCCAATAAATCCATTTCCCGTGCTACTTTCCAACCAACCAAACAAACCCTAAGGGAAAAGTTTGAGGCGATTTTAACTAAAAAGAAGATTCTTTTACAAAATATTTTAAGAAAATGTTTGATTAGATTTTGGAGTAAGCAAGCACAACCCCCAGTCAGAATCCTAGCCTTTACATTCGGACCAAGTAAACACAAACAAGAATGTGCATAGTAAATAATTGAAATTAAAAATATTCTACAAGGAAGAAAATTTTCAGTGTAGATAACAGTGTTTATAGTATGAAGCTAATATGCCACAAGCAAGAATGAAATCTGGAACCATGATTCATTTCCTCGTACTTGACAATCAATGTCAATAAGATTCTGCAATAAAAATCAGATCATATCTGGAACCAGATACCGGCTCAAGATCAAAGGTTTCAACATTGTTAAAAATAGAGAACTAAACTATTATTATGTTGTCAATCTTCTGCAAGCGAAATTCCTGAGAAGTGAAAAGGAGAACAGATTCAGAATTTCAAAGTTGCAACACAATTCATAAACAACCAGCGCATGCTCCGTCACTTGGGACTGCATGTTTTCTGCTTTGCCTTCTCAATCAAAGGTTTCAGCTGCTTCTTTTCAGCTAGAATCTTCAGGAAGTTGAACAAAAAGGGTATATAATTGTGTTTCCTACGGATATTTTCCGTTCTCCACTTTTTGAATTTTTCTTCCTCCATTAGTATCTTTTCAGTGGCACTCTCAATTCCTGCATTTACTTCTAAAAGCATTTCATTCAGTGCTTCGATATTGCTATTATCAACCGGTGTCTCTGCCTGTGCCGCAGCCTGCTGCTGCAAGAGACGTTCCCTCCTTTTTTGAAGTTCCTTGAGTTCAGCAGTATACATCTCTTTCCTATTCTTTATGATTGCCATGAGATTAAATCTTATCTCACTTCTTGAATACCTGTCAATTCGTTCCTGGATCACTGGTTGCACCATCCGCAGCCAATCCAAATCACCTTGTCCGCCAGGGCACTGCCCGAGGCTAATAGGTCCCTCCTTCAATCCATCAAGCTCATAAAGTACCCCATCAATGGGCAAATAGCTTATAAAATGATACACATCATCATCCTTTCCTGCCACCTTCTGCTCCTCTGGTACGAAAGGCTCAGGCCTTGCAAAGCTATTGTGAGCACTACGTACGGCTTCACTGTTGTTGATTGCCAAGCCTTTAAGTTCAGGTGGAAAGTTCTTGGTGAATTCTTTCAATGCAGACAATTCGGGACCAATATCAACATCTGGGGAGTTCATAAGAATAGAGAGGATGGCTTGGGTTGCACATGCATTGTTGATAACCTGTGACGATAATGAAGCAGTTACCTGACAGATACTAAAAGCTAAAAGCTAATGGGCCATTAAACATTGAGCTAAACCAACCTGGCTGGCGAAAAATAAGTTTGGGTTTGGATCCTTTATTATGAGACGATCATCTTTCTCCCCCGGATGCCATTTAAAGAGGAAGATCAACCCATATACTGGCCTGCAAATGACAAAGAAAAGACATAATATTGTGCGCATCTCTCTCCTCCTCTCTCTTTCTCTCACCCCATATAAATATACATGGATGTTTATAGGCGTGTGCGTGTGCTTTCATCCTGCCAAGAATCTCCTTTCCTTTCTACAAACCCTTGGAAAATGTCTAATAGACCTCAATAACTAACTAAAATGCAATACTTGTTACTTGGCTCTTTGGCTTTTTGAATAAAACGCGGCTAGAAAAGTCAAGTGAAGGAGCACCTTCAGATATCATGTATTCTCCATACGAATGTCAACAGAAAGCCAGACATACATCTATTTATTTATTAATGTGCATGTTAGACGCAATGGTCAAAGCAAAGTCGGGATAAAACAACTGACCGAAGACTATTCAAAGAATCCAAATCCAATGAATACAACTCCTCAACCTGCTAGCACATAAATAAGGCGTTAACTGACATTATCACATGAAGAAACTAATGATAGCGATAATGATAATAATAATGGTAATGGTAATAATAAAGATAAAAATACTAGTACTAATACTAATAATAACAATAACAATAACAATAACAATAACAAAAACTAAGAATATCAATAACAATAATAATGTACCATGGAGAAAGACAGATAAAAGAAAGGACAACTGCAGTTGTTCAAAGGATAAGAATCTCAGTTTATTAGTAAGAGCCAGAGAAAGATCCAACTGGGGGCTTGGTTGAGGAATTTTTCAAATACTAAACATGGCTCTGTTTATAACTTCGCCGTATAACCAACATGGTTCAGTTGTTGAAAACATAAGAATCTCAGTTTCAGCATAAATCTGACAAATGACATGGAATTAAGAATTTTAAATACTCGTCAACAATCCCACCCCTGACCCAAACTGAAACAAAATTTCAAAATACTTGCCAGAATGTCAATAATAATACAATGGGTTCTATTAGAAACTATGATGAAATTGAACAAAACTATAATCTTTCCTGGAACGAACATAAAATCCTGAAAATATTAAAATTTATGCAGAAGTACGACTTGACTGGATTCAGACTTACAATCACAAGCCACAAATTGCTTAATCAATTAGACTGGATACAAATTCATGTAATGGGATAATGCATATATAATTCTGAGTCAAAAAGTTTCTCGTTTTCTATTGTAATATTCAGAATTTCCTTAACCTTGTTAGTCCCGTCAAAAGTCAATAATATATATATATATATATATCCATA
>JAUPMG010000019.1:14539175-14567919 GCA_031762675.1 Pachysandra terminalis
GTAGCGTTCACACTATTAACCACTCTACCATCTTCAAAAAGTTCAGTAAAAACTCCCATTACATCTCCCTTGACCACCTCCCAACAACTCTTATAAAAAGCTAGTGAGAAACCATCCAGGACGGGTGATTTGTCTCCCTTCAACTCTTTAACTGCCCCCCCACACTTCCTCTTCGGAAAAAGCTTTATCAAGTTCCTCAGCCTCCCCGAAAGATATGCAATCCATCGTCAAACCATTCAGATTAGGTCTAAACCCTACTTACTCTTTGAACAACTTTATATAAAAACCTTCCACAGCTTTCTTGATCCCCTCCTTTTCTCTCCATTCCACACCATCTACCACCAACTTCTTCACACCATCTACCACCAACTTCTTAATAGAGTTGACCTTATTCCTGGCATTGACCATCTTATGAAAAAATTGTGTTTTTATCTCCTTCTCTTAACCACAAAGCCCTCGACTTCTGCCTCCAACTAATCTCCTCCATTTTAGACACCCTCTCAAACTCCTTCTTAAGATTCTCTCTCACCATTCTCTCCACCCTACTCATACCCCCTTCTCCTCCAAGCCATCCAAGTGCTGAATTTGTTCAACCAGCTTCCCCAATGTATTCTCCACTCTACCACGTTTCTCCTTATTCCACTTCTTCAACTCCTCCTTCAACAATTTAGGTTTTCTGCAAAAAACAAAGCTTGGTGTACCAACAATCCGGAAGCCATCCCACCAGTTTCTGACCAATTCCACAAAACCCACTTCCTCCAACCACATGTTTTCAAATCTTAAAGGGCTCTTCCTAGTCACCTTATCCTCATTTACCAACTCAATCGGCAAATGATCTGATGTCGGTCTTGCTAACACAATAGCATGCACCTCCGCAAAGGCTTCTTCCCATTCAGTGGAAACCAGAAATCTATCCAGCTTAGAATTGACCTAATTTTCTTGACAATTCGTCCATGTAAACTCCGCCCCCGACAAAGGAACATCAATAAGAAAATTCCTATCAATAAACTCCAAGAAACTTAACATATGAGCATCCAACCTGTTACACCCCGTCCTTTCCGAACTAAATCTTATGTTAAAATTTCCTCCTAAACACCACGGGATATCCCCCCCCCTGTGACTCTCCAACTCCTCCCACATCTCCTCTACAAAGGCATGGTCATTAGGGCCATAAACTGTAGAAAACAGTTTGAGATTACCCCCATCTTCACCTTTCTCTTTTAGAACCACAGAAACTGCATAAGAGCCAATGTCTGAATGGACAAACTCAAACAAATCTGATCTCCAAGCTACCAAAATCCCCCCGAGGCCCCTACTGCCGGTTTGAAAACCCACTCTACACTTCTGTCCCAAAGCTGAAGCAAAATTACCTTATCCACCACCTCTAACTTAGTTTCTTGAAGCATGATAATATCAGATTTCCATTCCCCCAAAGATCTCTTGATTACCACCCTCTTATCCTTATTTCCCACCCGTCTAACATTCCAACTCAAAACTTTAGTCTTCATAAAGAACCTTGCTAACCCCCTTACCTTCCTTTACTCCCTTCCGACAATACCCTAACCTTCTACAAGGACTTTCTTTCTCCTTCAAACTCCAATTGAGTCTATTCGACTCCCTCAATACTTTTCTGTTACTCACCAACTTCTCCAAATGACTATTTTCTATAGCAGAAAAAAGTTCAATCGCTTGAGCTTCAAATTCCCACGAAACTCCAATAAACCCCCCAAAACAGGTAATCTTATTTAATACCCACTCAGACATCCCTACAAAATCCATACCCTCACAATCTGAAGAAAAATCTGCTACTAAATTTTGCAACTCCTTGACCTTCACTAACCGAAACTCATCTTCAGAACAACTCGATAAAGGAATCGGCTCAAGCTCTTTGACGCTCCAAACATCCGTAACTTCCCTCAAAACACTTTTGCTACAGCCTCCTACTTCTGAGAAACATATCAGACTAGATTGCTCTCCTCCATTACCTTCAGACCACTCCTCTTCCTCCCTAACCCCCAAAACATCACCCCCTCCAAACGCAGAATCCAGGTTCCTTACTCCTCTTGCCTGAATAACCTCTATCATACTCTTGGGATACAAATTCCCCTTCCCCGAAATTAGCCTAATGTCGGAAAAACAGGAAAAGGAGAAAACAAATTCATAAAGTTCCATTCTCCACTTCTCCTTCTCGAGACAAAGAATACTATCACCGAAGAGAATTGTGTACCGACCCTTCGAACCTCCCTTACTGACTATAAGCCCCCTCTTCTCAGATCGCTATAATGTCTTCCCTTGCCAAACTCAAGAGAGACTCCAATCACGCTTAGAAGAAGAATACGAAGATCCCTCTTCCAACTCCTCTTGCATCATCGGAAAATCTGGTGGCTTCCACAAAATATAAGGGAAAATCGGCTTCTCAGCCCCACAAGAGGCCACCCCCATTCTGCCTTTACACAACGACTGCAACAAGGCCACTCCATCAAGATTATCGGCCACCCCGGCCACTCCCGAACTACAGCGGCAGCATCCCGCAAAGGAGAACGAGACACTGGCACACAGACGATCTGCCGTCTGATTCACCATATCAATCCCATTCTTCAACTCTTGCAACAAACTAAAACAGCGTGCCGACTCTGACCCTGCACACAACTGAGCTTTCTCCTCCAAGTACTTCCCGCAATCAGCAAAAGATACTTGAGCTAACTCTTCAAATTGGGCCGAAGGAAGAGAAGGCACAACCGAGTTACCCTCTCCCACTTCCTGACGCAACTGTTCAGCGTCCCTACAAGGAAAAGAAAACTGGTCCAACGGACCCTCAGAAAATACATCAGCCTCCACATCTCTGACCTGGGACACCACACTTCCCAAAGGTCCGGCAGCCCACTCCTCACATCCCATGGGGCCCGATCTCTCTCTGACTAAGCATCCAGCCCTCCAGGCCCACATACCAGAGTAAAATCCTCATCCATACAACCTGACCCCGCATAGAAATTATGGGCCTCAAAGTCAAAACCTCTAAGACCACCAGCTGATCCACCAAAGGCCTCACCATGTGGATCCGAGACTGCCAGCTCACCGTCAACAACCTCTCTCCCCAAACTAAACTCCACCACTACCTTAACCTCGCCGGAATTCACTACAACCGCACGAGGGATGAGTAAGGGATTCTCCTCCCCGACCAAAAAACAGGGCTCCTCAGCCAAAATAATGTCATCCAAAGAATTTATCTCACTCTTACAGCCACCACAGCAGATTCCAATAGCTGCCAAGACAGCCGGAATCTTAAAGGCAGATGGGAGATTCCAATAGCTTCCAAAACAGCCTGAATCTTAAAGGCAGACGAGAGATGTTTCACAACAACCCAAGACCCACCTTGATTCCAGACAGAATCCAACCTCTCCGGTGATGCCAACCCTCGAACCTCAATAACCGGAATGATCCCTGCCGAAGCCACTCTAACCTCTGGGAGTCGAGCGCTAGGGACGGATTCAACAACCGGAACCCCTGTATCGAGCACACCTTCACCACGAATTGTAACTACCAACAAGGAAGGGACGATACCTCTATCACCATCCCGCTTTGGACACACAGTCCATCCCAACAATTTTTTTCCAAATAACTCCCAACCCAATGCCTTCCGGCCAGCCGGAATAAATAAGCGAATAGTCCGGCGAGAAGCAAACAAAGATATTCGTAGGACCTCCCCTCCAGAGTTCACCTTAATATCCGAGATGAATGTCCGATCAGACAACATCCTTTTCCTGAAAAATCGAGCGCTTCGCGCATCGACAATGGCCTCCCTGCAACACTTACCAACCCACCTAAGTGTATTGTAATCCAAAACCATCGAACACGACAGGCCATTACTGACTTTAGTCAACTTCACACACTCCCTAGACCCAATTTGAATCTCAGCCACCGAGAAGGTTTTTCTTTCAATTGAGAAGGACCAACTAGCCCTAGAAGCCCCCACATTCGTGTTTGCAACTCCAGACGACCCAGATCCTGCTACCTCAGCAGGGAAACGACGAAGAGCAGCGGCATAAGAAGGTTGTGGCAACCGTGACCCCTCTAACTGTGCGTTCACGACCCCACTTGAAGACGAAGCTAAAACCCTAGCGGACGTCTCGCCGGGCTTGAAATCTCTATTGCCGCCTCCACCTCTGTCGTTCACGGTTGGCACCTCGACGAGATGCAAATGCTCCATCGACGTCACAGGTGCCGATTGCTCCCTCTCACGAGAACCCATCTGAAAACCTAGCAACGTCTGCTCAACTCTCTCGCCGTCGTCACCTTTGTCGCCTTCAGATTCTAACGAGAGATCTGCTCCTTCTCACGGGAACCCATATGAAACCCTAGCGTCATCTGCTCAACTCTCTCAGCTTCAACGCCTTCGTCGCCTTCAGATCTCGACACCTACAGATTCTCGTCGCCTTCTGATCTCAACGCCTCTGTCGCCTTTAGATCTCGACGCCTTCGTCTGCTTCAGTTGACGAAAGCAATAGCGTCGTCTGCTTCAGATCTCAGCTTCGACGCCTTCGCCTGCTTCGTTGCCTTCGCCTGTGTGTATTGACGAAAGCCCTAACTTTTCTTTAATCCATATGCTATTTAAACTTCACTTTGTTTCTCAAACCACGCAATCAGAGACTGTGTCATACTGGAGATTGATTTATTCAAGTTGCAAAGTTTCCATATTGCCCCCAAGTTAAATAAAAAAAAAATGCCCTGATGTTTGTGCCATATATACTTTTACATGCAAGACTCAAGAAAAAAGAGATGAAAACATTTGACATAAAAGTTGGTAAAGAGGACTGTACTTGTTTGCTGAAATAGATATAATGACTCAAACTAAACTAAGTTTAAAAGCTAGGGGAAAAAAAGGTTTCAAAATGCTAGTGTTAATATTTTACGTAACAGTAGTTTAGCCCTTTATTTTATGTAATCAAGGTTAGACCTTTCATGTTATGTGTGTTTCATAAGTTAGTATACAATAAAAACTGAGGACGCAAAACATTCTTCATGCTTTCCTCTTTGTCTCCACACTTTCTCCCTTCTCTCTTGAATTGGTTTGTGACCACTGATTATCAGTTTTCTGATTCAGTATAAACAACAAAGGAGAAAGTAAGTCAAGTGTCTTAAACCCATTTGAATTTATGAGGCTTTACAAGACTTTGATTAAATTAAATGGTTTAATCTATTTCCAACGATCAAAGCATGTGAAAGTTTCTTGACAGTGCAAGGAAAACCAAACCTTTACATGAGGAGATGATGCTTCCAACAATAATAAGTGGATACACGACAATGAATATATTATGTATCCTGGTAATGAAATAGTATGGAACCCTTAAGTCAGCCAAAATGATGCTCTTAGATACAACAAAAGAAATTGGAAATTCCTTACATGAAAAGTACTCATTCTGAAATAAATATTGCTAAAATTTTAATTTTTTTCAAGGACACATTTGCAACACAGCAAAAGGTGAAAAGAGTCTTAGAGAGTATTATTCTACTTCAAGAGGTACTTGGAAGGAGATTAACACATAAGAACGGTAAGAGTTTCTATATGCTAATTTCAAGAAATTCCTTACATGAAAAGTACTCATTCTGAAATAAATATTGCTAAAATTTTAATTTTTTTCAGCCCACATTTGCAACACAGCAAAAGGTGAAACGAGTCTTAGAGAGTATTATTCTACTTCCAAGTGGTACTTGGAAGGAGATTAACACATAAGAACGGTAAGAGTTTCTATATGCTAATTTCTTATCAGGTTTGAAACCTGAATATGAATCAACAAAGGAATAGATTTTGGGAAGCAAGGAGATTCCTTCTTTGGATGATGCTTACTCTTGGTTCCAAAAGTTGCAACTCGATAGAAAATCATCCAAATCAACTAGCAATGATCAATTACCCTTGTTTCATCGATTGGTAGAGGTGATGGTGGTCGCATTATGTAGAGGTGGTCGCAAGCATGGTAGACCATGGTGGAGATTGTGAATCCTAGAAACCTACGCATTGTGGTTGGACTATAATACTTGTTAGTATTTACATGGAAAACTTGCATGGGTTAACCAAGTGTCCTTTACTAAAGAGAATACCGATAACAACTCATAAATCCACTTTATTTGTACCACAACTCTCATCCACGAAAGAATCCACTCTATCACACCCTTAGTTAAAGAATCTGCCAAATCATTCAACGATATGTTTACTATTGAAAGAAAATAGTCATCGAGCCTAGTAAGCATAATACAATTTGATAAGCACCACAGACCAACAATGTTGCCTTTTACCCACTTAATGATAGCTGAAGAATCTCCCTCCACAATCAAATTACTCTTCTCCAATCTTCTAGCTTCCTTAATACCAAAAATGAGGACTCGACTTCTGCCTTGACAGCATACCCCTTTCCAATTGATCCCGAATATAAATGTATGACAAATCCCAAAGTTGCAAACTTTAGTATGTTGTTGACGATCTTTATACGTAAGAAGAAGAAGAAAGAAGAATAGAAGATGAGGAAAAACTTGGGGATCAATCCCCACTATGTTTCGCATATCCCACTTCCTTTATTAAATATAATAAGAAAATTAAAATAACACACCTGTCAAGTAATAAATGACAATTGACACCTATGTTTATTAACATAAGAATACAAATCTGCCTCAAGTAGGTGCTTAGATATCTACCATGCTCAACTTGCCAATGATGTCTTAGTCAACCCCTATTCACTGATTTGGTCAAAATTTCTGCCAGTTAGTCCTCAATCTTCATGTTCTCCTTCCAACCCATTCCAAACAGTGATATAAGAAAAGAGAAAAGAAATTAATGTTCTAACAAAGTTTAAATTAATGACTGGTAAATAGACAATCTGCCATCAGGCCTCCTGCACATGATGTTCACATTCAGCAAAAACACCACCCCAACCCCACAATGATTACATGGTCAACCATCAATGTTTTCTACTTGTATCAGAGTCCACTTGATGGCCTCAACCTTGAGATCAATGGATTTCCACAAAGGTTTACCATTGTTGAACTGCCCTCCACATATGTCAAAACTAATTACAAAATGCTAACTGGAGCTGGAAGTTCTAGCAATGGGCAGCTAGCCGAACGAAGATTAAATAGAAAATTCATATTCATTAGTTAGGACAACCGGATTGGGATGTAGATCCATCACAACCCATACCCGAACCACCTGCCGTGGAGTTAACCCATTGCATTTTGTTTTACATTCCAATTCCCATCTCAAAAGGTTCATTACTTTTTATTCTTTTCTGATGAATAACCAAGACATGATATATATTTATTTTTTATGGTTCAAAATATCGTATCGAGGTAGCGTATCGGTCAGCTCAAAAGTGGATACATATTGAGCATCGTATCGGATACGCGTGGATACACTGTAAAATTCATAGATACGGTCATAGTGTTTAAACTCGGTTTCAAATCGGGTATCGTCCCGATCCGATCCCGAGTTGGATCGAACGATCCGTGACGATCCAAACCGATCCACAAAATTAAGCTTTTTACTGTTGGATCGTCTGGATCGCCCGAGCTATATCGGGATCGGACCGAGTCAACGTATTTTTAGGTTTTTTGGGATCGGTTTCGGATCGGGGATCGTCCCGGTCCGATCCCGAGTTTGATCGTCCGATCCAAACCGAGATTGGACTATCCTTTACACTATGGATACGGTGGACACGCAAGGAATATGAAGGATACATAAAACAAGACCCTCTTTTATGCAAAGAGAAGGTAAAGATATGATAAATTAACATGTTTTTGATATGATACACCCACACATATAATATATATTAACGTGAAAACCAACCGCTACGCGCTCAAGCATGCGAAAACTTAAAAAAAACTTCAATAAGTGTTAAGACATAATATATCACATACACTAATAAAACATACAAAAGCATACATATCTAGTGGGATCAATTACCTATAAGTAATAAAATGTTATCATAATTTAGGACATAGAAGAACAACTTTTATTACATATAGATGCATATTTCAAACAAAAAGCTTCTCTCTCTATCTTCCATTTTCTTTTCCTTTGTTCTTTTTTGAAATTAGGTTAGTAATTTAAGGGTTTTTATTTGTGTTTTTTTTTGTCATTTTTTGATCCTTCTTTAGTTTTCATTGTCTTTTTTTATCAGTATCCAGCGTATCGAGATAGTATCGAGCGTATAGAGACAATAGCGAGCGTATCAAGACTGTATCGACCGTATTGGTAATGTATCGACCGATACACTGTAAAAAGATACGTATCGTATCGTAATGCTGCGTATCGTGCCGTATTAGTCGATATACGATGCGTATCGACACGATATTTTAAACCATGATATATATATATAAGAAAGAAGAACAAAATACAGTAAGCAAAACGAAAAGGTGTCGAGCGCACAAGTTGGGTACCAAGACACAAAAGCAAAAGAAAATAAAGAGTACCAAAGCCAGAAAAATGAACAACAAGGGCATAAGCCCTTGACACAACTATCACCCAATGAACCCAATCATCTCTGCTAGCGGAAAGCCCACAAACATGTCCTCTCAACCTACTCCATCTCTAGCGAGATGATCTACCAATCCATTACCATATCTGAGAATGTCTAAATGAGGCCTGGGCCAGACTACCCCAATACCTCGCCACTCTGATGAGGTGAGCGTACCACCAAGGGCTGGTCACTGGACCAGACATCCAAGAGATCACAGATGCGGAGTCCCCCTAGACTACCACCTAATTGCAACCCACACGAACTGCCTCCCTAACTCCAGTAAGCAAAGCAAGTAGCTCAGCCCTCGTAACCGATCAAAAAAATAAAAAAAAAAGTAGCTTAGCCCTCGTAGAATCACCAAAACCAACCGGGCCTGAGAACGCATGAATGATCTGTCCACCATGATCCCTGAACACCCCTCTGATGCCAAAGGTCCCTTGGTTTCCTAAAGAAGATCCATCAAAGTTTACTTAATCCCCACAAGTAGGGGCTGCCACTGAACCACTGACCGAAGGACCTGTGGAGATGTTAAAGCAACCTTTGACCAACCCGCAAGAAGATCTAACATAGATATCCCCTTAATGTCAGGGAGAACCACCATCCACAAACATACCATCGACATCGAGCCTGTCGATCTGCTACTATCCTCAAATGCTCTCAAGTTCCTCTCCCCCCACAAGACACAGAGAGTCACATGTGACACCCCCTGATACATCAATCTACCTCTCACCCACAATCCTGGAAATCTCCACTGGTCAAGAAAAGCACCCACCTCACCTGGCAAGACCCATCGCACCCCCAATCGGAGTAAGAACAAAGTCCAAACCTCCCTAGCCACTGGGCAATGAATGAACAAGTGATCAACAACCCCCCCCCCCCTCATCTCGACACATGAAACAAGTATGGGGAGAAATTGCACAAGACAGCCCATCTTCTTTTTAAGTGATCACAAGTGTCTATTTTATGCAAAATGGCTTACCTAACGAATGCCTTGACTCTAGGAGCAATGAAAGGCACCCAAACATGACGATGCGGAAAAAAGGCAGGCGCGGGCGAATGTGGAAGAATGATAAAGAAGAAAGAACTAACCGAGAAGACCCCCTGCTATTAGGACACCAAACCCTACGATCCCTACAATCAGCACCAATGAAAATATCCCCCAGAACAATAATAAGAGCCCCGAGTTCAAGCAACTCCGGAGGACGCAAATCCCGACGAAATGTAAGATTCCAAGCTAGACCAGAAACAGACCACGAAAGAATCTCAGAGACAAAGGGAGATTTGGACTCAAACATGAAAGGGACCCAAACATGAGGATGCGGAAAAAAGGCAGACTCAGGCGAATGTGGATGAATGATAGAGAAAAAAGAACTGATCGAGAAGACCTCCTGCTATTGGGACACCAAACCCTACGCTCCCTACAATCAGCACCAACGAAAACATCTCCCAAATCAACGAAAAGAACACCGAGTTCAAGCAACTCCGAAGGACGCAAATCCCGACAAAATATAAGATTCCAAGCTAGACCAAAAACAGACCACAAAAGAATCTCAGAGACAAGGCCTCTCTGGCAGATGCCACACTAAAAAAGGCGCAAGTACAGAACAACAAAAATGAACTCCCCCCCACCCCCCCATACATCATGCCAGAAACGAACCCAACTCCCATCCCCGATACTGAACCAAACATGACAAGAAAAGGTGGGGATGATCATCGACATCTCTCTCCAGACACTAGAGCTGGAACATCTAGGAGAAGGATTACAGTCCCAACCGTTGGAGTGGCCACCAAATTTGCTGTGAACGACTTTCCACCATAGTGCATCCCATTCTCTGCTAAACCTCCAAAGCCATTTACACAAAAGAGCTGAGTTATGATTGAAAATGCTCCCCAAGTTAAGACCTCCTTCTTTAGCACGAAAAACCGACTCCCACTTCAACAAGTGACATTTCCTATGACCCCCACCCTCCCACAGAAAATCCCCTTGTAACTTCTCAAGGCGCTTCACAATCCTAATGGGGACTATAAACAAAGACAGATAGTAAACAAGGATGTTGGCCAAGGCAGCCTTGATAAGAGTAATTCTGCTCGTAAGTGATAAATAACCTTTTCTCCATGAGCTTGACCTTTTACCAACCCTATCCACTACCGGAACCGAAAAGCTAAGCGACTTACAATTCCCACCTAGAGGTAGCCCAAGATATGACAGTGGCCACTCCTGAACTCTACTCCCCAAGACCGAAGAAAAAACACCCACCCTATCCTGAGACATGTTCAAACCCACTAGACTACTCTTCTCCAAATTAACCTTCAAACCTGACACCGTTTCAGAACATCTGATGATCGACTTGATCTAGAAAGTCTAACATTCATCCACATGTAAGAACAATAAAGTATCGTCTACATACTGCAAGTGAGAAATGCAGACACTACCCTCCTAATCTCAAATCCCGAAATCAAGCCTAGGGTCTTCCCTTTGCCAAGGAAGCAACTCAAGACATCTACCACTAATGTGAATACAAAAGGTGATAACGGATCAACCTGTCTCAGGCCCCGGGACGGGACCAAGTGACCATGCACCCCACCTTTACATAGAAAGGAGAACGCCACATTCCTAACACACCCTGAAATCCACCTTTTCCAACTACATCCAAATCATTTCCACTCCAACACTTTATCAAGGAAGTGCCACTCAACCCAAGCATATGCCTTTTCCAAATCAAGTTTCAAGACCATACCTTCCCTAACCATTCTTCCACCACCTCATTGGCAATGAGGGCATGTCCAAGATCTGCCTACCAACTATAAACAAACTCTGATTCTAGGAGACCAATCCTCCGACAACCACCTTCAGTCTTGAAGCCAAAAATTTTGCAATAATCTTAGACAGACTGGTAGTTAGACTAATGGGTCTAAAATCCTTAAGCTCTGTGGCACTTACTCAGAATAAGGGCGATAAATGTTGCATTCGTGGCCCTGTTAACTACACTCCCTCGTAAAACTCATGTAACACTCCAAAAAGATCCCCTTTAACCGTATCCCAACACTGTTGAAAAAAAGCAATTGTAAAACCATCTGGGTCATGCGCTTTATCCAACTCCCAAACTACATCCTTAATCTCTAGATCCTCAAAAGTTCTATATACCCACTCAACTTGATTGTCCAACAACCTACCCCACCCCCTCCTAAGTTGGACACATCAAAGCAATAGTCCTGCTCTAACCTATTCAAGGCTGAATAGAACTCTGAGATCGACTCTGTAATACTAGTTATATCCTCTACTACCTCTCCTGCAATCTGGAGACGCACTCTTGAGTTATTCTAAGCCCTCCCATTGGCCATCTGATGAAAAAACTTCGTATTTTCATCCCCCTCCTTTAGCCAAACAACTCTGGACTTCTGTCTCCAGCTAATTTCCTTGTCTTAACAGTACTTCTAGCTGATTCTTTGCCACTTTCCTCTCCTCAAATTCCTCCCTAGAAATATCCCTATGCCATTCAGCAACATCAATACATCCAATAGTTCTAGTTAAGCCTTGTTTTCTTATGCCTAGGTGACCACACTCCCTTTTAATCCACTCCTTGATTTTAACTTTCAAATGTTTTAGAGATTGCATGAATTGGAAACCTTTCTAGTTCCAATTATCCCTAGACCTCTCACTCCACCATTCTTCAACTCTCCCCTTAAATTCCTTAGATGTAAGCCACATGTTTTTGAATCTAAACGGGGAAGGACCACGCCTCAAGGAGTCGGAAGCTATCAAAATAGGACAATGATTTGAAGTAGTTCTCTCCAGAACAGACTGAGAGACCACTGGGTAATGATCGTCCCAACAAGACGAAGCCAGGCATCTATCCAACCAACCCCACAAGACTTCCTTCTAACAAATGGACCAGGTGAACCATCCACCACTCGTTGGATAATCAATTAGATTAAGATCCTGAATGAGACCCGAAAAATACCGCATGCTACGATCAACTCGACCACCTCTACTTTGTCTTCCAAATTCCTCACCACGTTAAAATCCCCTATCAAACACCATGGACCGGCCCATACATCTCTAATCTCCCTCAATTCCTCCCAGAACGTCGCCCCATGCCTCCTACAGTTGAGACCACACACACCCACAAGGACCCACTCGAACCCGTCCGCTATGTCTATGAAATTAACGGACACCAAAAATTCACCCACTCTTAGGACCACCCCAAAGACACTCCGTATCCCAGATGACCACAATTCCCCCAAATGCCCCTACTGAAGGAAGCATTCCCCAATCTAGACTCCTTCCACTCCATAACCTCCTCACCGAACGGTTACAAAAACTTTCTTTTTTTTGTCTCTTGAAGAACAACAACAAAAGGCTTAACCTTAGAACATAATTCTCTCACCGCTTGCCTCTTATAAGCTCTACCGAGCCCCCTGATATTGCAATTTAAAATTTTCATTGATCACTTGTTGAAATGTGCTCCCTCACTCTCGTCCTATAATACTGTAAACACGTCGACACATTCCTAGCACGCAAGGAACACCCTAGGGTATGACCATATCTAATCCTTCTAAACCACCTCACTACCAAGGCCAACAGGATGGGATTTCCATCCCAATCGAAAACTGTCACTTTAAACAACCTAGTGATGTCCTCCACACCGACCCATTAATCCATACAACCTGAAAACGATTCACCATTGTCATACTTAACCTCCCCACTTCTCCAATTACCCAAGACAAGACTCCCAACCTCAAGAAGATCACCACACATGCCACATTCAAAAACTGAAATAGCTGTTGGAGGATCAGCAGAGATAGCTTCACTAGCAAACAGACAAACATCAAAAAATCCAAGGTCAACACCCCAGGCCAAACCAAAATCCCCTGCCATTTGACCAACTGCCAGGCCTGATTGAGACCAGAAAACACTACACAAAGTATTAGCAACACTAAAACGCAACCAAAAACAAGAACTTGCCAGAAAAGGAGGAAGTGAGGAGAGCTGACAGCCCCACACCGTCCCAACAGATATCTACTTCACACTTGAGACACCCACACCGAATTCTTGCCTTACTTGTGCAATAGACCCCAAATTGTGATTAGCTTGATGCGATCGAAAAGAGGAGCCAACTATACCGCTTGCCAAGACTAGCCCCAAAACGTCTTTTACTACCAGGGAGATGCCTGCCTCCTTATCCAACCCTACCACCTTGAAACATCTGCCATCACCCGAATCCCCATACCAATAGACTGTCGCTCTCCACCCTTTCCATGACGACCCTCAGATCCACCGCCAACGACTTGCATAGACTTAGCAGCCCCACGCAAGTGAAGTGATACACCTACCTCCGAGAGAGAACTTGATACACTAACCTCCGCTTGCAACTCCACTGCTGAGCAGAAGAGAGCATCGCGACCCTTGCGACCATTTGGTCCTGTTTGGAGAAGACGGAGATACGAGAACTCCTGCTGAAGGAGAGACACCTTATTTTCTACTACCTCAATGGATTGAACAAGCATCACCTGGGCTCCCTTATCAAACCAGCCCGCCTATCTTGCTGGCAACCCGCCCCAGCATGGGTCACACCATCGTCCAAAGCCCCAACTTCATTAGCGTGCTTGAATTGGGCCAACGAAGTCCCAGACTCCAAACCCCAGCCCCTAATTAAAGCTCCAGCCCAAGGATCTACAGACCTACCGAGAGCTTGGGCGCAAATGGACAAGCCCAAACTTGGGCCAGTAATGGATCCAGAACCCAAAACCCCAAAGCTTGTCTAATCCCCAATCATCTCCATCGATGAAGTACCAGTGGGCCCCACCCTCCTACACCTGTCATTTGGGGAAAAGAGCTCAACCTCGACCTGCTAATTTATGGGGACTCCCCCCTACATCCGACGAGATGGGACTGCCAGCAAACTGGAGAGACTTGTACACTTCCTCACAGTCGTTAAAAGGCGTATTTGAGCCGCCAATAAAATTATTGAGACTGCCACCCATAAATGAGGTTTTGCTAGAGTCCTCCACGACTTGAATAAACAGACCGGAGTCTGGGTTCTCACCCGACCCACCCGAGATATCATCTTCCTTACCCGACGAGATCTTCACCAGAACTTCACGAAACACCTCCGCCTACATATTCTTAATATCTGGGTATAACGAAGGGGATACCACCTCGATGTAGGTATCGTAATCCACCACCCCAATATCAAGGCCAATTGATCGTCGAATCTGGCAGGCGTTAGATTCAGCAACCTACAACAGATTTGCATCTGTAAAATCACCATAATTGAAAGGGACTCCAATTCCACGCAATCCATCGCAGACATCCCCAATTAATTGGAATGTGTTTACCGCCCAAATATTAAGAGGGATCCCAAAAACGGCAATCCAAAGGCCAGACTAGCAGACAAGAACTGCTCTTCACTCGAATCCCAACCTCCATTCCGAGAATTTCAAGGCCCCCAATCTAGGCAAACAGCCCAAAGCTAAAATACTCCTGGTAATAGAGTTGGATGTAACGAAGATGATGGCCTCTGAATAGGAGAAAGGAATTAACTTAAACACCGTTCCCTGCTCCAATTCACATTCCAACTCCCTACAAACCTCTGACCAACAAAGAATCTCCGATGACGTACATAAAACCAGGAACCTCCAATCTTGAAGTTCCAACGAGTTCAACTGGCCACATTCCACAATGGAGACCCTACCACCCTCAGCCATAGCACTTTCAATACTATTGGAAACAATGAAGTGTTCTATCACCTTCAAATTCCCCTCTGTGTAAACACCCCTTAGCTTCATCACAAAATCCCTTACCCCTAAACCATTCCTCCCCCAACACTCTCCTAACTGCTGAGAGGAAATAGGACCAACCCAGACCACCATTAGATTTCGGAATGAACAACGCTTTCCTTTCAAGAGGCAAGATTTTCTACGAGGCTTTCTTCTTCTCGATTCTTTGGGCTATTTGGTGTGAGCGGAACAGGCGTATTTTTTAGGAGACTCAACATTCATTTTCTTGGCTTTTTGACTCCATTATGGGCATGGTGGTTAGCTGGAATTTAGGGGAATCTCTATGGATTGTATTGCTAGAACCTGGTTTGAGTTGTTTGATTCTCCGGCAAGAAATCCAACGAAGATCATGATTTGGAAGGAGCCGTCTAAGGGCCATTTTAAGGTAAATTTTGATGGATCCTCTTTGGACAATCCAGGAAGAACGAGGATTGGAGGGATATTCAGAAACTCGGATGGTGTCATTATGCATGTATTTTCTGGCCCGATTGGCATTGCGGACTCTTTCACTGCTCAATTAAGAGCCTTGATTGCTGCGTTGGATGAAGCTAGAAAGTTGAAGTTGGAGCCTTTACTAATTGAAGGTGAATGTTGGTTATCTCGTGAATGAAAAATGAGGTTAATTATCCTTGGAGATATACCCATTGGATTAGACATGCTCGGCATCTCTCTATTGGTTTATGCATATCTTTTAGTCATGTGCTTAGATCAGCCAACGCTGATGCAGATATTTGGGCTAGAAGAGGTGTGGAGAGAGCGTTTTTGGGGGCTGGTATGCCTAGGGGTGATGAGATCGAGATGACAGTTGAATAGTTTTGTACAGTTTTCTCTTTTTTCTTTATTTGCTCTTATGTAATTTATTTTACAGTATGTTTTTTCTGACTCACATTCCGTGAGTCTAAGTTTTGTATATTCCTTTGATGATTAATGAAATTGCGGTTAATGATCCAAAAAAAAAAAAACTACCACACTTGTTTATGTTTAGCTCTGCTACCCCCATTGCCTGCCCCAACCGAAAAGAACCCAGCCGAGCACCTCTATTACCAACTTCACCAGCAATGGTTAACATTTTCCTGAACCACAAAATACCTTCACCACTAAGCGAAAGAGAACTCCGACCTATGCTTTTCTCAGTGATTCGCATGGATTGAAACCGCCCGTTCAAGAAACCTTCAACCTCGAAGATTTTCCCCTGGATTTGAATAACTTCGTGAGCCACTGATGGCTTATCGTTTCGACTCCCAACTTTCCTCTTCACTGAAATCCACCCTCACCGTAGTTTTGCAGAAGAGCATCCCTATGCAAAGAGAAACCTCCAACCAACGATTGGAACCCTTCGGAACGCAGCTCCGACGCTTTCTCCTTCACTTTCTCCGACGCTTCCATTTCCGATGAGGGATAGGTAGACGTTGAGCTTCATTATTTATTTTTATTAAAGTGTCATTTTTCATTGCATAAAAACATCACAAATCAGTGTACAAATAAAGATTCTAAGCAAAGCAATCAAACCTTCAAATAAACTTCAAGAAACGTACCAAATTTATTGATGAATAGGCATACAGAAATGCAAGAGCAAGTGGACATGACTAATTGAAACTCCAACACAGTAACACACCTAAACCATGGTCTCAAATCTCAATAGCCTTGCAAAAGTTGCCAAGTTAACATGACTAATCTCGATATATCAAGCAATATACCCATTTTCCTTGCTGGGTGGAAATATAAATCAAAGGTATAATTATAATTTTACAATTTATTGGGGGCTATATCCTAATATCGAGCAACAAATCATGATATTGGGGATGAATTGTGATATCAAGCCATATGTCAAATTTGCTAAAATGTGCCTCCCACTATAAGAATAATGAGAAATTTTGACAAGTTCCCCCATTTTGACCATATCTCCATCAAAATGCTATAAAACCCTCAAAGCTTTCGTAATCACTTAAAATTTGATTTCTATTATGCAAACTTGTGAACTCTTAGATTTAAAAGCCATCTGGAAAAGCTTTGCATAGATTTGATGTATTCTTTGTAAAAAATTGCCAAAAACAAGTAAAAGATGTTTGAACTTGTTTTTTACGTTTCCTTTGGCTCATTTTGCATTATAATGCAGGGAAATGCATGGCAACTCGGATATGTGATTGATTGGCATTCATTATGGATTTACGAGTTTGAGATACTAAAACCTGAAAAGTTTAAGGAATCCAATTTTTCTCGGAGCTTCACCTAAATATGTAATATTTGATCCTTTAGCTAATAATTATATATGTATTGGAAGATTGATGTATGAGCTGGCCAAAAAAGTTAATTTTTGGATTTGAAAATTATATATTTTTGATTATTTTGCAACATTTTATATAATTAAATAAAAAACTATTTTTAAAAACAGACTTTTAGTAGTTTCCTATGCTTGAAATATAAACTAATTTATCACAAAATTGTGACTATTTTGATAACTTTTTTACCAAAAAAATGCTGGCATATAATATAATAAAAAGTAAAAACTCAATTTTTACATGAAAAATGAAAAATAAATTTAATATAAAAAGTTTCAAAAATATAGATCAATAATGGATAACCAGTGCGATAACTATTAGCAAATACTATATGTAGCGCCAATGTGAAACTAATATTATTTTCTGGCTTTCAAACCTTCTATATATGGTTCTTAAAGTGTATGAATGGTTGAATATGCATGAAAACATGGGCATTACTTCCCTATACATGCATTACTTGATTAATAATAATGTTTTTCATAAGGTTTTGGTTTAAATTCTTTTTTTATAATGTTTTGGTTTAAATTATTTAAGTATAAACATGTCCACACAAGCATCACATATAGTTTCATTCAAAAATTTCCCCTTTTTTCGTAATATTTCCTCATTTCCTCTACTTTTGAACGTTTTGATATTTCCCTCAAATATTGGACAGTATTTCCACTTTCACTGGGTGTCTATAACTCTATATTAGTGATAGATATTAGAACCCATATCTATCTATATATATATATATATATATATATATATATATATATAGAGAGAGAGAGAGAGAGAGTATAAAAATATAAGTATTGTTTTCATACATAAATTTATAATATTCCCTGAACTGTTTCATTGAAATAATTCCTGTTTATGCTCACTATTACACATTTCCGCAAGACATGGCATTTAACTTTCAAGTAAAACTCATATAAGGCAAAATGCAATACTCTTGTTCCTACTTTGTTTTTGGCTCTTCTTTGGGCCTCTTTGTCTTTTCTGGCTTTCTGTGTAGTAGGTTCTCTATCTTGGGGAGCTGACTACTTTTTGTTTGTTTTTGTACATTCTTCTCTATTTATACAATCACTTGTTATCGATCAAAAAAGAAAAAACAAGAAAGAGATTTTAAACTATACCAGGATCAGATTCAATAGTGCACCAGGACATGATGATTAGTCTTTTGAAGCTGCATGGAAAGAATAAAACCATTTAAACATATAAACAAGTAAAGAAACTAGTAAAAGATACGGGAAATTGAAATATTTATGTACCTCTTCTTAGGTCTTTTGGACTGGAAGGATTAAATGATCTCTACTGATCGTTCTGATGAGTCAAAACAAAGAAACAGAGAAAAGGGAACTTGACTCCTTTGAGTACTGGTGGACAACCTGCTTAATATTTCTGCAACGTCTATCAAGAAAATCCTTAACTTCTATTTCCTTCCTGTTTCTGCTTACTGGGGGAGAAATCGTTTGCTTACTGTTTTCACAGTTCAATTTATATTTTACTTGCTCCTTTTCTGACTGGTGAAATGAACATTTTTGCAGTTAGACAAGAGGAAACGAAAATTTTGGTCCCTCTCCCACCTGTTTACACAAAGCACTGGATGACACAAAAAGATGTGAACCCTCTTACCACCTTTTTGAACTTTCTTAATGCCAACCACTTTATCAGCCTCAGGGTGGTGGCCCCACCTGTAAAAAATCAGCCCCAACGCTGCCAAGTGGCACAACCTGGTATAGATGAAAGGGGTTCCTTCCTTTAATCCTGGTCATCGAAAGAAAATACTTTCAACATCAATAACCAAGGTTCCTAGATTTGTGGATTGATTCAAAACCGCATAACAATCGTATTAGATATATTTTAAATGAGAAAGTAAAGCCTGTATGGTGAGCACTAAGAACCGTTCTTTTGCTAATCTTAATTCACAATAGTTCAATTGTGGATTCAGATTCCATTATTTAAATGAGATAAGGAATGTTCCCTGCAAAGTTGTGTTTATATGCAAAAAGGGTAAAACTTTCACGTTATTTTTTCTATGTATCTCCCAATCAGCTTCAATATATAAACATTTGAGAGTGATAACGGCCACTTCAGATCGAGTTTGGATCACCATGAGAATTCATGGTAACAACCATATGCCCAACTAAAACCTATTTGTTTATCAAACAGGCTAGGGATGGGCAACATGATTACGCCTTGTTTAAAGGGCCCTAAGCCCAAATGCGTCACATCGCCGCTTGACTCTTATAAAGAATCACATTACTATGCGTTATATTAAATAATAATTGGACATATTATATATAATAATATATTGTATAGTAACTGTATTAAACAAACAAAGTATATCTTCTTAGGTGTAAAAACCCAAATTGAACATACATGGCTAGTTAAAAAAATGACCTGTGCCCACCCAAATGCCACAAGGGTAGGCAAACTTGTCAAATTTTGCCATCCCCTACCCACCCCTTTGTTAAAGGAGCTGAAATAGCAAACCTAAACCCTAAGGACCATTCAACTATAATCCCCCTCCTAAGATGGAAAAAAAGTTGCTTACAGGATCAAGAAGGGAGAAAAAAGATCCACTCCAACTCATATCTAAAGACACAAACCAATTACCACATGGTTAACACTGATTCAAAATTTCAATTCCCAAACCTTTTGCTGGAGGTTGAAAATTCCATAAATGGTGTGGGATTTTAAACTCTCTTGAGAATATAAATACTGTATAATACAGTCAAATAAATGCCAAATTGAAGCAATTCCTGAGAAATGCCAATTCCCACCCCTAATTCTCAAGAAACAAACATTCTTTAAGAAAGTTTACAAAGGCAATAGAGTTCACATAACATATCCCTAATAAAAAACAAAATGTTCAAGAACATAGATACTTAGAGAGAGAGAGAGAAAGAGAAAGAACCCCTATAAATTTCTCAACAATAACACAGGCCAAACCTAAAGCACTAACCGATTGACTAGGATTGATCCCAAGACAAGCAAAATGAGAGAAAGAAATAGAGATAGAGAGAAAGAAAAAGAAAAAGAACCACCTATCATTTTATCAACATTTCAAAACCCAAGCTGAATTGGTGAATTGAATTAATTGACAAGGAATCAATCTCCTTACTCGGCTGGATCAAACCGAAGAAATTAAATTGACTTGCTAATTGAAGCAAAAAAAATCCAAGAATCTGTTAGGGTTGATGCAGTCCGGGTTTTGAAGTATTGGTTTTTTCCCTCTCATTTTTCCTTTTGGTTAAAAGGCTATTTAATAATTACTAGCCTTGTCCAGCACAAAATACTTTTTGGTAACCGACTACAGCACATAATATGAGCAAGTAGAAGATACATAATATGCTTGAATGAATGATCAATCAGTTAATAACTATGTCCAATTTTCCTCCAATAAGACCCAAACGGTCCAATTTATCAGCACACATTTTGGCTTCTCAATAGGTGTGTTTGGCAGCAATCTTCTAATCACAATGGGCATCTTGACATTCTGTGATAAGAGCAGCAATCAAACAAGAGAACACTAGTATAATTTATGGTGAGCGGTACCTGATTCTTTTATTTTTTATGAATAACTCTTTCTTTGGTGAGTGGTACCTAATTCTTCTGAATTCATGTTCTTCAAGAAAGACACCAGACCCACCTATGTAGGTCAACTTCAGGATTCCATCGGCAAAAAAACAAGGCCATATGTGGTGTCAAGTGGCACAATTCACCCATCAAAGTGAGAAGAGAATAATCAAATGAGAGAAATAATATCATTTTCTTCATTGGATAGGAATAATATCATTTTCCTCATTGGAGAGGAACATGGTGCCATGTCACACCACATTTGGTCCTAAATCCAAATTATTTGCAACTGAGTCTTAAGGTGGATATAGTGCGTTTCCCAAGAATCATGGTTTGATTGGACGGTATAGGAAGCCCAAATCATAGCTTATGTCAATGTACAATCTCCAAATGTCACTCTCCAATAGTGCTATGTTTGAGTATATGTTACAACCTTCAAGTCACACTTATTTTTAAGGGAATGCCATGCATGACTACTCATAAGTTATAATGACAACGGTCCAAATGCATTCATAAGCATCCCCTAAAAAGGAGTTACAACCAACCAATGATAATCATTTACATCCAAATGAATTACTAATAAGTCAAATTTGGTCTTGGAATGCCTATCCTGAATCAACTACTCTTATCTAGACCTGGGATCAAACCCCTTTATCAACAAGACTTAGGTGAAAAGAAAACCCATTAGCAATAGCTCATTGACCGAAAAAAGATGCCTCCTACATTTCTCCTTGTAGCTCTTACAAACTAGCATTATACAATCTCAATAGTTGTTCCTAATTTAAAAATCAATTCCCAGTAGTAAATCATCCACAAGCTCAACCAATCTCATCTCTCTTACCAGTTTGCTCAACATTGCATATATCTCTTTACTCTGAGGGTGAGATGTATTTCCCAATATAAACTCATGAATGACACCATTCATCTCTATGAAACTACACCCTGCTTCTTTCTTGGCACCTTTCTCTTCCATGGCTCTCCTCGTCTTCTGAGCATCTTCCCATCGACCCAAAGCCGCATACATGTTTGACAATAGAACATATCGACCCCCATCTAGAGGTTCCAATGATATCAACCGCTTTCCCACTCGCTCTCCCACCTCAATGTTGTTGAACGTTTTACATGCAGCCATCAAAGCACCCAATTGAGAAGCCTGAGGCTCCATTGGCATGTTAAATAGGACCTTCTCAGCTTCATGCACACGCCCAGCTCTACCAAAGGCATCTGCTAAACACCCGTAATGCTCAACTCCAGGCTCGATTTTGTATTCATTCTTCATGGATTCAAATATCTTGGCTCCCTCACTAACCATTCCTGAATGGGCACAAGCACTAAGTACGGTTACAAATGTGGTTGCATTGGGCAACACCTCATGCCCCTTCATTCTTGAGAAGATCTCCAATGCATATCTTCCACGACCGTGCATTGCGAGCCCACCAATCACTGCATTCCATAGTATGACATCTTTATCATGGATCCCATGAAAAAGCTCCAAAGCATCCTCAAGGCATCCACACTTGGCATACATGTCTACTAGTGCTGTCCCAAGAACTACATTCTTCTCTCTTCCAATCTTGTACTTATCAATGTAGAAATGAATCCATCTACCTAGATCAAGTGCACCCAAGTTAGCACAAGCCTTCAACACACTAACTAGTATGATTACATCGGGATTGACCCCCAAAGCTTGCATCTCATGGAATAACTTCAATGCATCTGCAAAACTACCACTTCTTACATACCCATCAATCATAGCACTCCAAGAAACCAAGCTTCTCATTGGCATTCTCTCAAAAAGCTCTTTCGCTGCTTCGATATCCCCATATTTTCCATAAGCAGAGATCATTGAATTCCACGAAATCAAATCCAAATGCGAGCTCATATCAAATAGTGACCGAGCTTCCTCTATATAACCCATGTTGCAATACATTTTCATGAGAGAGTTTCTAACAACAAGAAAGTCCTCCATCCCATGTTTCAAAATTTGCCCATGCATCTTCCTTCCAACCCCATTGTTACTACTACATATATTATTACCACTACTACTACTACCATCACCGCTACTACCGCCACACATAATGCAAGCCTTCACCACAAATGCAAATGTGTAAGCATCTGGTGGGACACGTCTCGCAAGCATTCGGAAATAGTATGCGATGCCTAACTCCAATAAGTCACACTCGGCATGGCCCATTATCATCGCATTCCAAGTGTATACATCGGGTCGATCTATGGAATCAAAAATGACTCGTGCATATCGTGAGTCGCCCCAATTCGATTTAAAGCAAAACCCAACAATCCGACTAGCCACAAAAGTATCCCTAATGAGACCTGATGTTACGGTATATGCATGGATTATTCTAAGGTCTATGGGGCACTTATAACAAATATCCAAAAGGGAAAGAATAGGGTGGTCGGCAGTAAGTTTTCCATCGTAATTTGAAACAAACTCACTGGAATATGACAAACCAGTTGACAAAAAAACAGGTAAGAAGTGTTTCCTGATGAGAACTTTTGACCATTTCTTCATGCACATTGTTTGCATGACTATGATTTTGTCATGAGATAAGAAGATACGAAATTAGGGAGGGTTCCAAAACTCATAGTGAGGACACGTTATAGAAGGAAAAACCGATTTGTAGATTGCCCTTATCAATAAAAAAAAGTTAACAGAGAAACTATTTAGGCTACGATGTAAAAGATTGCACTTTGAATAGAACTCGTACAATACAAGATGCAGTACTCAAGAAACAGACATGTTTCCAACCATACAAGATAAGGGAAGTATATTGAAGATGTATGAAGAAATTAAGATCGCATGAACACATAAACAGAGACAGAACTATAATATAGATGAGGGAAATTTCAATCTTTTTACGTACCTCTACTTAGGGCCTTTGGGTTGGAAGGATCGGAAGATGCCTATAGTTTGATTTGATGAGTCGAATCCAGATAAACAGATAAGGACTCGATTTCTTTGGGGTATATTAGCAAAGAATCTCGATAGGGTTTTCTTCTATGTGGATTGGAAAAACCCTAAACTCCTTTTCCTCTCCAGTGTGTGCTATTTTAGAGAGAAGATATGTTCAGGTCTTATTCTTCCTGCTTAGCAGGGGTACGTATCATCTACAACATTTTGGTGCAGCATTTTCTACAACAAGAATTTGATTGCCCATTTTGTATTAAAAATATAATTTCTTTTACAACAAAATTATTTGAAAATAAAAAAAAAAAAAGCCAATCACATGTATTCCTGCAAGATCTGTTGCAGGATTTTGTTGTAGCTATATGTAGCCGCTTAGGAGGTCTCTAAATAAGGCAGGTTGGGCAGATTCTACTCCGTTCGGATTCTATCCAAATTAAAATAGTTGGTCGGAACCCTGCACGGCCCGAACCGTCGGTCCAATTTCAATGAAAATGCTAAAGAAAAGTTAAAAAAAAAAAACTAGAGGGCAGCATGTGCACTACTACACCTAGATAAGGATAACCCTTAAGAGCTCAAATTTTAAAAATCTATTTAGAAAACATAATTTTGGATATCATTAATTTGTGATTTAAAAAATCTTAAATAAAAACAATTTTAAATATGTTGAATTTATTTATAAATAATTATTTGATAATCTATACTATCATTAATTTGTGATTCTTCACTATTTATTTTAAATATGTTTAATTTATTTAATTAAATGGATAGGCGTTACTTATGAGTAGTTCCTTGAGAAAGTAGTTTCCTTATTTTTAGGAAATAATAAATGCACCATCCACACCTATTTAGATTAATTTGCTTAAAATTGTTGATGATGGGATTCGAAACACACACGTGGCACCACTTTAATAATGTCACATCAACACATTTGATTGACCAATTAGACCTGATTATTGTGTACCACATCGACTAGAGAACATTACATAAACCAGTAGCTTAACGAGTCAATAACTGGCCAAAATGTTAGTCCGATCCAAAAAACCATGAATCAAAACCACTTAGTCTTATTTTGTTCTCTTCTCCATATACTTTTAGCATAGGATGTGTTATGACATTATGGTCCCAAGACATAAAATATCACCCACAACATGGCATCACATGCATGGGTCTGTCCCACACCTAGCATTTAATAGACTATATATATAGGTCTTTTTGTTTCTGAGACAAAGGGTTCTCTCAATTCATATAGGATGCATAGAGAAAAAATGGGAACCTCTCTCTTCTCTTCTCTTCTCAAAAGGAGGCTCTCCGAACACACAAAATACAAAAGACAAAGATCTCTCTTTTACAGGATTTACAAATAACTATTCTCTCTCTCTCTCTCTCTCTCTCTCTCTCTCTCTCTCTCTCTCTCTCTCTCATATAATGTAAGGTGAAGGTTGCTCTTCTTCTACCTCAATTTTTCCGTCTATTTTGTTGTAATGTCCATCATGTACAGAAGCTATTGTATAATCCTCAAATGAATAGCAAGAAAACTGCCGACAAGGCAACTTGTGGATGTAGGCAATTTGCCGAACCACATAAATGTTGTTCTTTGTTTTTCTTTTCTCTCGTATCTTGCTTGTCGGAGTGGACGTAGCGTCGTTCGTATAGTTGTTGCATAAGTTTAGACGAGCGATTAGAGTGTTCTCGATGCCTAAAAGACCTTATCCAACACAACCAGGCAAACCGGAACAATCGACCATATCGACAAGAGAACAGTTTCAGATGCTTATTCTTAATTAAGCAGGTCAAGCAACTGACAAATCCGGCATCAACATTTGGCAACTCCACTGGGGACTTGTGTTTGTTCTTTCTCTGAATCCACCACCTTTGTTATTTACACCATGCATCACGCCAGTACCTCCGGAAGTCATTCTTATGATGAGGATGATAGCAACAACACCAATCCAGCCCACCCTGTTGAAAACCCTCCATCTATACACCATATAGAGCCCATGCAAGCTATTCAACCTTTAGTGGACAAGATACAGGCAATGCAGGCTCAACTTCTCTCCATCTTGGCTGGTGCGAACCTTCCTACTACTTAGACTATCCAAACACAACTACCACCACCACCTCATATCACAGAACCAGCAGTTTCCCGAGTCATTCCACCACCAGTGTTCGTACCACCACAAAACACTCTACCTCTTAATTGCTCCTGCTACCACCCTTACACCCTCTTCTTATTCTGGTCAGGCTACCTTAGTTGGCCTTGTTGCTCTCCTAAGAAGAGACCGTACCCAAGATCTTAGTTGGATCAACAATGATTTTCAGCCTGCTTATCCTACTAAGTTGCTGAACAAACCCTACCTAAAGGATTACATGACTCCCAAGTTCCCAAAATTTACTAGCTAGACATCGTGAAATAGCACATTGCTCATTCATTAATGCCCTGAGGCCTATGTAAGAGATTATGAGCTCAAACTGTAGGAGTACTTCAAATCTCTCGCAGACAAGGCTTACACATGGTACAACAACTTGGAGAAAAACTCTACCTGAACATGGGAAGAGCTTCTTGCCATGTTCCACCAAAAGTTCTTTGTCACTGAGGAACATCATACCATTATTGACTTGATCCGGGAGTGATAAAACTTTCGAAGACCTTGTGGATTACGTCTACTGTTTCCAGGGGCTGGCCATGGACTGTTGTGATACAGTCCCTGAGGAAAAATTTGTACAGATATGTATAAACGGTATGTCACCCGATTACCGTGTCTTCTTGGGGAACCTGGGTATCATTAATTTCACCCGACTCCATGAAGCTGCTAAGAGGACTAGTGTTTCCATCCCGAGGATAGCAGGCAATAGGAGGCAAGAACGCCCCCGTTCTCAGGGCCTCATTGCGGTTCAGGTCACAAAAAAGATGCCAACAACAAAGAAACCCAAGGTGGATGAGCATCCCCCTAGGCCATTTCCACCACCTCTGTCATGCACTCCACAACAACTTGATGTCTTGCTTGAGAGATGGATCAAGAACAACCATATCACCCTCCCACTGTTGCCAAGTCCCCTTACCATTGCAGAGATGAACTCTGCTAATTTCTGTAAGTTCCATTGCCGGAGAAATCATTCCACTTTTAACTGCATTGCTCTTTCCCGAATCTTCCATAATAGGTTCAGTGCCAGGGAGAGAGACTTGCCTATAGAAGGCACAGCTCATCAGAACCCTCTTTCGAATCACCATGGGAAGGTGACTGCAAATGTGATAGTTCAAGCCCTGGTGAGGATGAGCCTACGAAATATGTTGGATACCGGCACTTTATAGAAGTGCTACAGAACACTTTGAAATTCCATAACTTCTATGGTGAGATGTTCTCCCCGACGTCCAAGAATGTGGAGAAAAGTGTTTCATGATGGACTCATCTGTCAAGCAGACCCCGAGGTCTAAAAGGAATTTCATCACTTTCAGTGATGAAGATATGATGGCCCCATACTCTGACCATAACCGGCCATTGTACTGCAACGCCATCATGCACAAGGTCGACATCGAGAGAGTCATGATGGAACCTGGGTCCTCGATCAACTTGATGCCTCTGACTACACTCCAGGTGTCACGACCCAAAATCTGTGGCACGATAATCTATATCCGCACACAGATCTCGAGGTGCGACCTTCGAATCCCACCCTTGGATTTATTCCACAGAAGAACATCTCAACCAAATGCAACAACTCAGAAAACATCATCAGAGTAATCAAACACAATGCGGAAGACTTAATAACATAATTAATCAACATCCTTACATCAATTGAATTATAATAAAACATGCATGGTCTCTTTAATTCATTACATCAAAAAATTCCCAATACAAAGTCTGAATAAAATGAAAACATGTCACACAAAAGTAGTTCACATCTCATGTCCAGTATAGAGGCTCCAATCTTCGCTGATGACCTAAAAGTTGCTCACATGAAGGCGTGAGCTGTTGAGGCTCAATAAGAAATCACAAATCCTATGTCTCATGTTATCACATAACATAATATCAAAAAATACCTTATTCTATCAGTTGCATATAGTTCATCATCAAATCCCAAGAATCATTACAAAGTAACCAAACACATGAAGTCAGCACATGTTATTCTAAAGATTCACTTATATATGCAACCATTATAATAGTGAAACCACAAATAATGATAATAAGATACTAATCTACAGAATGAGTATGCTATGATGCCAACACAATAGTTCATGCAAGAATAAGATGATTCATACACAATGCAACACGACAGGCATGATGCTAGATGAATGCACCGTAATCAAGTCAAGTTAATATTTGCCATGTCAAGCCTGCCGGTCTTACGGATACTCGTCGGACAAAAATGGTCCGACTTACGGGCAAGGATCAACCGCCCCCAAGTAACCATTACTTGGCATCCGAGTTTAATATAGCTAGGATGACACTCTCTTACATCCCATGTGTACCGTGTGATTTTCTGGGACTTGCAACCCAAGGGGCTCAATTCCCCTAATTATTTCATCACATTAGGGAATTCAAACACAAGAATTCCCAATCCACTTTAGGAAAAATTCCCATGGCATGGCTTAACCTTTCCATCCTATAGTCATGACCATTGTTAGCAAAACGTGAAACGTCAAAAAAACGGAACGGGAAAAATACGAGTTTAATACAGTTTTAATTTTAAAA
>JAUPMG010000019.1:14568019-14582359 GCA_031762675.1 Pachysandra terminalis
AAGAGACGTATTCTAGAAGCAAGGCAAAGGAATGTTGAAGCTAGGGTAGCAGAGGTAATATTTGCTCCCATTGATTCCTTATACTCCACGTTACTTTTAACTTGGTCACCTCCAATTTAAGATTTCATTTTTTTATTTTTGATCTTAGGCGGACAGTGTATCTCTTAAAATTAGTTCAGTGTTGGATTCTGGAGCAGCTAAACAACAAGAACTGAGGCATAAATGTGAAGAGATTGTGAATGAGGTACTTTATGCTGATAGCATTGTGTGTGTGCGTGCGCGCGCGTACTTGATGTTGCCATATGCGATACGCCAGCACCCAAATTGGTCTACTCTGTCCCCTTGCGGAGTCGCTCACATATTCATTAAAGTTTGTTGCTTGTCGAGAGCATGATACTTACATAAGTGGTATCGGTGCCATGCAGCTGAATCATATTCAATCCAGCAAAATTTTTGAACCCTAACTGCTTTTTAATTGGTGTGTGTTTGGTGTAGTGCTTGTAATTTGAAGCCTTTGCGAAGTGTTTAAATGTGTGTATTGTTGTTTGTAGTTTCATAACTATTCAAATTCAATTGGGACCTTGCTTCCAAGGATTGATGCAGAGCCAGATGTAATTAAAAGAAGCTGAAAGTTCAACCAATTTGTCAATGCATGAGCTATTAACTTATGATCGCCTGAACCATCATCTCTTTTTAGGACTTGACGTCTCACTAAAGAAAGTCGCTATCGGCTCATTTGCATCCTTCTACGAGGAATCTCAAGCTGGAAATGCTCAAGCATTTTTTTAAATTAATCATAGTGTAGATTATGGCCTTAAGTTGTAATATGACATTTTTAATCTCTGTATCTTATTCTCTTTTAACCGTGCCATTTGCTCTTGTGGCCTTAAATCCCCATATGTGTAAAGATCCTTTAACTATTTCTCAGATTATTATCTTTTGGGATTCATGATCAGATTTAGATCATGCATTTATATTTTCAGTATAAATTTTTTTTATATTTTGGATATCGGATCAGATAATCTCTACATGATTCGCTGGATATCAGATCGGATTTCGTTATCGGATCGAATTGGATTTAATTGACGATCCAAATCCAAGCCGTTGCCTGCAAAGAAGTGTTTCGATGTGAATCCAAACGGCACTTAATGCACTGTGCATTTTGCACCATGCAGACAGATCAAGAAATGGGGACAGTTGAACCACGCACCTTGGTGACAGGTTTTCTATTAAAGATTTGGGTGTTTTAAACTATTTTCTTGGCCTTGAGATCACCTCTACCACAACTAGGCTTTTTTCTCTCGCAACAAAAGTATATTCGTGATTTACTTGATCGTACAAAAATGCTTGATGCTAATAATGTGCAAACTCCTTTCTTTACAACAACTACTCTTTCCTTGGTAGATGGTTCTAATCTGGCCAATGCTACTAAGTATTGTCACGTCATCAACAACTTACAATACTTGTCATTTACATGACCGGATATTGCCTACGCCGTCAATAAATTGTTTCAACTCATGCACAAGCCGACAACCAATCATTGGAGTACCGTTAAATGGGTTTTATGATATCTAAAGGGTACAATGCTTCATGGTTTATTCCGTCACAAAAACTCACCTTTCATTCTACATGCTTTTTCCGATGTTGATTGGGCAGGGTAACAAGGATGATCGCACCTCTACTAGTGCCTATGTTGTTTTTCTTGGCAAAATTCCTATCTCTTGGAGTTCAAAGAAACAACGATTTGTATCCCGCTCCTCTACTGAAGCTGAGTGCCGATCTGTTGCATCTACCACAACTGAAATATGTTGGATATTATCTCTTCTTCATGAACTTCAAATCCCTTCCAAGCAGCCACCGGTATTTATTGTCAATGTTCGTACTACTTATTGATGTGCAAATCCAGTCTTTCATTCTCTGCCTCTCCTACCGGAGCTCAACAGCTACCGAGCCTACTGCCGAGAACTCTCAGCAGGTAGCTCGGTGCTACCGAGCTATCTACCAAGCTCCAAATTGGCACATTTTTTTAGGGTACCTTGGTTTTAGGGTTATTAGTATGTGTGTGGTGTTGGATTTTGCGCAAAACATATATATAAGCTTTTGTGCACTAAAATGTGTTCCTTACCTTAGTTTCCAGTAAGCTATGACTAGATAAGGTATATTATGAAGTTTGAAATGGTTCCAAGAGTGTCATAACATGCTAGAAAGTATGATTTGTGATATTAGGATGAATGAATGCCCAAGCATGTGAGTTATTGGAAATATGATGTGTGTGGGTCCTATGTGAGCCTATGACCTTTGTTGTGTATGATGAATTGTGGTGGGTTGAGAGTGATGCTAGATACATTTACTTTGTATGAGAGTGACTCTAGATGATTTCACTGCATAATTGTGTGGGGGTGGCTTTTCTACCATGAGAATTATACCCAAAAAGGAAAGAATGTGGTTTTTCTACCTTGGGGAAGTCCCCCCTAAAAAAGAAATGATAGTGGCTTTTCTACCTTGGGAAGTATCCCCAAAAGGGGAGGTGGTTTTTCTACCTAGGGTTTCCTCCTAAAAGAGAAAGGATAGTGGATTTTCTACCATGGGAAGTATCCCCAAAAGGAAATAAGGTGGTTTTTCTTCCTAAGGTTTCCCCCTAAAAGACAAAGGATGGTGACATTATCTACCTTGGGTCAGAATTCCTTAAAAGAAATAGATTTAGCACATTCCTAGGACAAAGTTTCCTAGAGGAAATGTGGGATTGAAATTATAGTTAGGTTTGGCCTAACACCCCTTTCTATGCGTTGCATCATTTCATATCATCATTTGCATTGCATCATATCTCATATTACACTATATTCTTGAATGTGTGCATGTTCATCATCCATGTGCTCATAGCATCCATTTGCATGTGTTCCATTGCATTGATTGAGTGCGACTATTTGTGGATGAAGTGTGGTGTGTTGTGTGATAAAGTGTTTGAATTTGATGTGGTGTGTGATTACTATTTGAATTGTTCATTGATGTGTGATTGTGATTGATTATGTTGTGTGATGGTATGATGATCAAAATGGGAGAACTCTTACTGTTGAGAAGGTGCCATGAGAATGGGTAGCCTTGGATGTGGTTGTGTATCATGACAGAATGCATGAGTACATGTTCATTTAGATTGTGGTTGTGTACGACATGACATTGTTCATGGTGATGTTTATAATTGCTTAAAACAAGCATGTTTATGGTTATGAGTGTGATGATGTATAAGTGAGAAGAACGACATGATGTTGTGATAAACTATGAATTATAGAAATTATGATAATATTAAATGAGTAGAATGATTGGATGATGAAAATCTTGATTGGTTAATTGTTCTATGTATATTAAATGAGTAGAATGATTGGATGATGAAAATCTTGATTGGTTAATTGTTCTATTTACATGACTAAGAATATTAAGATATAATGTGAATTGCATGAATTAATATGACTCGTTATATGACTATGAAAATAACTGCTGTAGTTACTTGGATTTTTCCTACTGGGCCTCCAAGATCACCCCTACGTTGAAACAGGTGGACCCCCTAGAGAGGTGACATGACCCAAGATGGGAGATAATAGCTGGTTGTGAATAAGACATCGAAACTCATAAGATTAGGATTGCTGAGGAACTTTGTAGACTTTATTAAATTCTGTTTTGACCCTTAGTGGGCAGTGACAGTTTAAATTTGGTTTGATTTGGATTTTGCTTATGATTGTGGAGTTTAGTTAATAGATTTGGTTTAAATTTTATCAGACTTCCGTTGTATGTAGTATGCTCTGTTGAACCACAGGTTATATGTTTGGTTTGGCCGCATCCATAGTTTGGATCTGAATGTCATTCCTTTGATAATCCTCGAGATCAGATATCTCGGATTTGAAGTGTGACATTCGGTTTGATAAAATTGATGTTAGTTTATATATTAAAACATACATATACACACAAAAATGCATACATACAGGGGTGGAAGCAAAAAAAATTTCTTGGGGGGCCAAATTAAATTACAAATGATAAAAAAAAGTTCTAATGTGTTTCACTAATCATTGCTCGATGCTTTCAAAATGGAGGATCGAAATGAAATTTCGGTTGAAAACTTTTCTATTCTTTCTTTATTTATATAAATATAGGAAAATTTCATCGAATTTAAAGAACATTCACTATGAAATTTTGATGATTTCAATAAAATAATTTGATTTTTAAGTTATTATTTTAATCAAAATTAATTATTTTGAAAAAATTTCAAATTGTTTTGTCAAAATTGTTTGAAATCTTTTAGAGTAAAATTTTAGGATTTTGATTTTGCCTACTTGAATGAAAATGAAAATTTTCAACGAAATTTAAAACCTCGACATATATTAATAAATCGGTAAGGCTGTAAATGAGTCGAGCCAAGCCGAGCTATATCTAGCTCAGCTCGGGCTCGTAAACCTTGAGCAAAGCTCAAGCTCGACTCAAGCTCATTAAAATATTTTGGGATCAAGCTCGGCTTAGGTTGGTTAAAATATTTTAGGCTCAAGTTATGCTAGTAAAAGGCTCGGCTTGCAAAAAACATTAGCTTAGTCCAAATACATTAATATTATAGTTGTTGATTATTGTTATATCTAGCATAAGATTTTTCATAATATATTAGTATATAATATAAGATATAAGAATATAGATGTATAATTTCATAAACGAACCAAGCCGAGCCTACCCAAGCTCATTAAGTTAATGAGCTTTTTATTGGCTTAGGTTTAGTCCGTGAACCTAATTATAGAGCTGAAGTTCGGCTCAAACAAACCAAGCTAGCTGAATCGTTGACAGCCTTATAAATAGGTATAAGGCTAATTTTAAGAGAATATTTTTAAGAATATAATTTTAAAAAGTTAAAATTATTATAGATATTTAAATGGGTAAATTTTGGAATTTTAAAAAATATATATAAAAAGGGTAATTATTAAAAAAAAATTGAAAAACCGTGAGAGTTTTGGGGATCCACATGTAATTATTAAATATTCTATTATTTTTTTGGGGGGGCAAAAAAAACATTTTAGAGGGGGCAATGTATAATGGGTCATAAAAATAATAAACATAATTCAAATTTATAAAAAATTGAGGGGGTAGTTGCCCCCTCAAGCCCCTATGTGGCTCCACCCATGTATATTCAACTCATTTGGGATTACATATTTTTGTTTTAGTTCAGTTTTCAATTCGATTCGGATACCCCCTAGGCTCCATTTCGATAGCAGGATATTATGATAAAAAAGACGGCTTTCCTGCATGATATGCGTATTTGGATATCCGAAAAGTGTAGGTCCCACAAAAAATATTTCAGTCAAACTCCTTGGACCGTAGAAAAATGGCCCTTCTTATTTTCTAATAAAATGAAAAGAAATTTATGGGAAAGAGAAATGTAAAGGTGAGGAGAAGACTATATTTCCCATCCTACGCTTCACTACCAAAGCTTCTTTCTTCTTACCCTTATACAATTAAAGGTAAAATGAGTAGATAAAAAACTTTTCTCATTCATTACTATTAATCAGACATCAAAATAGTCATACATATTCTAGATTCAACCAAACAACTTCTAAGAAAATTACATTTCACTTTCTAACATATTACTTTTCCAAAAAACCTTCTAGCAAACTCTTTGACTTCCAAACGGAGCCCTAATTTTTATATCAAAATAATATGAGCCTATGAAGTGTTATTTTAGAAATATGTGGATTTTAAATTCATAAATTAAAATTCTGGACTCCTGATTTCTAGAAATTTACAAATTGTCCCATAACATTTCGATACTTATCAAAAACTCATCTCTTTTACACATTCCTTCAATGCTTCTGGACAAAAACATGGAGCAGTCGTCGACTAGTTCCTACTAGTCCATCAGTCTAATCTCATCTACGCCCATCCGTCGATGCTTGTTCTGCTTTGAATCAAATCTGTCTCACTCGTCTACGATCAAGGCTTCTGTTTAAAAAACCTTTCCGTCTCATTGGTCTAAGCATGAGTACTGTAAATTCCCATCTAATATAGATACCTTATTTCTTTTTGCTTCATCTTTTTGGATGTTTTTTTATGTTGTGAGCTCTTGGGGATTTAGGTTTCTTTGGAGTACTTGATTTGGCTCTTGTAGAGAGTAGGCCTCTTGGGAGTTTGAGAGCAAGGTTTCACGGATCGGACAGATCCAGCCGGTCCGTATCGGGATCTGCCAGGACCGGTTCAGTCCCAAGCCATGATATAACTGTTTTATTGTGAGGTTTTGGATCGGACTGGTACAACCAATATCAGTACGGATCAATCGGTACAACCAACCTAGTGACTAGCACAATCGGTCCAATAATCGTTCTTTTTTTGTTGTTTTGTTTTTTTAATTTATGAATTGCTCAGTCCAGACCGCTATCAATATGGACCGGTCTAGTATCGACCGGTACTACCAGTCCCTGACCGGTATCGCCACTCCGGTGACCGATCTGGCAGATCCATTTGGCGGTCCTGTTTTGTACAAGATCCGAACCGGATGGTAGCCAGGACCGACCGATCCCCAATCCCAAGACTTTAAACCTTGATTGAGAGTGATCCGTTAGGGAGCAGATATGGACTTTTTGCTCTCTCTCTTCCTTTCATCAACATAGAAATACAAGATCCAAAAGGATTTTTACATAAAGAATGGTATTGAAGCTATTGTTCAAGCTAAGGACGATTTGGGTCCCTGTTCTGGTTTAGAGTTGATTTTCTTTTTGGGATGCTTTTTGTAGTGTTGTTTTGGCTCTTCAAGAGAGTGGGCTCTTGCTTGGAGCAATTCTAGATCTGTGTTCTTTGTTCTCTTTTATGGGATGTGGATATTTTGGTTGCAATTTTTAGGGAAGCCAAATGAATTGTATAATCTTAATCACTCTAATGGAAATTCCGTTCTAGTTTTTTTTTTTACTTTATTTCTTCATAGGAATCCAAGATCCAGGTTCTTTTGCATTACAAGTGTAGCTAGAGTTTGTGGATGAAGCTGAGGAGAACCTCTAGTACAACATACATCCTACACCTAATGAGGTAATATAGAGAACTATATGAAAAAGGGAGCAGAAAGTAGCAAAATTGGTTACACCAAATTGAAGGAAGACCAAGATGAGAAATTTGAAGGCTAAAAGCTAATTTATTATCATTGGTACTGCTTTCTTTTTTTTCTTTCTTTCTTTCTTTCTTTCTTTCTTTTCTCGATGGCACGAGTTGATTGTCTCATTTTATATGTATTGCATGTATAATGTTGACAACATTATAGTTCATGCTTGACAAGTTCCCTTTCAGCCTAATTTGAGGCTCTCTGCATATATATTGCATTTTGTTGGACAGGAGATACGAGCCTTGAAAGTTACCATATTAGGATATAGCTGCTTTTTTTTTTTTGGGTCTCCCAAGGTATCCCCAGGGCTTCGCCCAGAACTATTCCTCCAAGGTACGGTCGGGCGTCGAAGCGGGGACCTCTCCCAATAAGGTTTTCTGCATCCACAAGGACTCGATACCGAGACCACTTGCTTAAGCTACCCGAGCCCATTCCACTCGGGCCAACCTCCGTTGGTACTTTTAGTACTTATGCCGAGAATGTAATAGTTGCGCAGAAAAGACTTTGAGGCATTAACACTTGACATGACATAACTTAGTCATGTAAGGAATACTTCGGCATATATGCATAGCCAACTACTTTATTGTTAATTATTAACTAAATAATTCAATATTTTATATAGGAGATCTCCGTCCAAGGTGAATGCCACTTAAGAGTGTTTTACGTGATCCTTAAGCTATAACGGCCAATGGCATGGGGTGTCGTCGGGGAAAACTGAAATCGTGACATGTCATCCAAGAATCTGACAACGATGAATGAGGCAGCAACCAACAGATTGTTTTGCTGGGAAATGCATAATGTGCCTCCTTAGCATGAGTTGTCAAAGAAGTAATTTATGCCTTCTCTGCGAATTATAAATGAGTTCTCATGAAAGAGAATCATGCTTCCCTAATCAAGGGGAAAGTTACAAAAGAGGAGTAAATGAGGGAATCATGTTCTCCCTAATTAGAGATGGTAACAAGTGTTATCATCATAAAGGTTGTTCATGCCTATATAAAGCCTGCCATGGCTTAGACATTGGGGAGTTTTGAGTGGAGGAATCATTGTTGTGACTTGGAAATCTTGAGAGCTTAGAGCACAACACTAGAGATATTCTCTGCGACAGGCCAAGGGCATGGCCTCCCAAAGGTTTTGAAAAATCCCACTATGCTTTGCCACTCCACGTACCTTGAGTGGAGTGGCACTACATGTTGCCCCCCTCCCCCAAAATTCTCACCATATATATTTAAATGTTTAAAATTGCACTCTTACACATATTTTCTTAAAATTAATCTTACACCTATTTATACGGCTGTCAACGAGTTGAACTAGCTCAACTCGTATGTGTCAAACTTGAGCTCTATAATTAGGCTCATGAGTAGAGCTTGAACCCGAAAAAAAAAGGCTCATTAACCTAATGAGCTTGAGCCTAGATTAGGTAGGCTCAACTCAATTAAAGCTTGGCTTGGTTTGTTTATGAAATTATACATCTACATTTTTATAACTTATATTATATATTCATGTTAAACACCCGTTACTCTAAAAGCTCAAGCTGTTAGAGAAAGGCACAACAATGTATATCAAGTGGTCCAATACCCTCTCGTGCGTGCGGGCTTCGCATGGGAACAACACAGGGCACCGAGGCAAACACACACCACACACACCCGCACGGGAATAGCAAGTCCATGGGAGAATAAACACAGAAATATAGGCCCCCGGGATTTGATCACTTGACCTCCCGCTCTGATACCATGTTAAACACCAGTTACTATAAAAGCTTTAGCTGTTAGAGAAAGGCACAACAATGTATATCAAATGGTTCAATACCCTCCCGCATGTGCGGGCTCCACACAGGAATAACAATTCATATTAAACATATATGATAATATATTATGCTATATATAATAATAATAATCATCAACTATAGTATTACTGTATTTAGAATAAGCTAAGGCTTTTTGCCAGCCAAACGTTCTATGCTTTTTGTGAGCCGAGCTTAACCCTAAGATATTTTAACGAGCCTGAGCCCAAAGTTTTTTAACGAATTTGAGCTGAGCCTATGCCTTGCTCAAGATTTATGAGCCTGAGCCGAGATAGACAAAGCTTGGTTTGGTTTGGCTCATTTACAATCCTACCTATTTATTAATATATGTCAAGGTTTTAAATTTCGTGAAATTTTTCGATTTCGCTTAGGTAGGCAAAATTGAAATTCAAAAATTTTTATCTAAAATATTTTGGACAATTTTGACAAAAAAGTTTGAAAATTACCTAAATAATTAATTTTGATTAAAATAATAAAATCATCAAAATTCCATAGTAAAATTTCACTAAATTTAATGAAAATTTTCTATTTATTTCATATAAATAAAGAAAGTAGAAATATTTTCCATCCAAACTTCATTTCGATCTTCCAAATCGAAATCATTGAACATTAATTAGTAAAGTACATTAGAGATTTTTATTTTGTCATTTGTAATTTAATTTGCCCCCGCCTAATATATATATATATATATATATTCTGGCTCCGCCCATGTCTGCCGAGTAAATCTCTAATGAAGAAAGAAGCTCCTTTGAGAAGTCAAGCTAAGGTGGTTCATATTTATTCGTGGATCTTCATTTGTCTGGTTTCTGCTATTGCTTACCTACCACACTTTATTGTTCTGACCTCTCTTTGCTTGGTTCTATCAATACTGTAGGAACGGTCTTATCATTATGGTTTAGGGCTACACATAGATCTCCCTTATTCTACTCAATCCTACTTAGCAAGCATTTAGGCTTACACTGCCACACAAAATTTAAATAAAGTTTTCCCACTTTCTCTTGAAAAGAAGCATAAAAGGGGGGAAAAAGCAAGTCCAAGCCCTATCCCTGATGAGTTTTAGGTGCTCAGTTTCTTAAAAGTCATGACTTGAACAGGATCTATGAGTTTGTAAATTGAAGAAAACTCAAGCTTTCAAATAAAATTTTAATGCTTGTACAATATACTAATCTGATCTCATAGATTGGAGGCAGAAAATGCTGCATCAAATTACTGAAATCTTACTAACAAGTAATATCCTTTATAAATCATGTTTTTAGTAAGAACTTCAAGCCTGTCTATACTTAATGAGTAAATGTTAAAACAAAGTATATCAATTTCTACAGAACTTTTAAGGTCATACCAAGTAAATGTCAATTGTCTACAGCACTTCCTCTTGCATTATTTCATGTATGTATCTAATCATATAAACTGCAAAACTAAATGCAATCCCTCCATGTTTATCTACAGCCATACCGTAGGGAAGGATCAACAGCAAACTCCACTATCGGTCTAAGTTCGTCCCAGTTTCCATCTCTGAAGAATTCAAAGCCGGTTGGATTCGGAAAGGCTGAGTATGACACCCTCAATGGACTTTGAGCTACCGAGTTCAACTGGCCTCCCAAAAACTGGTTGCTTTCCTCAATATGGTAATTGACAGGCTTCTTCTCATTCTGCTGAACCATGGATACTCCAAAACTCTTGCACTTGTCTTGATTATCAGATTCTGAATTGCATGTGATTGAACTCGAATCGGTTATGTTTTGTTTGATTGTGGTTCCCCTCCAATCTGGGGTGTACTTTCTATATGACGAATTTCGCTTGAAAATTCGACAAAGAGTCCAAACTTCCTGCAATTCCATGAATGAAAAGTCGGTATATTAACATAATTAACAAAATAAATTTATTCAAATAGAAATCCTAATTACATAGAAGAGTATTAATTGATGAGAAGAAATATTTCAAGATTAAGAAAACAAGAATCATACGGCTTCTTGAGGAGTGTTCTTTCCAATTGTGAGGTCGGTACTTTTCCCATTGATGGGAAGACGAAACTCATGCATCATCCAATCCGTTTTCGTTCCTTTTCCTGCACTTCCTCGGTAGTAGACTAAGGATTTCTTGAGCCCAATACAGTCAGTAGTTTCTCCACAAGAGTATATAGGCCTGTCGATGCCGGTTGCTTTCCAAAATCCAGAACCTGTGACTCTATTAGGCCTTACGCTATTCCTGTACTTTCTTCCTCTTTTGCAAAAGAAGTACAACTCCTTGTCCCCCACAGTAGAAACTTCTTCATTTTCAAAAGAAAGTGAGGAAAAAAAGAAAATGTCTGTGAAACTCTTTTCAATTTATGGTAGGAAACAATTAAAGATTAGTATTAGCCAGTTGAAGATAATTTATTCAATAAGAAGATTCAGTCTTTCCTTTTAATTAAACATTTTCTTAATGAAGAGCATGACATAGTAGATATTATTTTTTGATAATCCTTATTGTTGATATACTGTTATCAGGTGATCCATCTTTTATACTCAAAACATTTTTGCTTTCTACATGTTTCATGCACTCAGAGAGGGACAAAGTGAACTGGTATTGTTGAATGATATTAAAGCCAGGAGGGAGGAAAAGAATGGCAAAATCAAAAGCTGGTTATTTACAAATTTTTTTTTTTTTAAATACCTACAAGAAATTCATCAATATAATTAATAAGTATGAAGTGAATCTTTTAATGAACATCAAATCAGTTATAATCTTCCATGACTTTCAAAACAAAGAGGAGCAGGAGGAAGGCAAAAAAAACAATAAAAAAACTAGAGCTTACTTGGAAGATCCCATGGATCATATTTGTAGATATCTATCTGTTTGATGATTTCAATACTGACTGGTTTCTTCTCCACCTTCCTCCGAAGATAAAAACCGACAAGCTCTTCATCGGTTGGATGAAACCGAAACCCCGGAAGCACAACGTCATCATCCTTATTGTCATCCATAGCAGTTGTCACCTTCTCCACCTCCATCTATATTCTCTTTCTATCTCCCTCGCAGTTTGTTCTTTGGTCTTAAGTTACAGGAAAAAAACATTTAAGCCTTTGAGAACAGCCATCTTATAGTGTGAAGAGCGTTATAAGAGGTGTTTTCTAGAGTCAAGTCATGGGGTTTGATTCTCAACTTAAGAGAGCAAAGGGTCTTGGAAAGATTCTACCTTTGCTTATCATTAAAGACTCTTCACTGAATCAACAAGAAATAGAGACTTTGTTGAGTTACAATAGAACTTAAGGTTATAATGAAACGTTAAAAAAAAAAAAACATGTTACGTGTTGCTTTTGAAACAATGTGTCACGAAACAAAGTAAAAAAAAAAAAAAAAAAAAAAAGGGATAAATTACACTTTGACTCCAGGAGGTTTCTGACAATTGCAGTTAGACCCTTTGAAGTTTTTAAAATCATAATGGCACCCTTCATCAGAAACCTCACGGGTGGATCAACTAATGACACTGAGTCGTTGCCTGATATACCCCTTATAAACCATCCTTCATTAATCCTTTGATGTGTTTTTCTTTTTTTCCTCTTTGATGAATGATTCAAGTGTGATGTTAGCATGATGGCTCTTTAGTTGAGAGACTAAAAGGGATATTTTATACCTAAGGTTTATTCACTTTATCTAAAAACATTCAATTCTTTATAAGGGGGTATATTAGTCAATGACTCAGTGTCGTTAGTTGATCGACACCCTTAGGCTCCATTTGAATACAAAGAAAATAATATGAATGAAATCAATGTGAAAGAAAGTGAAAATAACTTTCCAGATGCAGTTTGGATGTTGCAAAGAAATTGCAGGATTATTAATGAAAATCATGTAATTGTGTGTTTTGTTACCAAGAAAGTCATAAGAATTCTAGACATAATTTTCAATTCTGCCCTTATACCATAAATCATATTTATGTTATGCCAAACCGACTTCAGTTTGGTTTGGGTTAGGTTTTTAGATTTGGGCACGGTTTTGGTTTTGAAATTATAAAATCGAATTATACAGGTTTGGTTTTGGGTTGAAACCTCAGTTAAATCGAACTAAATTGATATCTATATATATATATATCAACCCTTGTAAATTTGGATGTTTGGGAAGAGCAATGTAGGAAGAAAATAAAAAAACTTTTTTCGCAACGCCTTTTCGGATTAATCTTGCAAGAAAAAGAGTTAACTTTTTTATCATTCATTTTCTCACAAACTTAGTGGATCTCAAAGTTTCTTGCATGTGCTTAATATCCATACGCATCTGGTGCGAGAAAAGTGAACTTTCTTTCATATTTCACATTTTCTTGATATCCAAATGCATCTTAGGTTTTCGGCAAAGGATGTTCTTGTAGTTTCAAAAGCTTCAGAGGTCTAATTGCAATTTTTGAAAACCTCATAGATCAAAGTGTAATTTTCCAAAAAAAAATAAAAAGTCAATTAGAGGGGGCATGAGATTTGACCAATACGTGTAATTCGGACTTGCTTTGTTAGATATCTCCAAAAGTTTCAATAAAAGTTACCATCATGTCAACAAAATTACACATGACACAACTTTGAATCGATCTCCACCGTTCAATGTTATGCGCCATCTCTTCACGGGGGGAGCTAAAAAGTCAAAGAACTTGGAACAGTTTCCTTCTTGACCACTCAAGTCATCCTTTTGGATATTAGTTCCGATACCTTGCTGTCAGGAATTTTGGGTGTAATAGCGCATTTAGGAGATGGCCCACTTATATATCCAATGATCTAGATCAACAGTTAAGATCTGTAGGCCATTTGCATGGCCCACAAAATTGTTTTCTCACTGTCAATCTTACATAATTAAAATGGCAAAAGAAATTATTTATTTATTTATTTATATTTTTTTTCAATTCTGTTTCCCATCAATTTAGTACATAATCTTTTGATCTAAATTGTCCTATCACTGCTTACGGAAAAAAAAAAAACTTGTACTATCACTGACCTTTGTTTCAGTCAACTTCCAGCATAAAATTTGTACTTGGTTCCCGTATTGTCTAATCGGTTAAATCCGGTTGACCCATCTTCAAAACTAGGATGTTTAAACCCAGGTCCCAGACCAACCTGAGATAATGACCCTGATGACCCCTTCTAAATCGTCGGACCAGTTTGATGTGGGTGGTTGAATCGGCCATGCAAACCAAAGTTTAAAGTCTCTGGATCCGGGATCGGACCGGTCCTGGCCGATCCTGGTCAGGATCAGCGATACTGACTTAGTCCGGATCCGGTACAAAAATGAATTGCCCAATTTTTGTAATATATATATATATATATAGATATTAGATTGGTTGGAGAGGTGGTACCAATCGGGACTAGTCAGTATTGGACCGGTCCAGATCAATACCGGTTTGCATTATACAATTTATAAATTAAAAATATATATATATATATATATAAGACAGGATGGACTGCTCACTAGA
>JAUPMG010000019.1:14582459-14598724 GCA_031762675.1 Pachysandra terminalis
ATCGGATCGAATTCGGATCACCTATTTCATGATCCGTCGGATTTTGGATCGGATTCGGATTTTCGGATTTCGATATCGGATCGAACTCGGATTAGTTGCGATCCGGTCCGAATCCGACCCGTTGACAGGCCTATCCATGGGTAGTCTCCAAAAGGTCTAGAATGTAACTCTCACCACTTCTCTACATACTCCTAAGAGGTGGAAAACCAAAATATATATAGAAAACACAACATTCATGCCAATTAACATCAGTGGAAGCAAACATGTATAATATGTCTCATGTATAACATAACTAACATTTAAGCTATCCAACTAAGTTAGCTGAAATGCATACACAATCCTCACAACACATATAGTTCGAACTCTTAAGTTTAATACAACCTATTCTAAGTATCAAAATTTTTATAACATAATCTAAACTCCTTGAAGTTCCAATCCTCGCTTGTTGTCCCATCACCATAGCTCCTTCACCTCAAATTCAGTCCACCTGAAATGTTAGGAGCCAAGAGGCTTGAGCTACAAGATCAACAAGTACAATGTACTAACATGTTGAATCATGAATAATGGCTCCCATAGATACATGCTATGCCATGATGTAATGCATTGGTTTATCATTTCTATGCAATGTCAAGAACAGATAAGCCATCATCCCAAGCAATGGTAGGTTCAAACAAAATGGAATGCAAATGAATGTTGTTGCAACTATGACCCATGGATATCCACGTTAGATCCTTACTGAGACCACAGATGCATCTTATCGATCACATGTACCAATTCTGGCTAAGGCCAACGGTAGATTCTGTGTAGGACACAGTTTTTGGGCCTTTAAACCCATGGAATTCTCTTGTCCCACCGTCATTTTTTATCTAAGGAATCTAAACCAAGGAAATCTTTCAACCTTCGTGGAACATACCAGTTCACAACTAACTAACAGATTACTCTCACCACATATGAATGTATATACGCAATTCAAGTTTATATAAACATATGCGTTCAATTCCTCCCTCATATACATACACAATTCAAGGTTATATATGAGTAGTATTCCAAGACAAGGGGTAGCCAATCCCTCTCCCAAGTCATCTTTGACTTAAATCTCGTCCTTTCTGGACTTCCAAGATCATCATTCCTTTGTACTCTTCATTGAGCCCAAGTATTCTCACATCATCCCTTTAGTTCACATTACAAGGAATCCAAATTGTATTCATGTCACTGGGTTATCCATCAGGCCCCAAATGCATGAATGTTCCATTATATGCATCCCCTCAACATATGAGTTACATGTAATGCATAAACATGTGTATCTCACATAGCATGAATTGATATGTCATAACTTGCATTTAAATAAATGTATCACATGTCATTCAATCTGAGGAATTCTAACACCTATACATGATATCCTCATATAATCTTTTAATCATTTAAACCATGAATCTAATATGCATTAATCATATTAATCATGTCATTCAAATTCACATTATCATTACACTATATCATACTTCATCAGTATATCGTACCCCTGCAGACGAGCATCGGTGGACCCTCACCAGTGGCACTGGTGAACACAAATCAAAATCACAAGGTTTTGTCGCTGGCTTGGTCGGTATACCAGGCAGGCCCCCCGATGGATGTCGAGCGAAGTGGCTAGTCCAGTATGCCAACCCCACTGTCGATAGAGCCTCAGCAAATCAAACATTCCGCTGGCTGACCCACCGGTATATCGTCCGGGTTGCCGACCAACATACAAACACATGGAGATATGCTTGTCGGTGGACACCGACGGTACACTCCAATGCCACCAACGGCGTACGAACTTAGAGTTTTCAGGGTTATTTCACATCACAATTCCATTTTCATGCATACATTCAACTTCTCAACAATCTAACATTTTAAAACATAATCTTCTATATCATTCTAATATAATCTCACACAATATGTGTTATACATGTAAATCAACATCATTAATCCATAATCTAATCATGATTCATATAAGTTCATAATTGATTCAATCATTCACACTAATTTTTCTGATAATTGATCCATCCAAATAAGTGAAATCCCTTATCCATGAAACTCCGAAAGTACACAAGTACTTACAAAGCAACAGTGTAGAAAACCGGTTGTAGAGCTTCACTCATTTGATGATTCTTCAACAACTCTTCCTTCTTCCTCTTCATCTCTTCTTCTTTTTTCCTTTTTCAGCCAAAAGTCATATTAGAGTGTTTTAGGTTTTCTATTAGTGAAAGTTAGGTCATCTAACCCTTAACCCAATCTTAGCCCATGATTTACCTTCATTCTTATAAGAATAGATCTCAACCTTTAATTAATTTTTAAAGTGAAAATGATCAAGTGTATACACATATTAGCCAAATCATGTATTTTATGTAATAGGAAAGCTTATATACTATTTTTTATTAACCCACTCAAGTATTACAACTTAAGTTCTAAATTTATGAAAATTACAATTCAATCCTTATTACTTATTTAAAATTTTCAGTTCATTACACTTGTCTTCTGCTGAAGGATTCAAATCGTCTAAGGTCCTTCTCGACACAGGAAAGAGTAGTAACAAATAAACAAAAGTCACATACGCCTGACATCTGAAAAATCCACGTGATTTAAAAATAAATAAATAAAAAATGTGTCTTTTGTTTATTACACGAAGGGTCTTAGATGATTTGAATCCTGTGCTGAATATCGTAGAGTACATAATAAATGCCCGGGTCTAAGCATAAATTTAATTTGGATCCGAATCCTCTCAAGTTACAATCACCTTTTAGTTAATTTGAAACCAATGAAAAAATGGCATGTGAAATTAAAACCTAATTAGAGTATATTAAAAAATTTCAAGCACAAAAATCGAGAACAAAATCAATTCATCATTAATAATGATGTGATTTTTCATCCTTCCTGTCATCTGATTGGTTTCAAATCAACTAACAATGATTGTAACTTGAGAGGATCCCGTTCCATTTAATTTTTTTTCCTTTGATAAGACATCATTTTTCCAAGTGTCAAAAAATATCGTCTCACCAGCCTATTAAAGTTAGTGAGGCAGACCAGAGTTGTAATAAATTCAGTTGGAAGGCCATTGAAGTCATTTCCATCCACCTTTCCTGATGTATACATGTATATATCTGATCTCTCTCCCGCTCGCTTTCACGTTCAATCACTTCTCATTTGGAACAAACCACATTCGACAATCGTTTCTGCAATCTCCATTTCTTTCTGCAATTCCCTTTCTGTTCTTCAAGAAAAGATCAAAGAAGGAACAAGAAGCCATAATCATCATGTGGGGTTTGATGTGGAGATGGGGTATTTGGATGCTTTTAGTCTTTAGACTCTCTATGGATCTTTCCTTCATAGACCCAAAAGATGAAACAGAGAGAGCCTTTCTCAGTTTCTTCTCCTCAGTTTCTGCTTCTTCTTGCTCTTCTGTTTCAAGTTCTTCTATCTTTGAAGATGAATTACAAGAGGAGGAACCCAATCTGGAGTACGACTTCTATCGTGAGTCATGTCCCATGGCAGAGCAAATCATTCGATCGTCCATGAATCAAATTTACTTACAACAGAAAGAAACTCCTCCTGAATTACTTCGACTTCTCTTCCATGACTGCTTCATTCAGGTATTATATTCTCCATTCACGATTTTCCTTAATGGGTTTGATTCCTTTTTATGATTTTGTTTCTGGGAATTTTTTATTTTTTGTTTCTTTTGCAGGGCTGTGATGCTTCTATTCTTCTTGACGAAATCGAAGGAAATGGTAATAACATGAGCGAGAAGAAGGCGATCCCGAATCTTACTCTCAAAGGATTTGATAAGATCCATCTGATTAAGATGGAACTTGAAAAAGCTTGTCCTGCAACGATTTCTTGTTCCGACATTCTTGCTCTCGCCACAAGAGATGGCCTTCTATTGGTTTGCTCTGCTTAGCTTTATCTTTGTGATTTTCTTTGCTTTTACTATATTCTTTGTTCTTTCTTTTTCATTTCTTGTTTCTTCATTAGTTATGTGAATATGTTCATTGTTTTAGCTATTTTTTTTAATGAGTTTCTTAAATTCTACATGTCATCTCTGTTCTTTAAATCCAATTCTCTGGCTCTTTTCAGTGTTCTTCAGTACTTGAAGAAGTTTTCTGTTCTAAGTCATTTAATTAAAATAGATTTTCTGTTCTTTGAATCTGCTTGCTAATTCTTCTCTATTTTGGTATTTTTTTTTCGAAGGTAAAAAAAAAAGTGTTCTTAAGTACTTGAAGTTTCTGTTCTAATTCATTTAATTAAAATGGGTTTTCTGTACTTTGAATCTGTTTGCTAATTCTTCTCTATTTTGGTGTTTACTTCTAATAAGTTCTCTGATACTTTTGTTGATCTTTCAACTATAGGCTGGAGGACCATTCTATCCACCCTCCACAGGCAAGAGAGATAGTCCCCAGCCCTTCTATGACATGGCCATGGCTGAGATTCCAAACCCCGGCAACAATATATCTACAACACTTGAGTTCTTCCGTCGCAGGCGGCTCAATGAAAGAGAAACCGTTGCTCTTTTAGGTATTCACTAACTCTGAAGTACATTGAATTTAGAGAATGGCACAACAATATATATCAAATGGCTCAACACCCAGCACATGCGGGCTCCACACGGGAACAATACATCCGTGGGAGAATACAGAGCATCGAGGCAAACAGACACCACACACCCCAGCACGGGAACAACGCATCAGTGGGAGAACAAACACACAAACACATAACCCCGGGATTCAAACACTCGACCTCCCGCTCTGATACCATGTTAAGAACCACTTTCTTTAACAGCTTAAGCTTTTAGGGTAGGTAGTTCCTAACAATGTATATCAAATGGTTCAACAAAATTGAAGAAATTTTTTTCAATTGCTTGGTTAACAAAAGTTTCTGATTCCTGTTGAAGGTGCACACAATATTGGGAAAATTGAATGCAATTTCATTCGAGACCGCCTATACAACTTCCAAAAGAAGGGGAAGCCAGACCCAACCATAGCTGCTGATTTCCTCCATGAAATGAGGATGAGTTGTAGTGACAGTAACAGCAGTGTCAAACATGAGTTGCAGACCATGCAGTATGAGGAACTGTTGCCATCAATCTCATCAGGTACAAGTTTCGGCACTCATTATTACCAGACTTTGCTGAGAGGGAGAGGACTTCTCTTCCCAGATCAGCAACTAATGGCTGACAGGAAAACTGCAAGGCTTGAGGGGGCTTTTGCTTCAGATGATGGGTCTACCTTCCGGAGGGACTTTGCCTTGGCGATGATGAAGATGTCGAAATACGGTGTCCTGACTGGATCACTAGGTCAGATCAGGCTCAACTGCTCCATGCCTATCTAATCTAGCTAACCAAACCAACATGATAGATACTTTGTTTTTGTTTCACAATTTAATCTTTCCTGTTTGCTATGTTTCCTCTCTTCCTTATTAGTATTTCTGATCTAGAATGAATTGAGAAGATCTTTACATTTTTGCCGACTGATACCCCAGAGTTCTAGTAACTGATTTAAGTGTTAAAATCAACCTAATGTGTGTATGCAGGTTGCTTTTTACTTTTAAAATTTTCATATTTCAATATATTTTCCAAATAAGATCTTTATACTTGGTTTTGTGTCATCCTCCATGTATGAGCAAGAAATATAAACAAAAATCTCATTCATTTCAATGAATAAACAAAACGGGCTGAGCATTTTCGCCTTCTGTGATGTCATTCTCTGAGTCTAGGATGATTTTCTACTATTTTTACATCATGGAGTCAATCGATATAGTATGATGAGCCCTGCTGAAGTGCTTAAAGATTGGGTGCTTTCTCTATTAGGAAGGGTTTGCAAGTGATTCTGGAACTTCTCTTAGGTGGCGTTTTTCATTGCTTGTATAAGCACTTATTGCAGCTTATAGCTTATATAAGTACTTATTAAATTTAAAAACGTGTTTGGCTGGGATTATGGGTAAGTATGTATCCATAAGCAATAGAGGAAGGCTACCCATAAGGAGAAGCTGTTGAAAGCAGCTTCTCCCAAGCTCTTATGCGTTAAGCTATTTCACAACTTTAGTAATATTTTTATAATACCTATTTTACCCCTAAACGTTCATAAGCACTTAAATAAAAGGTATTTTTAAACTTTAATACTATTTTTATAATACCTATTTTACCCCTAAACTTTCATAAGCACTTAAATAAGTATTTTTACCAAACGCAATTTGCTTCAAGTAAGAACTTATTGTTGTTGTGGATAAGTGCTCCCATTGAACCACTTATCCAACAAGTGATGATCCATAAGCACAAGCCGGGCCAAACGCCACCTTAGTGACACTGGGAGTCTGGGATGCTTTCCGGTATATCTCATCATGTAGTGAATCTAGAGCATGTTGGATTGCATAGAAGTGCTAAGTAGCTGTCACGAATCAAATCTGAAGATCTCAATGGAGTCCCCAAGTTAAGTTGTAACTCTGACCCCATATCCCGATGGGAGTGGATAACAGTACTTTGTCAAAACATTAAATTAAGAAGGATATTATATAAGAATAAATTGGAGAAAAGTAATATTATTAAAATAGCATTCATCACAAAACATCCTTCAAGTAGAAAACAATGGAAAGAAAATATAATTAGTCTCATGCATCAAATCAAATCCTATTAACTACTGAAAATCAACTCGTGAAGTGTTGAATTACATAAATCAAACCCTACTACAAGATCTACTGAAAACATCAAATAAAATTCTAATAATGACTAAGATCTTCATAGCATCCACGTTCTCCACTTTGGTCCTCAAGTCCATCATCTATAGGTCCTGAAATAGTTGGGCTCGAAATCATAAGCTACACTAGCTTTGTAAGTAGACAAGAATAACAGAACTTATGGACAATGCCACTCTTCAATGGATTACCATATAAACAAACAAATAAACAATTAAATCATGTGATATGAGTGAATCAAGTAATACGTGCTGAATACACAAGTGAACCATGTGATATGTGTTAAAGTATGAGAGATGGGATCAATATGCAATAAATCATGTGATAAGTGTCAGATATGCAAGTGAGTGATGTGATGTGAACAAATATGCAAATATATGATAGATATGCATGAGGTCAAGATTTAATTAATCCATGCTGTGCACCTAACATTTATAATCACCAAGTGTGATCTAGCAAACAATTCTAATATGCAATGCAAGCTGTAAAGTATTCGTTTAATGTATGTTCACACCAGATCAAACCCCTGACTGAACAAGATGACTATCATCCCCTGAATACACGATCAGAATAGGGGGTCATTCCGTGTGCACATCACGGTTCTAAGGGGTTTCAACCTAGAGGTCCCAATTTTCTCACTTATTTCCGATCATAGGGACAAAATCCCAGGGCTTCACAAATGTGAATGGTTCCTTGTGAGTCATACACAAACAGATCTACTAACACAATTTCACTCTTATGATTCGGATATTGGGTTTCATCAATATGAATTGTCCATCACCTATTATCTTACCACAAGTATCTTGGGATAATCATACAAGGCATAACCCTCACCAAGGGGGAAAACAAGAAATTGGTCTATTGGGATGTACGGTCCCTCAACACATAAAAATATAAGTCTCCTCACTTATTATGATTTTCATATCATAATACGCTCTTAATCACCTTGAAATCCAGAAGTATGGATTCATATACAAAAGGTAAGGCATTCAGACCCAATCCAAGGTCATGAAGCTTAATGATGTGCTCGTGAGAAAGTGCTCATTAACTAACCAAGCAAGTATGAGTGTACAATGTGCAATAAGTCTACCTAACATGAATAATTATGCAAATCAAAGCATATGAACAATTAAATTAATATCAACATAATAGTCACAAGCATATGAGAATTATGAAGCAAATTAGCTAAACAGTCCATTAGTATAGAAATTGATCCACAATGAAGCAAGGATATTATATATTCCTCAAATAGCAAAACAAACATCATAATCATTCTAATCAAGTCAAAATAGGCACGTGTGTCAAATTCCAGGTCAAAAGGAAAAAAGTTGGTATTTTTCGACTAGCCTAGAGGTCTCGTGTACTCTTCGGCGTAGTCTCGGTGAACGATTCGGCACGACGAGGAGGTTGCCAACCAGGCTTTTGGGTTTTGGTCTAGTCACAAGATCTGGCTCGGTGTACCATTCGGTGTGCCGATATGGGTCTCGGTGAACTATCCAGGAACTTAAAAAGTCCACTATGGCACTCAACATACCATTCGGTGCGCCGAGTGGGGCTTGGTGGGGTTTCGGTGTACTCAGATGGTTGCCGAGAGGGATCTGGGCAGGCTCGGCGTACCGAGGAGGTCGTTGAACGTCACGGTCAGATCAATTTCACTTGGATTTTCATCATCTTCAGCATTAAACATCAAACATGATCAAGTAATATTGGTTAGTAGGTAATCACGAACAAAACCCAATAAATAAACACTTGGAAACATAATCGAATCTATAGTTACCATCAAACTTGGAAAACAAGTTAAAACAATGCAATACTTCATACTCAATTGCAAAACAACTTTGAACACCTAAATCAACCATAAATAATGTTAAGCTTGAATACTTAACTTGGTTTGAAGATTGGTGTAGAAAATCACACCTCTTCCTCTTCTTCTTCTTCTTCTTCTTCTTTAAGTGATGAATCAACCCTCCCAATGCCTTGAGTATTTATAGGTACTTAGGAGCACAATAATTAGAAACTATAGACTTTTAATCTCAACCCTTAGATTAGTTAGTTTAATCTCAGCCCTTAAATTAGTTTTCCAGCCATGTGGGTTTCTTTCTAATATTGCTTTCTTACTAATACTTGTTTAGAGTCCTAGCTTTATTACTATTCTAGTTTAATAAGCAAGCTTATTAATTCTAAGTTTTTAAATCTCAGCCATCAATTGGAGATTGAAGGTTCCCACAAGATCCTAGCCATAAATTTAAATATTGAGATTTTTACAAGATCCTAACCACATGTCATAACTTTTAGAGGTTGTCATTGTGTGTGATGCAGTTAGTTTCCTATTTGTACAACCCACCAATCACAATTAATCAAAAGTCAAACATGATAACTAATTACTAAAAATTTAATTAACCCCTAATCTTTTATTATTTACATATTAATCCTATTATTTTTGGTTGGGTTATTACAGTAGCCTCTTCCAGTTAAGAAAGAAAGATTAACAAGATGAAGAAGAAATCAAGCACACGCAAGACATATTTACGTGGTTCGGCAAATAGTGCCTATGTCTATGGATTCACCCCTGATTCTACTATTCTCCAAAGCTCAGAAAAAACAAAGTTGTTTCAAAGAGCAGCCACGAAAGTATGATAAATATCCTATAATTAGGGCTAAACGTAATGGAAGTGAAATTACCTGTAGACCCCCAAAAATTTCAGGAAGTTGCTGGCTAGATCATCAGTACTTCCCGAATGCCTTAGTACCATCAGTCTCCACATAACAATACTTCTACAGCATTTTGGTGGACGAGTCAGATGTTTTTTCTCCAAGCTTGAAAGGAATGTGTTATAGCGTCTAAAACCCAGTTGCTTCCTCACAAACTATTTAGCATAGCTTGGCTGATCTTTTTAACTTGTGGAGAATTGGTTTGTTTATGCTATTACTATTTATAACTTGTCCTTGTAGATTTTATGAAACATTGGCTACAGTGTATGCTTGATTATTGGTCCAACAAATACACATAATGTCCTGAAAGGGTATCCATTTTCGGATTGCAATGATGGGACAAGATTCATGTTGTCGATCCCAAAAGTTGGAAAAAGGCATTTTGTTTTTCTTTTTTTATATGTCAATGGAATTTGTGTGAGGAAAACAAGTCCCCATTGTCCGGAATGACATTTCAGAGGTTCATTTTTCATTTCAGTATAACATTTGCAGTACAAAATGTAAGATGATGAATAAGATACAATTTATGAAATACAAAAGCATAGACATTGAAGCTTTTGATTTAGGAGTGGCAGTCTACAGAGCCACCAAGATCATCTTATAATGAAATTTATAGATCTGAATACTTTGTTAGCTCAAGAATTTCTTCCAAGGAGTTGTTGACCACAATTTCACCATCCCTCATTGAGGATGATGTTAAAAAAGAAAGGATTCAAAAGAGAGCAAGAACACAAACCAAGACGTATAAGACAACGGTTTACATGATTCGGCCGACATGCCTGTGTCCGCGGATTCACACCAGTTTCTACTATGTTCTCAAAAGCTCCAAAAAAGTGTTACAAGGACAATGATGAAGAGTAATAAATACCCTATGCTTAGGAGCTAACAAATGATCATGTAAAATTACTATTTTACCCTTGGGTCCTTCGCACTGGTGGCTTCCCCCCCCCCCCTCGACCCCCCAAGTATGAGGAGCTCTGCCCTTGCAACCCCGCAGCGAGCTCAGCATTGTGCTCAACCAGTGGACACAATGACCGGATCATCAGTATTTCCCAAATGCCTCTGTAGCATCAGTCCCCACATAACAACAGGTAAAGTTTTAGTCACGACAGCGCCTCCATAAGGAATTCAAGATGGAATGTTATGGAAGAAAGATAAAAAGACATGAAGAAGAAATCAAGCACACAAAGACATAGATTTACGTGGTTCAGCAAATTGTGCCTACGTCCACGGATGGCACACTTAGTTCTACTATTCTCCAAAGCTTAGAATAATGTGTTACAAAGAGAAGCCACAAAAGTATGATAAATACCCTGTAATTAGGGCTAAACATAATAGAAGTGAAATTACTATTATACCCCTAGTTCCCCAACAATGATGGCTAGATCATCAGTACGTCCCGGTTGCCTCAGTAGCATTAGTCTCCACATAACAACAGGTTATAACACTAAAAGCATCAGTCCTTTTTACTTCTTGAATGATGGAACAAGATTTCTCCCAATGAAATCAAGCAGGATGATTGTTGTTAAATCCGGTTGTATAAATTAATCGAAGTTCCAGTGAATATTAGATTAACTAAAGTTATCTAATGAAAAACAAGATGATAACACAGGAAATTTTAACGAGGTTCGGCATAAACCTAATCCTCGGGACCACATCCAGATGATGAACAATCTACAAAAATAAAAGAGATTACATACACCAATTTGGCCTTACACAAATCAAAGACTCCCTTTTGAATTATGTCGTCATTGTGTAGAATCTACTCCACGGAATTATCTAGCGAGCTCCCCTCGCCTTATGCATGCATGATTGAACTCCCTTCAATCTGCAGTCACCTTCTCCAGAAGACTCAAAGTTCTTCTCTTGAAGAACTTTCTAACAAATAATAATATGATACTCTTGAATCTCTTGGAGAGTCACATTCTTCAAGTAGCTGGATGTGTATTTATAATGAAGGTAGAAAATCTTCTCCAAAATCTCGGATTTCTAACTGTTGCAATAACTTGTTGTAACAGCTTATTGCAACAGATCACAAACGTGAGATTTGACATATTTACAGATTATATCATATTCTCTTCAAAATCTCATGCAAATATCTTTGATCTTAATCAAGAATCTTTATAGAATATCCCACTACAGATAAGCACAATAACTGTTCAGATTTGCGAGATCTTTTGAGATTAGAAGCTATCTCTCCAGAGACCAACTGTACCATCTTGCATATATCACACAATCTCTTTACGCAATCTGCATGCTCCTTATTTTAGTCTCTAGAATATTTACACACCAGTTGTAAATATTCTTTAGAGAATCTTGCCTAAAAAACAGCAACAGATTAGAAAGAGATCTGAGCATATTCACATGATTTTAGAAGTTAATTAATTTGAAAATATAAGCATTCTGGACAAGGCCAATTTTGGAATTAGTTTAGATTATGTGTGTTATTTGCCAAGAATGCCAATATTCACACGTGAGTTCTAACAACCACCTCCCTTTGGCATTTTTTGGCAAAAACACCTCCAATGTTTATCAAGTGAGTAGAATATCAGAAACTCAATCATAACACACATAATCCATTCCATTATACAAAAATGAGTAACATAACACACTCTAGATTCAAATTCAAAAAGATCAGAACATCAATAGTCAGATGAACATTAAAACCAGTATACTCCCCTTTTTTGTAGAAAGTAGTCAACGATCAAAAACTACCACTGCATGAAGATGGAGGATCCGGGTCAGCGCCAATAGGAGAACCAGATGAGCTGAACTGAGTAATAAACCTCTCCAGTTGCTTCTCCTTGGCATGCATCAGCTTAGTCTTGTTAGCCAATCACTGCATTTCAGCCTTGACAACTTTCAAATCAGACTCTAGAAAGTGTTTCAACTCTACTGATAACACTGTTCCAGTAGCTGTTGGAACAATAGATGGTGTAGCAGTCCTTGGAGACTCCCCCTCAATATCTGTCATGTGTCGACCTCGAAATAGTTTCCGAGAAACCTGAATCGGTTTCCTAGGGTACTCGAGGATATCAGAAGGTTCTAGAACAACATTTTGAGATTTGAGTAATTCAAAAATGAGGGAAGGAAACGGAAGCACACCAAAAGTAGATGCCACTTCAGCCTGACCAACAATCAATTCAAAGATGTGCTTGCCAATATTGAAGGACATCCCAGTACCAATAATAAAAAGTAAAGATGCCAGGTCACGAGATATGGAGGTGGTGTGGAGGCTAGGAAGCCAGTTAACCAAGGCTATCTTATGAAGAATAGCAAACCGTAAACTCAGATCAGCAGACAAAAATGAAGGACACTGAGGCCACTACAGCATGACCAACCCTGTTAACTCCTTAGTAACCAAATTCATATCTAGTGGAAGATCTAACTCTTTACCTTGAGATGAGGAGGAGGGTATAAAATCATAAAACTCATTAATGAGAATAGGGGAAAAGTTAAACACTTTCCCACAAACATAAGCCTTGTAAAACTGAGGGGAAGTGGAATCTGACACCCCGGCAAACAAGTTGGAGTAAAATTCAACAACGACATTAGGGGCAAAACCACAAGCCTTTCTGACAGTACCAAAAAGACCACGATTCTTTAAGAACTCCACAACACCCACTCGTTGGTGATCACTTATTTTAATCAAATGCTCATAGTGCAATCTACGCTTGGAATAACTCTACCAAAAATGACTACGAGCCTGAGTGGAAAATCTTTCATACCCAGAGTTGTGAGTAGGCGTTGATTGTGTCGCTGTGTCGAAGGCATTTGAAGGCTGTCCAGCAAATCCTGTTGGAGAATGGGGATCATTGGATTCCTATTCAACACCCTTAGACATCAAGCTTGCTCCAACGTGAGGCTGTGGTTGTGCACCCGAGGTCAAACTACCCAACTTTAAGTTTGCTAAATTCCTGTGGGAAATCTTTCGAACCCTTGCCGTGTGCGACAATCTCTTCTTTGCAATAGACCTCTTAATACCTGTAGGATTCTTCTTAAAAGATTGAATCAATTCCTTAGAAGAATCTGAGGAAGAACAAGAGTTTGCAGCAAAACGGGAATCGGCATGCGATTTCGGTAGAAGGGTGCAAATCTAACGAAGTAATAGACCCTCTCTTAATGAATGGTTTAGGATACCAAGAGGGGAATCCTTGGCTTCTGAAAAATGAATCAAGAGGAGGGGGTGCCGCAGACAAAGTGAAATTGGGTGGAGGAGTGCCACTCCGAGAAGAAGTCGATGATGAGTCAATGTCCATACGGGAGCTATGCGATTTCCTCATAGGTGGAGAACTTCCAGCCATCAATGATCAGGACAAACGTCTAGCGGTAACCATGATTAGACAAAACCAAGAAACCTCCAAGAAATTTCTAGTAAAACAAATAGGTTAGGGTTCTTGAGAAAAGAAGAATATAAGAAACTTTGAAAAGATTGTGTTTGAATAAAAGAAACCTTTTAAAGCTTTTAGGTCGAAACCCTAAGCCCAAAAATTTTAATACTCAAGGACTCTGCAAGAGCACAAGATATCTATATTTCAAAAATCATAACTAACAGGTGATGTGCCAAACTCCTGTAGCACATGTTGCAACAAATTGAGAACAGGACAGACAAAAATAAGATCATGTTTTACAGATCAGTAAAATTTTCAACTTCACAAGTTTTAACTTTTAATACTTTAACTGAAAGTTCTCAGATTTAGATGTAAATTGATCAGAATTTGGAACCAATTGTTTGTGTGTGCTCAGCAGATTACATTCTTGAATGATACAATTTATATTCCCAACCTTCTGAATCAGATCAATTTGTAAGATAAAATTGAAGATTTTGTTTTTCTTCGGTAGCTTTCACTTTGGCACTATGGTAGCTCTTTTCTTTTTTCTTTGGTAGCTTTCACTCTGGCACTATGATAGCTCTTTTCTCAAGGTAGATCATCCTCTACATATTGATGATACATAGGCCCAGATTACTCATGGATAACTTCACACAATAGTGTAGATAGCTTTTTCAGAATCAAACAATTCTTTTGAATAACTAGAAAAAAAAAACAATATCAAGATTACTCACAAATTCACTGATCATAGGTTGTACCGTATTCAGGTATCCAGACTAGAATGTGCATGCTGTTGTGCCCAATTAGATTGGTTCTAAACTCAAAATTAACACATATCAAAAACTAGTTTATCAGATTAAAGTGTTAAAACTCAAAGATTGTAAACATGAAAAACATACCAGATCATGAAAAGACATGTAAATTCTAAATTCAAATCCTCGAATGAGTATTTACATCATGCAAAGCCCTAAGGTCTTCCTCAAAGATTCAAATCGCATTGCATCAAGAGCCTTGGTAAAAATATTTGCATGTTGTTTCTCTGTTGCAACATGTTCTAGAACAACAGTTCTGTGCTCAACCAACTCTCTAATGAAATGATGTATTATGTCAATATGCTTAGTCCTAGAGTGTTGAACTGGATTCTTGGAGATATTAATTGCACTAGTATTGTCACAATAGACAGTTAAACTGGCATGTACAATACCATAGTCCTTGAGCATTTATTTCATCCAAATTAATTGGGTACAACAGCTTCCAGCTGCAATGTATTCAGCTTCAGCTGTGGACAGAGAAATGGAGTTTTGTTTCTTACTGTACCAGGACAACAGATTGTTCCTAAGGTAAAAACACCCTCTAGTGGTGCTTTTCCTGTCATCAGCATTACCTGCCCAATCAGCATCACTGACCATGTCTTGGTAATTTACCTTTGGCTTGCCTCTGGTACAGATCCCGTCAACTAGACTCCCAATGATCTTATCAGTGGGTTGATTCTCCTGGATTCTGGAAGAGGGTCCTCAAGTAGTTGGATCTGCAATATCAAAAGAAACAAAATCAGATTCGGTAGGTTCTGTACCGGACACTGTGGCAACATCATCATCTATTGCAGACTGTTACAGAATCAGTTGTAATAGTTTCTTCTATTTCAGAACATGTTGGAACTGTTTCAGAAGTCTCATGAATAGCGACTTCCTTCCGTCTTTTCTGAACTTCAGCTTCCTTCATGAAACTTGTTATGGCTTCCTCCTTGGAGTAATCTACAAAATCTTTACAGTCATCAACCACAATAGTAATGGATTTCATAATAGTTTGGATTCTCATATTGTAAACCCTGTAGGCCCGACTATTTGTGGAATATCCCAGAAATACTCCTTCATCACTTTTGGCATCAAATTTGCCTAATTGCTCATGGTCATTCAGAATGTAACAAGTACAACCAAACACATGAAAATACCTGAGGTTGGGTTTCTTAAAGGAAATATGTGCTAAAATCGGGCAATTATGCACTTATATGGAGGATCTCTATTGTGGACGGATTATTTGAAGAAAGAAGAAGCCAAAAAGAAGCCAAAAGGAAGTTGAAGTTGAAAGCTGAAGGAAAAGAAGATGAAAAGTCAAAGTCAATATTGGCGATCGATCGCCAGTGTTGAGCGATCGAGCGCCAACGATCGAACACTAAAAGGGGGATCGAGCGCCCGAGGCAAATTCGTGCAGAATTAGGATTTTTAGAGTGTTAGTTGCAATAGGACTAAAAAGATTGTACTTCTAATTCGTTTTTACTAGTTTAGGAACTTTATAAAAAGTTGGTAGAGATTTTAATTGGGGGCTCTGACTCTCTCTCTATCTGGAGATCCAGACTGGAAATTCTAATTTTAGCTTTTGATTTGAATAAAGTTTAGTTTAGTTTTATTCTGTGTTCCTGTTCCTGGGAAGAGAAGAAGCTTTTCAAAGGAGATGGAATTCTACAAATCTATGTGGATTTCCTACCCCAAGATGAGTGGCTAA
>JAUPMG010000019.1:14598824-14609172 GCA_031762675.1 Pachysandra terminalis
TGTGTGGCTATACCCAAAATGCGTACACGCGCTCGTAATCAAGCGCCGCGTGTAAAGTGGGGTTAAATTAGCCCGCCTGATCAACAATATCAATGTATTTGTACTAATATAAGGTTTTTTTACGAATCGAGCCTCTTATAAATCCATTTTTTTCCTAGCCATGCTTTTGCGAACCAAATTGAGCTTCAACGAGCCTAAGCCCAAATTTTTATAGCAAGCCTAAGCCTAAGCCGAGCTAGGCCAAGCTTGGCTCAGCTCGTTTACAGCCCTAAACTATTACCTTCAAGAAAATATTGTTTTTCCTTTTTTTCATTTTCTAATAGTGTTTTGTTATTGAATTTGGATCGACCTGAACCCAACTCGCACTCAACAAATTGAATTCGGATTGGGTTCCCGTTCAATACCATTTAGTTTGATTTGATGTCGTGCTAAGCTCGTACCAGCCGATTTCAGTTTGAGTTGAACCCAAACTGAGTAGAACCGAACCCGACCCAACTCAACCCACCCTATTTATTGTCCTATTCGGTAGTCAAATGTATTTTCTCATTCTCAATCTAGGAAATTTGTGACAACTCATTCCAAGCCATAGAATACATTCTCCAAATGAAAGCCAAACGAGCCCTAAATCTCCACTTCATAATCGTTTAGAAAAATTAAAAGAAGAAACTAAAATCTATACTACAAAGAGAGAGGGTGCCTCGAAAAGTGTATCAAAAAACGAATTCTATCCCAAAACTAGAAAAGGTTGTCAAATATTTATAAGGACAGTATCTCTTTATCCATTTTTTAAAATAGGTGCACAGGCTGTGGGAAAACTCCAACTAACTCCTTATCTTCAAGGCTTTATTTACTTGAAAACATGAAACTCTCTCCCATTTCATTAACTATTTTTAATAAACTCTCTCACGTTCAATGTTGCAGGAATGAGGGTTCGTACAACCCCTTGATTCATGCAGCTATCTAGCTGAACGGTCGAGATAGCCAGTTGCCCAGTATCTGAAATCTCTGATTTATCCAAACTACAACAGCAACAAGAACATTTTGCCTGCAGAAATTTACCAAATGAACAGTCCAATATAGTAAAATATATAGATGAAAGTATGTCATTTGGTGATGATTCTCACTCCAAGCTGGAGAGAGTATACCTATCAAACCCAATTTTGCTTGTCAAAGACTTCAAATGCTCACAGTGTTTTCACTTTTCATATCGTTGTATCATATGGCACCGGCACACAATGTTCCGAAAATCTTCAAGACTTAGCTGCAATGGAAGATTTGAAAGCCAATAGAAGGAATTACTTGGTTAGGAAATCCAAATAACAACTTAACTGAGTATTGCATAAATAAGTTTACTTCCGAAAATGTCATCGAGCTATTTGATACAGATTAATGTGCTCAAGTTACATTAGTAACAGAACTATACTACTGTTGATGCTTAAATGTGTGTGGGTCTCCATCTTACAGGAAAGGGAAGAACAAAATCATGTTTTTTCCTCCAAAAAAGAAGGATTACAGAATACGACATCTGAAAAATAATTGTTATTTTTTATTTCATAGGAAAAACCATGATTTTGTTCTTCCTAAACACACATGCGCATGCGCGCACACATACATGCACAGCACACAGACACACACACAAACAAAAGGGGAAGAGAGTGAATACTGACCTTCCCATCTCTATCGCTATCAAAGGAATCAATCATATCAGCCATCTCCTTGTCTGTCCAACCAAAATCATGAGCAGTTGCTACTCTTTGCAAATCTCGTAGAGTAATATTCCCTTTTCCCGCTTCTGCATACCAACATGCACCCCATCAATGTCCAAAAGTTACAGAAAATTGAAAAGAACATTGGGATTAATTAATTAAAAATATTTTATTTACCAGGTCTAATAAATAATGACGGGATTACGATACACATATACAAACATTAAGTTAGTATATTAAAGTTGGACATACGCTTCTCATGTGGTTGCTGTACTTACGCTGTAGAGATTCTTCAAGGCATAGTACTTATGCTGGATATCACTAAGCTGTACTCATATATAATAAATATAGTTCTCAAATGGGATGCTTCAATTGAAAAAATAAAAATAAACTACAATTCACCAGGAAACAGTGTCTTTATACCCTAATATATTTTGAATTGGACATGCTTGAAAGTCGGAAGTAACTCTTTAACTTTTTTTTGTGACGTGGAACACCCGACCCCACTCAATGGGGACAAGGTAAACCCCGAATACATGACCCCACCGACAAGGACCATAAATCAGGTAAGTTCGGGGACTTGAACCTGGGACCTCTAGTTCCTGAGCTGGAGAGCCTGCCTATTGAGCAAATGTAATGACTTGAACCTAGTAATTCTGATTTTCAATTATTAAAAATAATGAAAAGGATTTTATAAGATTTATTGGGTATTTTCTGATATTAATTGTATGGTTTTAGAAGTGTAATGAAATGTTGGGTAATTTTTAGAACAAAATTTCTGATTTGGGGTCTTAATGTAATTAGTTGGTATGAAGGGCAATGTTAGTAATTATAAAATTCAAATTCAGTTTTCCAGACCCATGAACGAGTGTAGAATAGTGGGGTGTCATGAAGTTGGAATGATGAGGGAAACAAGGAAGGTTTCCTTACTCTAACTCACCTTCCATACCATCAGAATCATCGAGGAAAGTTCTTGTGAGTTGGTAAAGGAGAAGAATAGGCTTAACCTAACCCTAGCCGTCCAACATGGTGAGGAAGAAGAAGAGAGAAGAAAGAATGGAAGAAATGAAAGGTAGAAGAAGGAACATCAGATCCGGATCTCAACTCAAGAGAGAGGTAAATCCCATTTTCTGTATGATTCGTGAATGCATGTGATTTCCGATTTGGTGTATTTACGTCAAAATGTTTGATGATTCGTTTTGGATTTGTGTTTATCCATGATATGAGTGATTAGTCGATTTGATCGATGATTTAAATGAAAATATTTGATTTACGTGCCTTAGAATTTATTGGATTTGATTTCGTAGCATTTGGGAGACCCCAAAATCTGATCTGGAACTGCTGTTCCGAGATCCATCGGCAGGCACCGGTACACCGGTGAATCTGCCGACAGAGACTAGAAAAGCATAAGGTGGCCTCCACCAGTACACTGGTGAGCCTGCTGACAGGAGCCTAAATTTTACTGAAAATACCCCACCGGCAGGCACCGGTACACCGATGAGTCTCCGATGGGATTGGACTCTAGAATTGTGATGGATTTGTTTGGGGATTGATTCCATATGAGTAAGGCACGATCTTTGGAATCAAAAAGCTCTAGCCTACTGCGGGGAATCAACTTTGAGTTCCACTAAACATTGGTTGAGTTGAATTGGGGTAGTGCCATATGGTTGAGATGCGATCTCTTGGAATCAAAGGATGGTCTGAATGCTCTAGACTACTTGCGGGGAATCACCTTTGAGTTCTATGGCACACCCTACTCTATGACTAGTTTATTGACTTGACACTTATCCTGGAGATTGTGCACTCCATGTACTTGGTGATTAGAAGGTGGACTCTTAATATGGTTTTGATTTGATTTGTAATTGGGGAAAGGATACACGTGATAGCATCCGACGGATTATTCATGTGTATGGACGCACGGATAGCTTCTGAAGGGTGTTATCACTGGATATCCTACTAATGTTGGATTGATTTGCTTGTCCGGTCAACCGGTCAAACAGGCAGCAACAGATAAGATTGATTGGATTGGTTCGTACACTAGTAAGAAACTTATGATGATTTCCAATTGGATTATCTACGTGTATGGGCGCGTGGATAGTTTCCTATGGGAATTATCATTTGAATCCTAAGTTAATAATTGCATGCATGCTAGGCCTTTGTGGACTGTTAAGTGAGCCGGGAAGAGAAAGTCGAGAGATTCCTTGCGAGGTTCTTTAAAGGTTGACTATACACTTGTGGGTTGAAATCCCCACTTAAACTAGTAAGGATCACCTGCGGGGTTCCTTAAGGTTGACTATACTTATGGGATTGCCCCCATTTAAATCAGGGTAGGATTCTTGCGAGGTCCTATACGGTTGGCTATACCTTGAGTAAGAAACTCATAAAATCAACAAGTGGTGGCCTTCGTACCATGGGTTAGCGCTCGGAACGAAGAGGGGGCATCCGGCTGTTCTTGGTGACCTATGTCCCGATTTGGTTCTTAACGGCGAAGCTAGCAACGAGGGTCACTTGACAGGGAACATTTGCCTAGTACATCTCATTGCATATCATACTTCATCTGCATTTCTTTGATTGAGCATTTCATATAGGATCATCTAATTGACACATCATTTCATTTCATACTCCAAATCATTCTTGTACAGCTATGCGATTTGAATTACCAGTTATTGTATTTCTCTAATTTGCTATATTCTTGGATTATCTCGTTGACGGTGTTTTACTAGGATTGGTGACAGATATGGTCTTACTGGGCATTCCAAGCTCACACGACTTATTATGTTGCAGGTTGAGATATTGTGAGGATGGATAAGAACCGGATGTGTCCGAATCATTTAGTCCATGTAGTTATGGCTATGTAATTTGTAGTGATTCTTGAAGGTAATGGATTTTATACATTTCATTATCTTGTGCAATTTTGTTGAGTCATGGGACTACATTGGAAGTCACATGAATTATGTAATTCTATTTCCTTTTTGCTTCTGCACACTAAATATTTAATGAAAGTAATCTATGTTGCTTTTATTTCCTTGTATTTGATATAGCAATCCGCGTTCCAGGATTGGAACCCGAAGGTCTCACCTTGACACCCATACCCTCCTGCATAAGGATTTGTGCTATGGGTTTTGGGGCGTGACAGAAGCATAGAAATATTGCTTGTGTATACACAAGCAAGAATGTTAAGCATCATGTATCCAGGGTTTATCCTGTCCCCACTAAGTGGGCTCAGGGTTCCACGTCACCAAAAAAAAAAATCACTGAAATAAAGACAATAATGAAAAAAGGATATACCGTCAAATTGAAAGAAGTGCAGAATCACTTCATCTTCAGTCATTTGCACCCTACTGGTATTCTGACCATAAAAATAAATAAATAAATAGCACCAAAATACCCTGTATAGGAAACAACAGATTCCAAATAATATAAAAACCAACCCAAGCAAGAGACAAACCGGTTTTTTTCTTTTTCTTTTCACATCTTCCTGAATGTAGGACCTTTTTTTTCTTCCATTAACAACTTCGTCTACTAGATGTGCATCAGAAGTCTGGGAAGGCCCACAGTGCATAACATCTGAGACGTCTGCTGATTCTTGAAGTGAAAGAGCAATAGCCTGTTGATGGGTATAATGAATTAGTCAAGTCTTAATCCCCAATCAGTTAGAACCCTCTGTGCTACAATGGCTGGTTCGTTTATCAATCCCAGCTTATTTACTTAATTTGACCCACAAATATGAAAACAGGAATATCTTAGTACCCGCTGATATTTACCTGCCGTAGAGCACCATCGTCATCAATGAAATCTGATTCATTCAAATGCTTTTGAAGAAAAATTTTCTTTTTTGCTTTCCCCATGGACTTTTTATTCTTTACCTAAGGACGAGAAGAAGTAAAAGAGAATTCAGAGAGGAAATATGCTATTTCACGAAGAAAAAAAAAGTGTGTTAAGCATCATGTACCTTAACACTTTCAGAGCACATTTACTGAAAAATAGCGAACTATAACAAGTATACGAAGAAGGAACTAAGCAGTTGACATTAAAGTGTACGATACTCCAAGTTGATTTTCCATGAATACTTTTAAACAATGACTTGCCAAGAATGAATGTTTTATCACCACAGTAACAGAGGAATGCATTTTTTTAGTGAGACATTTAAATTCTAAGCAGGACTTAAAGTTTTAATCAATTATGTTCTTTAGAGTTTCTCAAATTCCATCAGACTCAAGCATTTCAGTAGTCTCTCTTACAGTTGTCTAGAAGCTCGTCAATTGACTCAGAACTCATCTGATTTGGCCTAGTTTAAGTAGTCTCCAAATCTCAATTCCTAGAACCTGACTTCAGATAGACTATTTCGACCACTTATCCTTCATGTGATATGGTAGAAAAAAAAAACATTCAGATGACCTAAAAAACAGACCCACTATTTCAAATCTACAGTTATATGGAAGTAACATCTTTTGGTTTTCCCTCAAATCCCATTTCACTTGTCACCTCCCTGGATTTTTCAAGTTTAACAAATTTATAAATGAGGGAGAAAGGAACTTTTTTGCTCTTCTTGAATTCATAGTTGGATCCCACCCTCCCTCCCTTTCTCTTTGGTATTGATTTTCAGCACCAAAAAAAAGTATTCATGTATCACATTGATTTGAACTTAAAAGTCTTAACATTTTTCAATGCCAAAGGAAAAAGCACCAACTTGGTCATTACTAATCCATATTCTCTAAATTGTCACTGAAATTTGAAGTACCAGTTTGTTCTGTCCGACTTGCTCATAATAAGTCAATATATAAGTGAAATAGCAAACTTTATTCCTAAGCTAGATGAAGGTTATAATATTGATTGTTCCATCCCACATAATTACTGATTCAAGCTTCTTTAAGTGCCGTTATTCAATCTGATGGCGAGCTTCTTTCAAGCTCAAAGTAAACCCAGAGCCTTTAGGTCACTTACATCATATTGTAGGAGAGGGTTAATGAGGCTCCACTGAAAATAAAAATTCACGTAGCCAGGGAGAAAGATGATGTGGGAGACCGACACATGCAAGGGAGAACCATATATGTACGAAGTGTCATGATTGGCCATTTGAAGCCTTACTATTTAAGCAATTTTAATCCAATTTGTGTTCATTTCCAGTCCAAGTTGTTGATGATTTGATTTCGTATACAATTAAATGATAATACAATATTACAAAATTTGGCTATGTTTGATTATATTTTCTAAGGAACAGACACGTCGAAATTACTTTGGCTCTCTTACCTCCAATACCAGGATGAATTTGTTGGAGGACATGAAATCGTATAATTTTCAAAGGAATGCTCCTACTAATTCATGGCATTAAAAAGATATGCATCCAAATTTCAAAGGTGAATTTACAACTTACAATGAACAAACAAGTGGTTTGAAGATACACCTGCCACAGAATACATGCAACACACAAGGAAAAAGGACTTTATCCATTCTCCTCATCTAAAGCGCATCGAACATGTTGATGTCTTAAGAATGGTATTCCAAACGAAAGCTATAAGCTTGGGTAGAGCTATGAATTTCCAGATTTTAGAGAAAGAGTGATGTGGTGGACCTGTTGGGATTGGCAATCAAGATAACTAAAAAGGACGAACAACAGAAGGATCTGTCAAAATTTAGCGCCCAAATTCTAACATCTTGGTTTGAATCACACAAATAGACCTCCTTAAGGAAATTGAGCAAGGTAGATAGATCATCCATGTGCGATTCATTGCGATTGCACATGAATTCAAAGTGCCAAGCTACTTCGAATAGGTAGTGTTGGCTAAGGCCCGAATAAACGAAGTTCAAACTTCAATGGGAGATAATTTAGACCAAGGACATGTCTATCAGTATAACACAAGACAATGCAGTCTAGAACTTCCACAAATTTTTTATCTTTTCTTTTTTATTGCAATTTCCTTTTATATTTGGAAGTGAGGAACAAAACAGTTGCCAAATTGATCAAGACTCAGAGATTGAACTAGTCAATTTATCACCCAAAAAAAGTAAAAATGAAGGAATCCAAATGAACAACATTTGTTCAATGATTTAAAGCATCAATGAAAATCCAGGAAAAAAAACACAATAAACCTGAAAATCAAACATTTTCCACCATCGATTTCAATAAAACAGAAAAAATTAATATAAAAATAAAAAATAGAAACACATTTAGCAGGAAAAGACTATCTTACGAACCAAAGCTCGACGAGAACCAGACGACCTATCATCTCCAGCGTCCCAATCTTCCTCCTCTTTGTCTTCTTCGCTTGAAGAACTCAACACATCGTCTACATCCGACGGTCTGTATTCATCGTCCTCTTCCTTCTTTCCTTTCCCCTTTAGTAGCTTGGGTTGCTTTTCGACCGACCTCAACAACGACGAAGCAAGCTTGGGCAACCCAAAAGCTTCCATCCTCGCCCTGTTTTCTTTAATCCGCAAGAGCCGCTGTTTCTCGTATCCATTTATCCCTTCTTCATCTCCGCCATTACTGCGGTTTTCGAACTCGTCTGAGCTCGTATTCTCGCGATTCTCATCTGTTTCTGAATCCGAAAGTTCTTCCTCCATCATTTTCTGCAACTGGGTATCTGACAATTAGGGTGGATTTTCGGAACGGAATTAGTTGTTTCGAGCGGGGGCCGCAATTGATTTACAGAGGCTATTTATACGGTAAGCAAACCCTCCAGGAAAGTTCTAAACCTCTCCTAGCCTAACAAGGGCGCGGATCCTCTGTTATGGATATGAAATAACCCCGACTCCCTGAGGGTAATTTTACCCGCATCATATATCACAACCCATATTAGGAGCGTCCATAACAATGGATCCGCATCCAACTAGGGCATACCTTACATGCCTCAATGAGAGCGGCTGTCGAAGGGATTCATAAACTGGACGAACCGGAGTTAGCTGAGGTGACTAACACAAATGCAGTTTGGCTCCGTCGGGATATAGCCTGCTGTGCACCTCCTTTCTTTATTATGATGACATTTTCAAGAAACAACTATAGATTATGTGGAAGTCATTATTGCACTTTACTTTAAAAGCAAATTCGAAAGAAACATATTTATATCAGATTTTACTGAGTTCAATTTAAGATCATTCAAATTGGTTGTTTAAACTTAGAACCTTGAGAGATTTTATGATAAAGTTATTTCTTACAAAGACTATTGACCATGAAAACGAATTGTCTGCTGAAGGTCTTAAATCTAATGCCTAAATATGGATAATTCGATAATACCCTTGTCACCTTGTGAAATGTACACAGTTATTCTAACTTCTCTTGAAAGAATATAGGAATATAGGTAAACATACCAAAAAAGGGTTCTCTTGAAGATAAACGAAGGCTTGAAGAATATTTTTGTGAAATTCGAATGACTCCTTTATTTAAAGATGATTGTAATAAATCCTCAAACAGCCACATGATAAAATCTTAATAACTTATATATTTACATATATTTTACTAGAGGGAATTTTTGCCTTATTGGGAATGGTAGGGATAAGAATGGATATGTTGCTTGGATGTCTATGTATATGCATGATATACGTGTCACATGTCATTGATCCGTGATTTCTTGGATCCCAAAGTAACCTATTATAGAGCAAGTTCACTTGAAATTAAGTGATTCGTCAAAATTTACTTCTGGAAATAACTTACGTACGTTAATCACGCGTAAACATTGGATATGCTCGCTACATGGAGGTATTTTCAATTATCTCTCTGGACATGGTTATAATTGACACCAATCATGGTCAAGAGATGATATTGTAGATGGTTTTTTCTATAAATAACATAACATGCCCTCAAATCACGATCACTGATCAACTAAAAAGCTTATGAAACAGTGAGAAGATCCAATTCTCTTAATATATAACTTGCAGATATGTGAAATAGACAAAAAGTGATAACTTATCTGACCCATCTAGGAACAAAAAGAGAGAGACTCATGTCCCTCGAACACTGAGGTTTCTTGCTCTGTGGTTTGCATTCTTGTTGGCATACCTGATATCTCGAACTGATCCTCTCTCTGTGCTTCTCTCTATCTTATCTATAGATTATATTTGAAAAAAATAAATAAAAACTTTCTTAATAGAACGACCGTGCGACGGTTTAAGCTATCATAAAACAGATTCTCCGGACTTTATCTCTGCTGATGTATTTATATTGGTAAACTCTTATTCTCTCAATCAAAGACGTTGATGAACTCTTATTCCAGTCAAAGACATTCGAGTTTGTTATCTGTTACAAATTCTGCATCACCAGTAATCTGGATTAAAACACAAACAATAATTTTTTTTCAGAAAAAAAAAAAGCAGTAAACAAATTTGATCCTTTGCACACAAAATGACACAATACACTACATAATAAAACTGGCAGTAACATGAGATTACCTAAAAGGAGAAGGGTACTAGTAGAGCTCATTCCCATTTGCTTTGAATTTGATGAGTGTGTAAATGCAAAGGACAGTACCAAGATTCCATCCATTCTCTTCAAACAAAACCTCTCAACCAAAACATAACATTCAAATTTCCTCCACCCCTCCAAACTCCTCTACTCTCTCCACTCTCACATTTTTTTCCCTTTCCTTTCCATCAATCCAAGCCCAACCTACTCTTTCTTCTTCCCATTTCATTCTCTCCACAATTGC
>JAUPMG010000019.1:14618195-14639330 GCA_031762675.1 Pachysandra terminalis
CCCTCTCATACTCTCTTTTTCTCTAAAGTTTCTTAGGAGTTCAAGAGATAGGTTGACTTGTGCTACAAAAGGGTCGATTTGAGCACAAGTGCTGCACGGTTGGCTTGAAAATTACCAAGGCCGTGACAATAGGCATACCTTACGCAGTTACGCACCTCCATGAGAGCGGCTGTCGAAGGGATCCGTAAACAGGGCAAATCGGAGTGAGTTGAGGTGACCAATATAAACGCGTTTTAGCTCTGTCGAGTTATAGACCTTCGTGTACCTTCTTCTTTTACTATAATGACATCTTCAAGAAACAGCTATAGATTATGTGGAACTCATTATTATACTTTACTTTAAAGACAAATTCAAAGGAAACACATTTGTATCAAATTTCACCGAGTTTAATTTAAGATCACTCAAATTGTTTACTTAAACCTAGAACCTTCAGGGATTTTATGATAACTCTTTCTTATAGAGACTTTCAATTATGAAAACCAATTGTCTACTGAAGGTCTTAAATCTACGACCAATATATGGATAATTCGATAATACACTGGTCACCTTGTGAGATGTACTTAGTTACTCTAATTTTTTTCAAATGAATATAGGTTAACATACCAAAAAAGGGTTCCCTCGAAGATAAACGAAGGCTTGAAGAATATTTTTGTGGAATTCGAATGACTCCTTTATTTAAAGATGATTGCAATAAATCTCAAAATAGTCACATGATAAAATCTCAATAGCTTATATATTTGCGTATATTTTACTAGAGGGGATTTTGCCTTATCGGGAATGGTATGGATAAAAATGGATACGTTGCTTTGGATGTATATGTATATGCATGATACACGTGTCATTGCTCCATGATTTCTTGGATCCCAAGGCAACCCAAAGAGCAGGTTCACTTGAAATCAAGTGATTCACCACAATGTCCTTCTGGAAATAACTTATACACGTTGATCACGCGTAAACATTGGACATGCTCGCTACATGGAGAAATTTTCAATCATCTCTTTGGACATGGTTATAATTGGCACCAATACTGGTCAAGAAATTATATTTTGGATGATTTTCTCTATAAATAGCAGAGAATATGCCCTCAAATCATGACCACTGATCAACTGAAAAGCTGATGAAACAGTGAGAAGATCCAATTCTCTTAATGTATAACTTGCAGATACGTAAAATAGACAAAAAGTGATAGCTTATCTGACCCATTTACAAACAAAAAGAGAGACTTGTGTCCCTCGAACACTGAGGTTTCCTGGTCTATGATGTGCATTCTTGTTGGCATACTTGATATCTCGAACTGATCCTCTCTCTGTTCTCCTTTCTTTGTCTTATCTACATGTTATATTTGGAAAAAAAAAACATTTTTAATAGAACGACCGCGCGACGGTTTAAGCTATCATAAAATAAATTTTCTGGACTTTATCTATGTTGATGTATTTATATTGGTAAACTCTTATTCGATGAAAGGCATTCGAGTTCGTTAGCTGTTACAAATTCTGCATCCCTAATAATGTAGATTAAAACACAAACAATAATTTTTTTTTGGATAAAAAGGCAACAAACAAATTTGATCCTTTACACACACAATGACACAATATGCACTACATAATAAAACTACCAAAAATATGAATTTCCTAAAAGGAGAAGGGTACTAGTAGAACTCATTCCCATTTGCTTTGAATTTGATTAGTGTGTGTAAATGCAAAGGACAGTACCAAGCTTCCATCCATTCTCTTCAAACAAAACCTCTCAACCAAAGCATAGCATCCAAATTTCCTCCACCCACTCTCAACTCCCCCAAACTTCTCTACTCTCTCCACTCTCACTTTTCTTTCCCTTTCCCTTCCATCAATCCAAACCAAACCCACTCTTTCTTCTTCCCATTTCATTCTCTCCACAATTGCCATACTCAACCCCACATTGCAACCTCGTCCTCCATTGTCAAACCACATCACTCCATCCACCACATTTCTCTTTACAACCTCTTCTTTTCCTGAAAGCAATACCAAATCTCTTTCAACAAGTACATCCACGGCTACCATATTATGATTCTCATAATTCTCGCATGTGTAGATCTGTTCCCACTCTTGTTCCAATGTCATCTCATAAAACATTGATCTCTTCATTTGATCATTCAGTTTTCCTTCTTCTTCCTTTACAAACATGAAAGGGCAGTACCACTTTCCGATCACCACCGTCTTGGAACTCTTATGAGATATCGGAAAGTCGAATTGCGGAAGACGCGATCGGAGGGAGGCATCAACACCTGAGGCCTCACCTAACTCGTAATAGTACTGTGGAGTCGAGGCGTAGACGCTCCAACCCTTTCTCCTCAAAAATTCAGGAGGGAACCCGTCTTGAGCAACAGATTTCGTGAGAAAACCGCCGTTAAAACAAGTACCCTCGTGAGGAATCACCTCGAATTGTTGATACACGTCTTGGTGATTCAGAGCTCTTGGTTTTAAATCTTTAACACATTTGCAGAAGAAGCAACAGGTCACCTTATCTTCCTCCCTTGAACTTGTGTATGCCTCCCTGCATGCAAAATCAGTTAAAAGAAGTTAGACATGTTATGTGGAGACTGGTCCGAATTTTTTAGGGGTCTAGGGGTATAATAGTAATTTCACTTGTTAATTATGTTTAGACCTAATTACATGATATTTATCATACTTTCGTGATTGCTCTTTGTAACACTTTTTTTGTTCTAAGCTTTAGAGAATAGTAGAATTAGATGTGCATCTGTGGATGTATGCATTATTTGTCGAATCACGTAAATCTATGTCTTGTGTGTGATTGATTTCTTCTTCATCTAGTTTATCTTTTTGTTGATTAGGATCAAGCAATAATAATAAACACAGTAAAAACGAAGATAAAACAATGCAAACAAATATATGTGGTTCGGCAAAGCCTACGTCCACAAGAGAGAGAAGTTTTCACTATGTCAAAAATGAATTAGGGTTACAACCTATACTCTTACCCGATATATAAAGAAAATCTCCAATATACCCTTACCGTACCACATAAGCTTTGCCTCCCACATTCCCTAACCCCATAATACTGACTTGTACAACGAGTTACTCGTGATTCGAGAAGAGACCTCTCCCCCATAAGGCGGAGCGACTGCTTCGCTTCACCCTATGAGGCTCCTCAGGTCCCTCCCTTTAGATCTAGAGACCGGTGAATATGAACCACCCACTATCTCTTACACTTTCTTTCTTAACAAACATACCACAACAGAAGTAAAGTAAACAAAATGAAACTTGCACCAAAATCAACAAACATCACACACATACATACATACCCTTTATGTGGTCCGCGCGCTTTTATGACATAATATCGGTTGGAAGACAAGGGCTGATCAAGAACTGGGATGAAGAAAACCTTATGAGACTCTGTATGACTGTTCTCTCCACCCCCAACTGTATACTCTACAGTTAGGACTTTATTTTGGGGGAAGGGAAGATCTTTAAGATACCTATCTTTACACAATCCAAAACAACAGGTTCCCACAGACTCTTCATCTTGAATTACAAGGTGACCCGAATTGGGGCCTTCAGGTAGAGCTGATGATGAAACAGAGCTAAGGATTTGTCTATACTGCGAGAGAGTCCTTGTAACGTACATGTTATTTAGTTCTTGCTCCTTTCTCTTGTAATTTGTCTCATATATATATATATATATATTGGGAACGAAGAATTCTAGGACTTTCCAATGGAGCTCTTGATCATTCTGTGAAATGTGAACGAAACCGCGTGCAGAGGATGAGATAAGGACGTCACTTTCCAGGATGTTTATGTGTGTGGATCAAAGAATTGCGTAAGCCAGAAGAATTCATTAGTCAAAGCAAGAAAAGTTTATCCATGGAAGAAGGAGTCTACGGAATGGGGGGAGGAGTTGCGTTTTCATTTTTTTTATGCGTTAACAAGTGGTTGGTACTATGTCGAGGTCGGCATAGTAGAATTCTCCTTTGTTTTTATTTGTATTTATACTTCCAATTCTTCTGGCTCCTTTGACGCTTTCAAGAATCGTTCTGGATCGGATCGGCCAGGACCGGTCCAATCCCAACTCATGATATAACTATGGTCTCGTGAGGATTTGGATCGGCCGATTCAACCCATCTTTATTTTTTTTAAAATTAATAAAATAAAGGATCCAATTGGTATCGCCGATCTGACACCGATATCACCGTTCCAACAACTAGTATCACCGGTCCGACTGATAAAAAAAAAAAAATTTTAAAAGATCCAAACATTTGGATCAGACCAAGATCAACTGATCCAGTACCAGATCAGCAATCCGGATCGGGATCAGCCCAAACCGGTCCGATCCAAAGAATAAAAACCCTAGCTCCGTTGGATCGCAAGAATATGCCGGAAGTAAACTGCGAGAAAGTGGTTGCAGCCGTACATGTATGACTTTATCTATAAAGTACTAGGCTATAAAGTACTACGTTGTCAAGCAAAATTTAATTTTTTTTGGACCACGTTTGGTTGTTGCAGGAAAATGTATGCCTCTGAAAGAAGATTTTGAATTTGATGCTTTGATAATAACAATGAATGAGAAAAGTTATTCATCTCCCCATTTTACCCATCATTGTACTACAAGTGCAGAAAAAACAGAAAGTTTTAGTGGTAAAAGGCAGAATAGAAAAATACAAAATCTAATCATCCAAATAGAAACAGAACCTTTATGAATGAATAAGAGTTCATCTAGGCCATGTTTGTCATGCTTCCTCAAAAGGAGAAGCGATTTCTTCAAAACTGATTCTTAGGAAGCAATTTATAAAAATTGTTTCAGATTAAAAAATAACGTTTGATAAATAACTATTTAAAAAGTGTTTTTTTAAGTCTAAAAGTTAAAAAAGGGGAAAATTAGATATTATAAAATAATATCAGGATAAACTAGTCTCAATAAAAATATCATTTAAATGACTATACGGATTCTCGCAAAAACAATTTGGAGAAGTAGGGAGTCAATTGCTTCATTTGGAATTTGTTTCTTAAACATATTTACCAAAGGCTTAATGTGTACAGTTGAAGCGCTTCTAGGCTCAGGAATCACTTCCAAGGACCCAAGAAAGTGCAAAAACACGTCCTTAACAAGACCGGATCATCCTCACCCATTTCCTCTTACGAGAGGATATCTTACTAACGTCTCCAAGGACGGGAGAACATTTTGATTTTCATTCGATTGTCAAGAACACAAATCGTTTTTTCTTTCCTTTTTTGTGGTAAAGAACACAAACCTTTTGCGATATTTCTTGTACCATCGTGCATGGCCGACGACATGTCACGGCACAGGAACGATTGGGTTATTGGCTAGATTGTAAGCAAACGCAAGAGCCCGACCCGATAGCACAATAAGAATCATGCCTCGAGCCATGCTACTTGTACACAGGTACTTGTATATAGAGGCAAGCTAAAAGACGAGAGGTTTACTGAGATGAGAAGATGAAAACTTTGGCTCAATCAGAGGGAAATTCAGGTTGACAACACCATCAGAAGACGAAATCATTGAGCTCAACACGTTTTTCTCTGTGGGCATGCTTCTTGATGATATATTGCACTATCTTCTACACCTGCATTCATACAATTCATTCTGTGCCTGTATACATATGTACATAACCAGTGGCCAAAATGAATACTTACGATGCCTGCAGCAAAAACAAAGTTGATGGGGAAAAGTTGGGAGTTACCAAGTGAAATGCTCGTCACAGCAAATTGAACCCCAGATGATTGAAAGTCCAGCTCCTTTCCTGCGTGTTCAACGCACACAGCACATGAGTTACATTAGATGGATTGAAGGATATGGATCTCATTCCAAAGAAAACCGACTATTCGAATGATTTAGGGAAAAAAAAGTCCAATCAGATTAATATTCAACTGGGAGAGATCGATCATCTAGGTAGGTCTGTCCAATTGTTCAGACGATCCCAAGTCCCAGCACAAACAGGTCCTATGTGTGTAGCACTAGAACCTTGATATTATACTTGGTCTCAAGTATTCGGTCATGGGTTTAGCGTATGTCCGTACTCCATATCGATATGAATAGATAAGGAACCTTCTACAAGCTTTAATGCATTCAGTAACCTTTCAAGGAATCGATCAAACAAACCATGGATGTCAGATTTATTTTCATAAGAAAAACAATGAGAATATCAAAATAAAGTCGGGTGGTTTTTCCAGGAATCTGACTATTAATTGTTTTGATGAATAAAAGAGGGGGGAAGCAAATAAGCCTATGCCAAAAAAAGAAAGCTACATTAGCAATACAGATACATACCACGTGGCAGTGTACATATCGTAGAACTTCTCAAAGGCTTTATCAAGACAGTAGTGGCATGCTAACAGCTCCTTGATGTCAGTCACTTTGCAAGTTGATTTACAACATTTCACCTGGCAGCAAAAGAACAGGACAGAAAATCTAAAAATAAGTAAATGATGAATTTAAATCTTAGTGGATGTATTGATTTTTTTTCTTCTTCTTATTATTTTTTTCATGATTAGCATCATTGTATTATATACTATAAAAACAGGTACAGGTATGAGTATGGAGCATACAAAAAAAAAAAAACAAAAGTCTCCCCCTACATCAGAAAATAAAGGAGTGCAGCTGTATACAGTTATCAAAAAGTGTGTATTGATTTTTTCCCCTTTTTCTTTTCTGAATGGAACCTATATGGAAGATTTCAAGTATTTTGAATAAGAACAGAGATAAAAGCGTGTTGAAAAGTCTGATCAGAAAGAAATTTTCAAGATGCAGAAGTAACAATCATTACAAGATGCAAATGTAACAAATATTACTAGATATATAACAATATATTGTATAATATCAAGTACGCACACAATTCTTGTTACTTATGTATATTTGAGTTATTAATTTAACACTGACAAAGGACACAATTAAAGAATTAAAACAGGGTATCCAATCTATCTTCATGTTGAACAAACCACAACCCTTTATACCAATTATTGTGGTCCATATTCAAGCTTTACAAAGTACTTGCTCCTATACTTCTGAAGTGAACAACAGAGCAAAATAAATTCTCACCAGACGCTTGAGCTTAGAAGAATAAATTTGTCGATGGAAGGGCTGTGCCACAATATGTTCATTCAGATGACCTGCACTGGAAAGTAAAATATATGCAATTCGTTAACAGGTTTGAGCATTGAAGTTTGAAAATTGATATAAAAAGAATACAACAATAATTGCATTTATTATTAGCATCACTAACAAATCATGATAAAAACCAGTATACAAACATGCGGTTCCCCTTACCTGTCACAAAAGATGGTGCTACAATCAAGACACATTGCCAAACTTGATGAGCTACGGCACATATTACATTTTGCAGTTGACAAATTTTCGCCTATCTTGTGGCATCTACACATAAGGAGAGACAAAATATGGTTCTGCATGAAACACAGGAACATAGAGGAATAGCATGTAATATGATTTATAAATAATTAAGCAGTTATACCAACTATAGTCATTTGGTCAGTGAGCTAGCTTTACAACATATGCAAAAAGGAAAAAAGCCAAAGCACAATGTAGTTGTAGATAACTAGCTTCATTGACTGAATGTCAATAGTCCGGTCAGACCAAATTATGGAGAAGTTCAATAAATTCAAACAGATGCCAGAAGACCTTTTTTTTTTGAAACAGAAATCAGAACATGCATTCGTTGTAAAGAGAGTTTACAAATAAATACTATAACCAAAAAAAAAAGAGGAAGACATCTTCATAAAACCCTGCCAAATGGAGACTAAATCCTCAAAATGGACAACCCACAGACTCCAGGAGGCAAGATGCCCAAATCAATAAGAGAAATGACAATTCAACTGCACCAAATGGGTGCAGAACAACTTCTATAATCAACTTTTAAGGTGGAGATTAAGAACTTTTCCTTCCTGCCTCTGTAATGCACATAGCACATCCAAGTACCACTTAATGTGTTCCTTAATTCAAGTAAGGACATCTCCTAGGCCGAAAGTTAACCTGCTTATAGGTTATTTTCCATCAAACATAGTGTACTTTCTTAAATAGAAGCAAGAAAGAAAGAAAAAAAAGAAGGAAGTACTATATTAATGATACACCTTATTCAGTCAAGTTTTTCTGTCAAGATCCTCAGTGCATCCCATCCCTAGGCATGTGCTACTTGGCATATCCTCATCTTCCAAAGCAAGGTTCATCACCAAGAGAATCCCTATACAAACTAATATTATAATCTCCCAATACAATGTAACAATTCCTTTATAGTTAGATTTATACACTTCTAATTCTTCACCACAGGTGGTAAAGATGAGGTCACAGATATTTCATACCATGGTGCTGACAAAAGCAAATGGAAGACAAACCCCGTGTTCCCATTTTTAAGGAATTGAAAATTGCCAAGATGCAAAAGAACAAAATCATGAACAAATAGCAGCAGAAAAAATTTCCAACGTAGGTGAAAGGTAATAAAGCATCACTTACTTGGTAATACTCTTAAAAGTACAAAGTATTATGAATTTTCAGTCAAGATTAATAATTTTCTATCAAGTACAAGGCCAAGTTATGTTCACAATCATAGCAGCATTAAAAAAAAACAATATAGATAAAAATGAAACATGTCAGAACGTATAAATGAACAAATATTTTACAAACCTTCTATAGAGTGAAAGGAGATCTCTGGATATGGAACTGGATTTCTGGCCCACCACTGAATCCTAAATAAAGCAAGGAAATCAATCAAGTTTTATGAAACTATGACTATAAAAAAGGTAAACTATGACTGCATGTTAGAACCTGACTACGTGTTGTCACCAAGCAATCATCTGCCAGATGTCCAGGCCTCTGACATTTCCAACTACAATTGCAAACTCAGTATCGCAATAAGAAACCCCAAAATGTGAAATACCATATTTTTGTACACGCACACAAATATATGTCTGGTTGAAGATTCCTTATTGGCATTTTCTAATTGAGTTTTAACCTACATGCGATTAATAGCAGAAACTTGTTATCTTTAATATCAATGCTTTGCTTCCACCCAGCTAAAAGGAATACGTAACACAAACTTATCCATTGAATATATTATGGTAATTGAAAAAAATTTCCTGAGACCAAATGTTGGATGACAGAATGTACCATTTATATGTACATAAACTGGATGCCTTTTCGGACCATCGATGTTGGTCAAAATCCCAAGCATCCTCCTCTGAAAGAGGCGTCTGTAATGCACCTTTAGATCCAGACAACCTAATAAGTGAATCTAGGTTGCTAACAGCTTCCTGCAAAATAGCATAGAAATAACTCATAAGCATTGAGGGAAAAGGTTTAGGTTTAAGAGTGCAACACTGAGTATGCTTTAAATTTTGGGTCATTGACTTGAACTGGAGAGGACCTCAGGGAGATTAAGATGTTGAGATTTCAGCAATTCATCTTTGCAATCCATACTACAGATATCATCGCCAGTCTGTATCAAAAAATACAAATCAATAATATAAGAAGCATGGTTTGAGGCAGTATGAGATAACAACAGGAATGATCAAGAGTTCACATATCTCACCTGATTGCATATATACTCCCCATATTTACCACATAGCACACAAACAGGTTCTCCAGGAAGTGGAAACCGTTGCTCAATTCTTTTCTTAACTCGATCAACTTCATTCACATGATCTAACAGAGGCAATCATATTAAGACTCATATATAATGATATATGTCTGTAAAGCAAATTCCTGCCTAAGAACACAAGTACACACACACACACACACATACAGTGCCTCCCTGCACCGCCCCTTTATATCCTTCCCTTTTCCCAAATTTCATTTGGTTCTGGTTCCAGTGTGTCAGAAATTGTTGCCAACTTTCACATTCACCACATTTTTATGGAATGGAGAGATAAGCAAATTTAACACATAAGTACTAAAGTTTATAAGATGTGACATTTAAGAAACACCAGGAACAGATTGCGCCACAGTGACCAAATTTCTGGGATAGTGGCAGATAATTATTAATCCTTCGGCACTTGGCAGAAGTACCATGCATCCATGTAAAGGATTAAGCAATTCAAAAGGCATCACCGGTCCAAACTATGAACTCCAATTCCCATCACAAATAATATAGAGCTTCCAGAGGAGATAGAAACACCAAACTGGTCTAGTTGGTAGAAATCAAAAGCTATACAACTGAAAGTCATATTTAAGTCCTGGGCTTAATAAAATCGCACTATCCCAGTTGCCAACTAAAAAGACTGTAACACAATAAACTAACAAGAATAATGTCAAGGATTATCTAATATATCAAGCACTTTGGTTTGTGAATCGTAAATCGTTTTTTCTCAGAAATTCTCATTTAGAAACAACAGAAAATTAGCACAAGAGATGCTACCACGGTTGTCATCATAGAGAATGAGTGCTCTCTCCCAATTCGCAACAATGTCACTCATTGTCGACTGTTCTTTCCCCTCCAAATTCACACATCACCATGTACACCACCAATTAAACTGCCTCTGCCTCGTTCAATGTCAGTGACCCTACCCTCACATCCAACACCTTCTCCAATTCCCCTCCATGATCTATTACTGGTAGTCTATCACACTTGCTGGCCCTCCTTCTCCCTCTTCATCCTCAAATATTGCTCTCTTGCCAGTCATAATCTCACGCAATACCACTCTGATACCACATACATCATATTTGGTTGTCAATACATTTAGGCCATAGTACTCAGGAATCAGAATCCATGTACCCAACTTTTCCAGACACCTTTATTGATATGTATTCTTCTCTGAATTGGCCCCATTGACAATGATTCAAAATCAGATCCTCTTGCAGTCCAATATGTATATAGTAAAATGCTAAGAGGACTTAATATCTTGGTGAGATCTTGAGATCAAGTAATATTACCATTCTCCATATGTCAACCCACAAAAACAGGAAGTCTTACTTTCACATTTGCCAATCACTAATGGCTAAACTCATAATGTACGAAAAAAGTTCTATGAAAAATTAGGATAATTTTTTTCAAAACATGATTGTATACCAGACAAATAATTCACAAACAATCTTGATTATAGATAGAAAGACCACAATGATTAGATATAAACATAGAAAGGCCACAATGACATAGATAGATAGATAAGGCCACAATGACATAGATAGATAGATTCATAGGATAATTTTTTTCGAAACATGCCACAATGATTAGATATAAACATAGGATGGATGGATGGACAGAGAGACAGATAGACAGAAAGACAGACAGACAAAGAGAGAGATAGATAGATAGATAGATAGAGAGAGAGAGAAAGAGAGAGAGAGAGAGAGAGAGAGAGAGAGAGAGAGAGAGTAAAACAATAGAATGGTAGCCAATAGGCAGGGATCCAAAAAGAAACCTGAATTTGGTGCATCATGGTTTTCTTCACATTCTTCCGACGACGATCTTTCATCACCTGAGTTTTTATGAGAACAAACATTTAGTCGATATCTCAAAAACTAAATTCTAAGGCTAGCACAAAGGCAATCAAATATAGAAGTTGCCACATTTATCTAAGCTTGTAATGCACTGAAATGCATCACGCTTGAAGCTTGTTATAAAAAAGTAACCTACATGGTTTGATTTGTAAAATATCCAAAATACCAATATCATACTGTTTGAACGCAAATTTTGCCCGCCAAAACTATACAAGCTAATTGGTCCACTTGTCTATTTCGAAATCATAAAAGAAAGACTATGGTTATAACACGTGGATAGTACGATTAAAGCCAGTTGTTCAAAACATGTAAATTACAAGATTATAACTGCCCAGGGAAAGTAATAGATGGAGCGTTCACCTAATGCCAAGTCACCGACTGTTTTTTTTTTTAACGATAATCACCGACTGTTATTAAAGAAGGAAGCAGTTAGAATAATTGATCGAAGGAGGTCATCTATAAAAGCCAACAGATGTCTCTACCTTCAGGATCTTCAACATCATCAACAACCCAACACATTACTGTTCCTCCAACCCTGTGATCAGCCTATCCAGTTGCAGCCTCTGTAAAGACCAGTGAGCGTGTAATTAAATCGCTCACCATCCACTCAGGAACAAGTGCACTGCTCCCGCCTTGGCACCCTCCAGCCCGACTGGGAATCGGCTTTTTGGACCTTATCCCATGTTCATCAGCTATCTTCTACCCTGTCTGCTGCTCTCAACGAGAGCCTTACCTCAATGTTTTTAGCTTTTCTTTTCTTTTTATCAACGCTTGTCTACTGGTTGACTTGTCCCGGTCGATTAGTGCAAGAATGCGTACTATCAAACATTTAATCTGACTTATAAATTCTTTCTCATTATTTGTGAATTGCTTTTGGTATAAAGAGTGTGTGAACCCATCACAAAGGAAAAACCCACCATATGTCAGCTGCCTTTCATTTTTTCAAATCGGTGGCTGATTGCACAACCGATCATTATCTTACTTTCAGTTTCACAGTGTATTTCGGCATCTAGGATAGAAAACCTCTTACACTCCGAGTCTAAAACCTGTGGCACGCCTGCACACATCACCAGCCGAGGATTTGTTTTCTTTTGAGAGAAGAGAAAAAGAGGGGACACATACTTATAGCCCGAGGTTCTATTCTTTTTACTAATGGATGGCACATGCAGTACTCCACATTGATACATTTCTAGAATGTGTTAACCGTTTTATTGCCACGTCATTTTTTTATAATTAAAAGAGATGTAACCATTTTATTGCCACGCCATTTATTTTATAATTGAAAGAGGTGGGAATAAATTTTGAAAACTTAACGGTCGTCATTTAGAATAAACCAAAAGACAATATTATCCCTAATTCTATTAAATATTTTATCATATTGAAGGTCAATTTTGGAAAAAAAATTAAAAAACAAATGGCATGCTTTTCGATGTGCCTTCTCCCTTAATAATATAGATGAATGAGTACAGAAACCACCATGTCTCGAGTATAGAGTAACATAATCACCAATCCCCCTAATTAGATAGACATCTGCAAACTATATTAGTTTCTTCCATCCAGATTTATTCCATTATTTTTCAACTTTAGATACTCTTTTAAAAAATTTCAAACCGAACTCTTTCATTCAGATTAATTTTACCCTTTTTTAATCTCACATGCCCTTTTAGTGAAATAAAATTTAACTAATCAGCAAAGATAGAAGAACAAAACGAATACAAAGTCACTACAATAACTTACTTTCATACTGCACCAAAGGTCCCAAACCAGAACCAGAAGGTCCCTGCCAACAAAATGAACCAATGCTTAGAACAAAAGAAGGATTCACACAGACCCAGAAACCAACAACCAATTTCAATTACCAAAACATCCGTTGTTAATTCCTTATAAACCTGAGATGACCTAACTTCTTTCCTGCTTAACCAACAAAAAAAAAAAATTACGAGAAACTGCATCCATTGAACTTAAAATTGAATTGAAACTAAAGAAAAAAAAAATTATTATTTTTGCCTTCTCTTTTCAATATAACTCTGGTGAGACAAGGATCCATCGTGCTCTTCTTCTTTTGCCTCGTTGAGATCCGGTTCCCGTCTTTGTTCCGGACGGCGTTTACGAGACACCTTATTCTCATTACCGAATCTTTGTTCTTCGATAGGAGGAGTGTTTCCGATCGCAATGTTGTAAGCTGAGAAAGGAAACTACAGAAATAAACGAAACCTAGTAGGTAAGAAAAGGAAAAAAAAGAAAAAAAACTCTAGAGCAAGTGGTTTTTGAATAATACTTCTAAGATTTTGAACGGAACAGACACTGAAGTCTTTGTTGTAAGATGAGGACGGATTCTTGTAGAAATTTGTCCGACTCCCCATTTTCTCTCTCTCTCTCTCTCTCTCTCTGCAAATGGTGGGACAATCAAAAGAAAATAAGCACCGAGTTGCTCGACGAGCCAATCTGAACAAACTAGCGGTTAACATGTGCTTTGCACATGCATGCTTTTTCTCAGGTTTATTCTTGCTTTTCTGGTTTTTATTTTAGGGCAAATTTCACACACCTCTCTTGAGGTTGGATAGGTTTGGTATAATACTCATTTACCTCCTCCATCTTTCTCAAAAATATATATACATCCACTCTATTATTTTCTTTCGAACATAGACGGAATTTAATTGAAATCATTAATTTTTATATGTTTTAAATTATTTTGTTCTTATATTTAAACTAATTATCACCCACCGCCAATAATGATGGTGGTAACAACTGATATAGTGAGATTGAGTAATGGTATAATAAGTTTAAATATAAGGATAAAATAGTCTTAAACATATTAAAATTAATGATTTTTGTTAAGTTCCGTTAATATAGAAAAGTCTACATATGAAATTCTGAAAACATGTAAAAATCAAGAACTTTTGCCAACTTCCATTAGTACGGGGAAGTCTACATCTGAAATTCTGAATGGAGATAGTAGAAGAGATTGATTTGAAACCGATCAAAATACGACAGAAACAGAGGATAAAAATGACACAATTAACGATGGAGTGATTTTGTCCCTGATTTTTATGCTTAAAAATTTTAAATTCATTTTGTCCTTATCCCTCATGTCACATTGATGCGACGTCTTTCGTTAATGATACAGCACGTGTTCTTTTGGGAACCAAGCAAAAGCAATAACGAGTTGTACAAAGATATTTTAATTTAATTCTTATGTTCAACCTACATATACCAGAAAAAAATTATAATACAAAAAATATCTCAATTATATTATATAAAATTGGATTATATAATTAAAAATGGATATCTATTATCCCAATTTAACCTTTTTTTTTTTTTTGCTTAATAAAATTCATAAATATTTCATATTTTCATTAAAACTTTAAAAAATAACAAAAATATCTATTCCCTTTTTCGAACCCACTCCTCAAATATTTTTAAAAAATATCAATTTTGTATTTATTTCAATCTACAAAGTGAAAAAGTCAAATTTGTATATTGAAAAAGTCAAATTCGTAAATTGATGTCGTATCAACACCGAAAACGCGGATTCATGTTTTGAAGGCAGATTGGTACCTTTTTAGATTTGAAAAAAAAATCTAAAATGGTAATTGGACACGTGATTAAGATGAGGTGTGCGAATAAGTCGCTGCCTACAGCCACCCGCACCTGATCTCGAAGATCTTAGTACGCTTTTTCGACAGTACCAACTCATTTTTTACTCTGAAACTCGCCCGAGATTCTCAGAAACTCGGCGAGTGTATTCAGAAATCAGCAGATTTATTCGAAAACAAAATGAAGATAATACATCTGGTTTTAAGGCATATTACCTGATTCATCCAAAAGACTCGTAACATCACAATAGAAACCAACTCGCTCTTTACTTGGATTGAGTTGCACAGTAACTCGGGATCGCAAACTATCGAGTCACGCAAGCAATCCGAGTTGCTTTTGACCATCCCCTCTGTGGAAGACTAAGGCTGTGTTTGCCGCAACTTCTATAAGTATTTATTGCAACTTATAGCATATATAAGCACTTTTTAAAATTAAATGTTTTTGGTAGCACTTATGGCTAAATACTTACCCATAAGCAATAGAGGAAGGCTACCCAAAAGGAGAAGCCCCTGGGAGCAGCTTCTCCCAAGCTTCTATGCGCTAATCTATTTCACAAATTTATTAATATTTTTAAAATATCTATTTTACCCCTAAACTTTCATAAGCACTTAAATAAATATTATTTTTAAACTTTAATAATATTTTTAGAATACCTATTTTACCCCTAAACTTTCATAAGCACTTAAATAAATGTAATTACCAAACGCTACTTTCTTCAAATAAGCAATTTATTGTTGCCGTGGATAAGTGCTCCCATTGAGCAACTTATCCAATAAGTGCTTATCCATAAGCACAAGCCGGGACAAACCAGCCTAAAAATCAAAGTAGATACCAGCTCACAAGACTACTGTGTAAGAGCATTATTACTGTAATCCTAACCGTCCGATTAGTCATGATAGATAAGGAATAATATGGGCCCCACTAACGGAAGACTGATAAACCCAATCAATAAAAGGGTAGAAGATACCGGAAGCACCATATCAAACGTCAAAGGCCGCTTCTGTTTCCTGCCCAGAAACTCTGACCAGATACCAGGAACCTTCAATATAAAAAAGCTTTAGTCAGATTCACCAACCACTTCCAGCAGAAACAGTGATAATAGCATAAAGATATTAAATGTGAGGACAACAGGCTAATAAAAAATCAAACCTGTTTATGAGAGAAAGAAGAACACTATCTGTATGTAAGTTGTTGATCACCAATCCATAGATCATCTGGGTATTGCCAGTTAAGATCGAGAGCCGATGGGTCCGTTCGGCTGCAACATCGATGGCGGCCTCAACGACTCGAAGTTCAGTGAACCGATGCCATGGATCGGTATCTATGTTGCCGCAGCTTCCCTAGCCTGCTTGCTTGCAATGGTCGTAGACGTCTTTCAAGGACTCCGCCATCGGAAGCTATGGTTTCCCAGCATATACTTCTCTCTGAATGCCACTTCCCTGACCCTCTTAGCCGTAGCAATTAAACTCCCGGTGGATCTGAACAATCCGATGCCTCGCCGCCAGGATCAGCTCACAAAGATCAGTGGCACCGTCTTCATCTGCACGGCGATGGGTAATCTGATGCCCTCTCTAGGAAGCATGGAGAACAAAGAAATCGCCATGAACATGATGGCTTTGATCATTCTTGTATTCACTCTCATCATAAACATCTGCATCCAAATGGGTACTGGTATAATTTATGTATTCCTACTAGAACATGCCATAATCATGTTTTTCATGGTAGTTCTGCTTCTGCTCTCACTATCATCTGCTATAACACTTCCAATCACTAAGAGGTTTTTAGAAAAGAAGTACAGCTTTAAACACCAACTAGCCATGATGGAATGTCAGGCTAGCCAGGTTAAGAATGGAAGGGCTGTGGTTGAGAGACTTACAGAAGATGTCAAGAAATATTGGATGATGGCTTTTACTGGTAGTCCTCAGTATGTGATTGGCCGCTCGGTTACCTCCACTGCTTCAGGGGTATTCTCTCTTCTCAGTGCTTTCATCTTAGCCGAAACCATGTTTCGATCATACATAATGGCGGGATCCATAAAATTCTGCCAAGGCGACTCCGATTATAAGTGGTCGACCACGTTGGTTCTCATCATCCAATCCGTTACGGTCGGTGTGGGTAGCATCGCCCCGGCTTGTAGATGGTTCTATGCCATCAAGTATCTGCCAAGAGGAAACATAAACTTCAAAAATGAGTTTAAAGTAGAGAATTATTGGGTCCAGAAGTTGGTTGAATCGAAAGGGTACCCTTTGGCTGTGGGAATCCGTAGCAGACGAGGTAGGAAGTATGCCCAAGACATGAAAATTTTTGCTCTGGACATCTGCATAAAGACACAGACTGTTGTAGTGTTGCTGAGCAAATTCTTGAGACTTGCTTCTATATTGCTCATGAGCTATGTAACATTGTTCTTGTCATGCTGCTGTTGTAAGGGACTACGGCAAAAGTTCAAATCGAATGGAAGTGTCTCAAACAATGACTCGGGGTCGGAGTTGCATCAAAGAGTGAAGCCGAACCTGAGCCGTTTTGTTTTGCATCTAGAAGGTGAGGCGGACTTGGTTGATCATATCACAAAGAATAGCTGTGACACTGCAGATTGTTGGATTCAGAGGGGGAAAAAGAAACAACCAAGTTATCTTATAGAGCTCTTAGAGAAATCCACTGCATCACAGGGCTTCAAGGGAGTAGAAGAATTTGACAGTCACCGAGTTCCTTCACTAAATTCTGAAGAACCCCCTAATTGTTGGGCTCTGCCTATGGTGACCCTGACCAGCATTGCTGTTGCACTTCCCGGCATTGACCAAAAGGTACTAGAGCGGCTGCTCCGTGGCGTAAGTGAAGGGCTCACATATGTTAGACTCGTAGAAAAGGATCTAGACACCAAAGGCAGTTCGACGAACGTCAGAAAGACTGCAGATATTATGTGGCTAGGTGTCGACCTTTATAACCGGTGGCTAGATGAGGATCTGCACAAAATGGCACTTGAAGGGAAAAACCCAAAGGATATAATTGAAGGACTTGCTGATATCGGAAGAAAATACCTTATGGAATTCAAGGAGACAGACATGAATGCATGCATAAAGAATCCTCTGGACTGGCCAGCCAAGGTATTAGCAGCCAATTCCATGTATAGGCTTGCCCGAACCATTCTGCTAGACTTTGACAACAGCAGCAACCAGATGGTTGAGAGATTATTTGAACGGTTATCTGTGATGATCTCCGATTTACTAAGTGCTTGCCTTACCAACCTGCCCAGTGTCATCGCCATGGAATGCTATTGCTGTGCCATTGAAAAAAGGGCAAAGAGTGTTGCAAATGCGGCACTTCTTCTAGGTGAAACTGAAAAGATTCTGAAAACTATTGATCAGAAAGCACTTCCTGGTCTGGATCCTGACCAAATGGCATACATTGATGAATGGCGTTCCTTCAGCAAGCAGAACCCTTCATCCTTCACTTTATCTTCATCTTCATCGAACAATGACATGCCTAGTTTCAGTTCAGGTGAGCTGCATATATCTATTAAGTAGAAAAATAAAGACATTGTATAATTCAGAGGTGATATATTCAGATATTAGTAGTAGTACAAATCCTGTGAAACATTTTGAGCCTGTGCTGAATGCATGATGTATAAGCATATATATACATGCAACAGGTGTTGATATGTATTTCCATAAGAACACTAATTTTGTAAAAATTGCGAGCTCCAATTAGAGGCCAAGTTGCTTCAACCGTGTAGTTGAAATTGGTGAGGGACTATATTACATTCATGTATGATAGATCAACTAAATTTATGCACAACACACATTACAATGCACTAAACCATCCATGTTTATTGCAGCAAGAACCTATACCAATACATCTAAATGGACTTCAGAACCTTCTCAAATAAAGTTCCACCCAAGGTTTAAAGTATTGGTATCAGGTATCGGCCCTTCCAAAACTGGCAAGTATCAGTCTGTGTTAACCTACACGTTGCCGAAACCTTTACCATTAGGTATTGGTCACCCTCAAAACCAATACTACTCAACCGATACGTAAAGATATTAGCCAATACTTAAAACCTTGGTTCCACCGCAACTTGTGGATATATGTAACAAGCTTAATTAATACCAGACTAATCCTGAAACCAGCTTTTCAATTCACTGGTGAGGCGGTGCCCTGTAATGGGGCACCAGACTAATCCTACAACAAATTAAGTTGTGTTTAATGGGGCTTGCAAGATTCTAAAGGATGAGACTGTATGAACATATACAGCATACGATATCAAATCATCAGATGTTCAAAATAAGCACTGGACACAGATATCTGCCAGAATCAATTCTGAACATAATGTTAGAAAGAACTACACTCGAGAAATTCAAGAAAGGTCTTATAGTTTCAGAATCTTCGAAGTTTTATAGCACGATTTACAAGCCTATTTATAATATTCTTCAGCATTTTCTTCTGCCAAATATGGATATGAAAACCAAAAGAAGCTTAAAGATGTGATAAAGACAAGACCAGCACCATACATGACAGTTCAATGAACCAAACGCACAGATTTTGTTAAAAAGTTGATTTATCTTTTCCTTTCCTACAGATTCTAGCTAACCAAATACAGCCTTGAGGTTTTAGATTGATTGGTCACCAGTTTCACAGAAGAAAATTGTCTGCGATTATTTTTTTTGTGATATTTTCCTGCGGTACCAATCTCTTGCCACCATCCACACAGAAACTGAACCGGTATCCAGTTACTCCGGTTAAGGTGGAAGCCAATTTAGGATTAATATGCCCTTTAAGGTTTTAGATTGATCGGTAGTTGGTTTTGTTGTGCTTACTTGGCGTCATGTGATTGGTACCGCAGGAAATATAGCATCAAAATATCGCAGACGATGTGCTTCCCAGTTTTGCTAATACATAAGTGATATGTGACATCGTATAACTAGTACCACTGGAAAAACTGCAAGAATATTTGTTTCTACAACAGGTGGTCTAAAAGAGTTCGTCTTACTTTGTATAAAACTTAAGAACCATTTTAAATTGGACCGTCATTGATACATATGACAAAACCTAATGCATATCTACCCATGACTAACCCAGATGGTTTCCAGTCAAAAGGACGGTCTAGAGTACCTAGATCATTATTTCACGTAGTAAGCATGGTTCTCACAAGAAAAAACCTAATACACATACCATCGACATATATATAGGTTAAAATAATGTAAGCATAGTTAACCAAATGGTCCCCTGTCAAATGAACGGTTTAGATTAACAAGATTATTATTTTATGTAATAAGATGACCAATAATGAAAGTTGTAGAGAGAGAGTAGACTACCTTGGTCGTCTTTTTTTTTCTTTTTTCCCTTCTGGTCCTGCTTGATTGGTGAAGAAAACTTGGGCAAAACGGCAAATCACCTCAATCGATCAAATTCTTGACCATCCCCTCAGTGGAAGACTCAAAAACCAAAGTACAGACCGGCTCACAAGACTACTGTAAGAGCATGAATGCATGATTACTGTACTCCTAACCATCTGATTAATCACGATAGGAAAGGAACAATTCGGGCCACAATAGGAAGCAAGCACTAAGCACAATATCAAACGTCAAAGTCCGCTTCTTTTTTCCTGTCTAGAAAAACTGACCAGATACCAGGAACCTTAAATATAAAAATGATTTAGTCAGATTCACAAAACCAAGCCAAGCTCATCACTAACGACTTTCAGCAGAAACAGTTAAAAAGTAAAAAATTCAACAATGGCAGTGATCATAATATGAAGAAATTAATGTGAGGACTGCAGTCTAATAAAAAGTCACACCTGTTTAAGTGAGAAGAACATAACCTGCAAGTTGTTGATCCCCAATCCAAAGATCATCTGGGTATTGCTAGTTCAGAAAGAGAGCAGAATTTTATGATAGCTAAGAGATGGGTTGGTTCGGCTGTAACATCGATGGCGGCCTCAACGACTCAAAATTCAGTGAACCAATGCCATGGATCGGTATCTATGTTGCTGCAGCTTCCCTTGCTTGCATGTTTGCTTGCAATGGTCGTAGACGTCTTTCAAGGACTCCGCCATCGGAAGCTATGGTTTCCCAGCATATACTTCTCTCT
>JAUPMG010000019.1:14662626-14674310 GCA_031762675.1 Pachysandra terminalis
CCTATAATAATAATAAAATAAAATTTTCAATTGATAGTACACAGGTCCAGGCAAACCGTTAGCATTGAAATTAGAATCACAACTTTAACAAGAACAAATAAAACACACAAATAAATATTGACAGTACAATAAATAAATCAGGAAAATTGACCAAGTCCAAAACAACAAAAGAACAGGGTAGTTTCTCTTCGATAAACAAAAGAAACAGAAATCCACAAAGCATTACCTGTGAATGATTTTAACAACCCTTTAATCGCAATCGTTTCTTTCTTTGAGTTCTTTTGGGACTTGGCTTGAGGACGACTGCAGTAACAGAGGTTTTTTGGCAGGTGATTTGGGATTTCGTAAGGAGAAGAATTTGATGGTTCAAGGGTGAAGAAGAAAACAGTGGGGTTTGGGCTATGCTTGAAGAGAGGGAGATTAGTTTTGTAGCCTTCTAGGTGAACGCGACAAGGATGGCAACGACGATTGAGGCAGCAGCGACGCAGATAACGCGGGAAGAGAAAGAGAAAGGGAAATTGAAATGGTATTGTTGCGGGCTTGAAAAAAAAAAAAAAAACCCTTTCTCGGCAGCTTTTTAAAAACCGCCGACTATTACCCCTTTCTTGGCGGTCTTATTTAGACTGTCGTCTTTAGACAACACCTTTATTGCCAATCCTCTAAAGACCGCCGACTATTAGCCCTATATCGGCGGCCTTAGTTAAACCGCCGTCTATGGACCAGATCTGTCTCGACGGCTTATTATAAACCGCCGTCCATAGGCCGTTGAGATAGGGTTGCTTTCGCACGGGAAATTTCCCACGCGAAAGGCGTTTAGCAAGATTTTTTCCGCTCTATAGGGGTTTCTTGGCGTCTAATAAAAACCGCCGAGATAACAACATTAGACAGCGATTTTTATTAGACCGTCATTAAATGCCGCTGGTAAAAACCCCTTTTTTGTAGTGAATGTCTAATGATTATGGTTAGGATCATGGTATTGTGTAATGAATGGAGTTCATTAACTGCTTACTAAAGTTTAGAAATAGCCTCCTGCGTGAGTGATAAGGGAAGCTGCTCTCAATAGTTTCTCCTTGTGGGCAGCCTTCCCTTACTGCTTATGGGTAAGCATTTACCCATTAGATGTTACCAAACACACTTTTAATTTTAAAAAGTGCTTCAATACGCTATAAGCTGAAATAAACACTTATATAAGTCGGGCCAAAGGCAACCTAATATTAGTAGCAACAATATTAGTAGCAACAGATACATGTGACAAAACTTATTTCATAAATCCTAATAGGACTTATATGGGTTCAAATGCTATAAAATGGCATAAGGATTAAATAGATTTAGCACATATATCATTTGGGTGAATAAATTCATTCCCTCAAAACAATTTGGAACGCGAGTAATGAACAGTTCTAAAAGAATCAATGTTTACGTAAAATGCTTTATCTAGAATTGCTTCTCTTAAGTGTTTATCAAACTGTCGCATATGAGACGTAGGATTAATCTATAATTATTCTTTTTTCTTAAGTCCGATTGGTTCTTTGAATTGGAGGTGGCAATAGATCGGATCGGGTAAGGTTCTGATTATAATATTGTCAACCCGAATTCATCTATTTAATAAATGGGTCACTTGGATTCGGACGGGTCAGCAGGTTTATATATTATTCCCACCAACCCAACTCTTTTATCATTCGGGTAGGTTTGGGTCGGCCCAATTAAAAAATATATTTTTTTTGTTAACCTGAACCTATTGAAATACCGGATCAGCTCTAGCAGGTGGGATCAGATTTTGCTAAAACTAGCAATGGATTGGGTTTGGATCAGGTATGTTGGCGGATTTATAGTGTAAAACTTGCCAACCAAACCCAACCCATTTATTATTAGGGCAGGTTCTGGTTGACAGAAGTTTCTATTTTTGTCAACCTAAACCCGCTAAATGCTTGATGGGTTCGAGGATATATAGTTGACAGGTTGGCTCAGGTTTTACCACCTCTATCTTTAATCCAATAATAAAAAATAAAAAATCATTTTCATCTTCCTTATTCATCCAAAAAATCCAAATTCCAATTTTTTTTTTTTGACATCCAATCATGTGAATCTCAATTCTACTCAATTTCAATTCCCAATGAATTAGAATTGGAATTGGGATTGTAATTTCTAACATCAATTACAATTCTTCAAAACAATCGGACCGAGAGTTTTACAGTCCGTTTGGATTGAAAGAAAAGTAGAGAAATGAAAAGAAAATAGGATTTATTTTCTTTTTACTGTGTTTGGGAATTGGGAGAAATTAAAAACGAAAGGGAATGAAAATTTGGGAGAGAAAAGATAGTTTAAAAGACTTCCATAAAACATTTCAATATCGACTTATCACTTTTCCAGCTCTGTCCTCGCTCAACTCTCTCCACCCTATTACATGTGAAAATCAATAATGATGATCATGCTACCGACGCAAGAAGACGATGAGGGGAAATGACAATAACATTCAAGTCACTCTCTGCATCTATTTTATTTTATTTTTCATTTATGTCCTTTAGATTTGTTTTTTTATTTATTTTATTTTATTTTTCGTCAGAGAAGAAACCTATCTCTCTTGTTTCTTCTTTTGGCTTTTATCAAATCCATCTTTTCGATTCGAAGAAACCCGGCCATACCTGTTCTCTCTTTTTTTGTAAGGCACCCATACCCTTTCTCTCTATCTCTCTGATACGTTCTTAAAGAATGAGGATTGCATGACATGGGATTTACGTGAAGTGCATGAGAATATTATGGAACGGGAGGAAATCAATTGTGGGCTACCATGTGGTCTACCCTGTGGCGTGGTTTGTGATCGGATGAAAAAACAAGTAAAATCCAGTTAAGTTATTTTCTAAATCAATCACAGGCCACCCCACAGCGAGGACAACAGCCTAGCCCACAGTTGATTCCCACCAGGATGGAGTAGGCGGAAGGGGGGATTAATATTATGCATGCTCATGTACAATAGGGTGGAGCAGTAAGTGAATCTACTGCAAAACAGTTATCTTTAGGGGTGATTGGTTAGATAACTGAGCATGAAGGCAATTATGGGAGTTGGTAAGATAACTGAGCATGAAGGCGGTAATGGGAGTGGGGTGGATTAAGTTATTTTCTACATGATAGTAGAAGGGTATCAAGTTCTTCGGCTTACAAGTGCCTCAACAACATCCCCACCTCTCAGGATGAGTGTTCCTTTTAGTTGAAGTTGTGGCACACCCCATGCGCACAGAAAATAAAACACTTTGCATGGAAGCGTGACCATAATGGTTTAGCAACTAACGATCTTTTAGTGTATAGGTTGAAGTTGCCACTGGAATTTTGCTACCTCTGTATGGAGTCATCGGAATCCCAGGATCATCTTTTCAGGAACTGTGCATTTGCAAAAGCCTTATGATTTGCTGTCATGGGCGGAAGGTTGTCGGAGGAGATCAGATACGATTCAACAAAGCATTGGCTCAGGGAGTTTGCGTTCAAAAATGAGCACAATACCCCTTTTAATTATGAAAATTTTGTTGCCTCTTGTCTAAATTATTTGTGGACTGTTTCGTTGGCTAGTAATAAGTTTTTGTTTGAAGGTACACGACCTTACATTCCCACCTCAATCTCTTTCTTCCTCTCTCTGCAGGAAAATACCAAATCTATCCTCACAAAGGGAACAAAACAAAAAGACACCAAAGTGGACAAAAGGAAACTATCTACATAAATTGGCTGACACCTAGACCCCAATATGCATAGCTGAACATTGATGGAGCTTCACGAGGTGAACTTGGAGTCGCTGGCACTGGCGCAGTTTGCAGAGACCATTTCGGGCAGATTGTTTGCACGCAGGCTTCTCGCACTGGTAACCTTACAAGCTTGGCAGCTCAAGCAATGGCTCTGCTTGAAGGGTTAAGGATGGCTAAACACACTAGGATCAAATACCTTGAGGTGGAAAGAGATTCAACATCAGTCATTGAACAAATTCGTAAGAATGGAACTGAGATTCAATGGAAGATCAGACCCATCATCAAAGGCATCCAAGAACTGTGCCGAGACTTCAATGACATATCGTTCAAGTACGTATTTAGGGAGGCAAATCTTGTCGCAGATGAACTTGCTAGTTTTGCAGTAGATCAGTACCCATGTTTTTGGAAAGCTGAATTCCCAGCCTGCCTTCTGCGCATTTCTACCGAAGATGCCATCGGTAGAACCACAACTAGAGTCATTCATGTAGTCACTAAGTAGTATTATATATATTGTAGTCCAATTATCAAAAAAAAAGTAAAGGGTATGTTTGTAACTATCATGTGGTAGTTAGGGTAGTTATTATCTTTTCATTGCTTTTGCTTAAAGTCTGTAAACAAGCCAGTAGAGGCCATCGATTATTTTATGTAAAATTCCATAAGGAATTGGAGGTTCGACTACCTTCGAAGTAGTCACTTTTGAATGAATTTGGAGGTCGACTATCGTCGAAGTTAGTTCTTTGTCTGTATCACGGGTTACAAAAGAAAGGTACGTAACAAATTTGGTATCAAAGCTGGCTTTCTAGCTATGGCCGAGGGTACTAGGATGGCTAATTTGAGTGACACTGTGGGTCAATTGAAGGAGACAGCTAAAAACTATGGAAAATCACGAGTCTTCAAAAGGAAAATCGAGCACAAAAAGAAATGCTACAACAAATGCTTAACCTACTGGAGTCTATCTCAACCGGGAGGAGATAGTTCTACTGAAAGATCTATTAATAGAAGGAATGAAAATTACAACCATGAACCAAGAGGAATTGAGACACGAGCTACTCGACCAGATTTTCCAAGGTTCAGTGGAGATGACCCATAGCTGGGTTTATCGTGCAGAGTAATTCTTTCATCTTCATCAAACTCTTCAACATCAAAAACTGGTAATTGCCTCCTTCCATATTGAAGGAAAGGCTTTGCACTGGTTCCGATGGATAGAGAAGTCGGTGCAATAAAATTATGAGATGATTTTGCTCATGCACTAGAGGTACGCTTCAGACCCACTGAGTTTGAAGATCCTACTGCCGCACTAACGAAGCTACATCAAACTATGAGTGTGGAAGATTAATAAACAAGGTTTGAAACTTTGGCAAATCAAACTAACGGGCTAAGTGATTCAGCCATGTTGAGTTGTTTTATTGCAGGTTTAAAGGATGAAATCAAATTCATGGTTCAAATGCTCAAACCTATATCATTATCTATGGCTATTGGACTTGCTCGACTGCAAGAGGAGAGATAATCATCTACTCGGAAACCATTCCATTCAGATTCCACATGGAATCCGAGTTCCTCTAGCAACACTAACAATCCTCGACCTTTTACATTGCCGACTAAAAGGGTCACACCGGCTGAGATGAAGGAAAGAAGAGAAAAGGGATTATGCTAGTATTGCGATGAAAAATTCTCACCAAGCCATCGTTGTAAATCTCTTCAACCGTATCTAATGGAGCTATTGCGAGGAAGAAGGAAACGTTGAGGGGGAAGAAGAAGATGCAATTAATGTAGAAGAAGAAGTGGCCATTGTTGAAGTTCCACTAGAAATTTCTCTCCATGCCATGACGGGAGTGGCGACATCACAAACGATGTAGGTTAAAGGGATGATCTCAAGAAGACCCGTGATCGTGTTGATCGATTCTGGCAGTACCCATAATTTCTTTAGTCCTGAATTAGCAAAGAAGGCAGGATTAAGAATATTAAAGGATAAACGTGTGGAGGTGATGGTAGCAATTGGGAATCGTATTTTCAGCAAAGAAAAAGTAGTACACATCATTTTTTTTTTTTGCAGTGTTGTCCTATTACCACCGATTTTTTATTGTGATGCAGTTTTAGGAGTTCATTGGTTGCAAAGTCTAGGACCAATCACGTGAAATTTTGCAAATCTCATTATAGAGTTTCATTTGAATGGGGAGCTCTATCACTTGCAAGGGGAGACATGTCCTAGGGAGTTGAATTGGTTGGAGATAACCACATGTGGAAGTTGAGCAAATCAAGGAAAGAAGTAGTGTTGCAGTTCTTCAGTGTTACAGAACTCTTACCAAAATTGTTGAATTCAACGAAATATTTGAAAATCCACATGGGTTGCCACCTCAACATCAACATGATCACAAAGTTCTCCTAAAAGGAGCACAACCAATAAGTGTTCGGCCATACCATTATCCATATTTTCAAAAATCTGAAATTGAAAATATAGTGGGTGAGATTTTGCATGATGGAATCATATGTTCCAGCCAAAGTCCCTACTCATTTCCCATCATATTGGTCAAGAAACATGATGGAACTTGGAGGATGTGCATTGACTACCGTGCCCTCAACAAAGAAACCATTAAGGACAAGTTTTCGATCTTGATTGCGGACGAATCGCATGGTGCCACGGTATTCTCTAAACTCGATCTATGATCCGGGTATCATCAGATTCGAGTTCATCCTAATGACGTACCAAAAATTGCGCTCCGCACACATGAGGGAATTACAAGTTCTTGGTTATGCCCTTTGGGCTAACCAATGCACCATCAACTTTCCAATATCTTATGAATGAGGTATTCAAACCTTATCAACGTCAATTTATCCTAGTCTTTTTTGATGATATTTTGATGTACAACAAGACTAAGGATGAGCATGTTGGTCATTGCGTTTGGAATTGAGGGTACTTCAAAAAAATCAATTATATGCTAAAATATCGAAGTGTCAGTTTGCTTCTAAGCAAATAAAATATTTAGGAAATGTGGTGTCCTGTCATGGAGTGACTGTTGATCATGATAAAATTTCTTGCATGATAAACTGGCTAGAATCGTCCTTAATTAAGGCATTGAGGGATTTCTCGGGTTAACAGGGTATTATATCAAATTCATTAAAGATTATGGAAAGATTGCAGGGCCATTAACTTCCATGTTGAAGAAAACTCCTTTTATGTGGATCCCATCAAGCAGATCAACTTTTGCTAAATTAAAGGAAGTAGTTACATCTTCACCCGTTTTGGCTTTACCCAATTTTTCTCAAGCTTTTATAATTGAATGTGATGCATCTGGAGGAGGAATCAGAGCAATTTTATTACAACAAGGAAGGCTTTTGGCTTTTTTCAGCCAATCACTGAAAGGCAATGCTCTATCCTTATCGACATATGAGAAGGAACTATTGGCCTTGGTTTTATCAGTTGAAAAATGGTGTCCTACATTGTTGGTAGGACATTTCTTGTTAGAACCGACCATCAGAGTCTCAAATTTATGCTTGAACAAAGGATGGATACACCTATGTAGCAGAGGTGGCCTAAAAAATTAATTGGTAACAACTTCATGATAGAATACAAAAGAGGGAAGTAAAATAGGCTCGCAGATGCCATATCCAAACGAGACGAACGTGTAGAAATTTTTTAGAATTTCGGGTCCCACTTCACAAGGTGAACGTGCAGAAATCTTTGCAATTTCAAGTCCCTCCTCTAAATGGATCGATATGGTGAAGAAGGATTATGAAAATATCCATTATCAATAAGAAAAAAAATTCAAAATTTTAAATTTGGAAAATTGAGCCTTGCATGATATCTACTTCATGATAACATGCTCTATTATAAGGGGATGATATTGATAAGTCCTCGGAGTCCAATCATCTCACAACTTCTACAACAATTTCATTCTTCACCTACTGTTGGACATTCACGATAACTTTTGATGGGAGGGAATGAAAACGGACATCCGAAACTATGTTAGAGAATGTGACACTTGCCAACGTATCAATTCTGAGAATACTTCTCCATCAGGACTCCTTCAGCCTTAACCTATTCCTACACGAATATTTTGATTGATTTCATCGAAGGGCTACCTCCATCTCATGGACGAGATGTCATATTCGTAGCGGTGGATCGGCTCACTAAATATGGGCATTTTATATGTCTATCAGACCCCTACACTTCTACCATGGTGGCTCAAGCATTTATTGATAATATTTTCAAACTCCATGGAATGCTGGAAATCATTGTTAGTGATCGTGATAGTACTTTCACCAAAAAATTTTGAAGGGAGTTATTTCGATTACAAGGGGTTCAATTAAATATGAGCTCATCATATCATCCTCAATCAGACGGCCAAACCGAGGTATTAAATCGTAGTATTGAAAATTATTTGCGATGCTTTGTAGGTACTCGACCAAGACAATGGTCCACGTGGCTATCTTTATCTGAATATTGGTACAATACCAATTTTCATTCAGCCACAAAAATGAGTCCATTCGAAGCTATTTATGGGGTCCCACCTCCTCGTTTGTTGGTATATGTTCTTGGAACCACCAAATTCCAAGCTGTAGAAGACTCCTTGAAGGATAGGGAAAGGATCTTGCAATTACTCAAAGAGAATCGTGTAGCAGCTTAGCAACATATGAAAAATTTGCGGACTCCAAAAGAACTGAAAGACACTTTGAGATAGGAGATTGGGTTTATCTAAAGTGACAACCTTATAGACAAAATTCGGTTGCAATGAAAGGAGTCTTGAAATTATCTCCCAGATATTTCGGTCCCTACAAAGTCATTAATAAGATTGGAACAATGGCTTATCTTTTGAAGCTTCCTATTGGGTCCCGCATACACCCCGTATTCCACGTGTCGTGCTTCAAGAAGAAGATTCCAACCAAATCAATCACACAAAAAACATTGTTGTTTACCACTAATTAAAGAAGGAATTATCCAAGCAGAGCAAGATAAACTCTTAGATTGAAGGGTGATCAAACACGGCAACCGAGCAAGAATCAAAGTACTTATCCAATGGAAGGGAATCAACGAAATTGATGCAACATGGGAGCCGTAACAGAAACTAATAGAGAGATTTCCTGAAATTAACCTTGAGGACAAGGCTTTTGATAAGGGCAAGGGTGTGATACATTCCTAAAGATTGATGACTGCATGGCATGGGAATAATGCATGAGAATATTATGGAGCATGCTTACGTGGAAGGGAGGATTAACATTTTGCATGCTCATGTACAATGGGGTGGAGTAGTTAGAGACTCTACTGCAAAACAATTATCTTCATGAAGAATAGTGCACACGTGGAGTAATTATCATATATCATGGTTTGAGGAGTTATTATCATAAATAATAGAGGGCAGGATCCTCTGTGAGGAAAACCCTTGCAGTTTCCAAGTGATGTAAGGCAGCCCTGAGGGCGAAAATACCATTTCGCTCTTCGGATGCTGTCTTGGTGGGCTCTGCCCACTCAAGACTGTACATCACAGGGGGACCGCAGGGTTTTTCCTCACAGAGGATCCTGTCCCAAATAATAGGGGTGGTTGGTTAGATAAGTGAGCATGAAGGCAGTTATGGGAGTTGGTTAGATAACTGAGCATGAAGGCAGTTATGGGAGTGCGGTGGATTAGTTATTTTCTACATGCGCCCAGCCTTTAGCAATAATAGCTTTGGAATTCCCCACATTCCGTGCGACACCACATAGGAATCTCCCGTTCATCGTCTCTGATAACCGCTCCAGGATTCTCCTTGGAGGTGCTATCGAAATTGATTTTCATGAAATCATGCCGGGGAGCTGTCCATTTAACAAAAACAGCTTCTTTTCGCCTAAGATCAATTACTCCACCGCCATGACTCGCCCCGATCTTCTGTTTTAGAAAAAACAAAACTCATAAATCATCTTTCTCTCTTACTTCCGTTCTAGATTTTGTTTCAGCAGCAGCCCATGTTCCCATCTCTCACTCTCTTTTAATTTGTTTTTTGTAGTATATTTTGGTAGCTCGTTTTTTAATTTTAATTTTTAAAGAAGCAAAAGAATCCATCCATTCCTCTATTATATCTCTCGAGTCTATTGGTTCTGCTACAAAGCGTCCAGCCATTCCTTACTGCGCCGCATGATAGCCGATGCGTTTCACTTCCGTCTGCGTGCGTATCACTCGGGAGGTATAGTGAGCGTTAACGTGAGTCCTCCATTAACTAAGGTTTAACTTGTGTTAAAAAAAAAATTTCAAATATCAAATCTGGTCAAAGTTGCCTTGAGCCGAGAAGAAGAAGCAAACTTCGGGTTCATCCCTTTTCGTTTTTAGTTTCGGAAGTTACAGAAGGAAAGAATGCTAATTTCCCTTGTCAAAGGGACCATGTGAGTCTTTTAGACTTTATAAAAGACAAAGAGATTGCTAGTTTCTTTGAACGTGAATTCAACTACACCAAACCAGAACAAAAGGACGGATCCTCCAACCATATTCCAATAGTCAGAACCAAAGAATCAGAACTATTTCCCAACTCCAAGTAATTACAGTGTGGAAATCTACTAAACTTCTGTTTCTTCTCTTTGAATGTTTTCTAAATTTCATCCTTTTTCTCTTAAGCTTTTGCAACTTGTCTAAAACTTTGGAAGAAAGGGCGGAGGATTTGGCGCTTAAATTTTCCTTCTTCTTCTCAGGTCAAGGCAACTTTGACCAGATTTGATATTTGAAATTTTTTGTTTGTTTTTTAAACACAACTGCTCAGTTAACGGAGGACTACCGTTAATACTCACTTAGTCTCCCGCGTGATACGCACACGGTCAGAATGAACACTTGCCGACCCACGGAGCAATAAGAGATGGCCGGACACTCTTGTAGCAGAAGAAATGGACCCATATCTTTCCCTCCCTTTTTGTGTTTTTGTTTTCTAAGAAGAAAATAGCAATCACTTTGTCTTTTATAAAATCTAAACTTATACTTTCCAAAGACAAAAACGTGAAGACACAATTTACAAAGACAAAAAGGTAAATATAAATTGTTTGATTAAAAATATAAATAATGATTTTTTTATGGACAAAATAATTAATTAAGCTACTTCTAAATTAAGTATTTAAATTGATAGGTTAAAACATTATCTCTCTCTCTCTCTCTCTCTCTTTCTTTATCTCTCCACAAAACGATTATATTGGATATGTTGGTATTTGATTACTAATAGTGTTAGTCAGACTTTTTGTTATCAAATAGTGAGACACAATAATCCGCACAATATTATGTGTGAAATCTTATAGGAAAAATGGTTTTTTTTATTTTTTTTTATTTTAGAACTAACACAATATTATGTTATTTGCCCAACACTTTTTCTCTTTGATTTTTTTTTTCTATTGAACCAAACATGAAAAAGCTATTTTCTCTCACAATCCTCTCTCATTTTATTTGCAATCACAATCAAACTTTTCTTTTCTTTTTCTCTTTTATCTATTTTTCTTTTCTGTCATTTTCTTTCGATCGAAACGACTCTTAGGCTGTGTTTGGAATCCTGGATTTCAGAAGGAAAGAAAAAAAAGTGCTAAAGAAAGCACTTTCTTTTGTTTTGTTGATCATTTTTGAAAGAAAAGAAATGGATTTGAAAAAAAATTTCTCTCAAATTCTTTCTTTGTAACTAAAAAGTTTTCTCTCCAAAATGGTAAAGATTTTGACAGAAAAGAAAAGAAGTTGGAGAGAAAGCCTATCTACCACCAAACTACTATTACCACCACCACCACCACCACCATCATCACTCCACCACCACCACCCCACCCCACTACAACCACCACCACCACAACCACTACAACCACCACCACCACCACAACCACCCTCACCCCAGCACCACTGCCACCACCACCACCACCACTCCACCTCATCACCACCATTATCACCACCACCACTACCACCCCTCCACCTCATCACCACCACCACCCACCCCTCCACCTCATCACCACCACCCCCACAACACCAC
>JAUPMG010000019.1:14682125-14700425 GCA_031762675.1 Pachysandra terminalis
AAACCATCCATACAGGCATGTGCACAACTCAATGAGGATCACCCTCATAAAATTTGAAGTTCATTGGACTTCGGTAGCTGCTGAGTCTCCAACCGAGGGTCTCGGTAGCTGGTCCAGAGAGTACTCAATTTTTATCAACTTCGGTAGCTACTCGGTAGCTGCCGAATCTCCTATCGAGAGGCTCGGTAGCACTGCTACCGAAGCTCGGAGCATATCCAGAGAACACACAGTTTTGGCTAATTTCGTTAGCTGCCGAGACTGCTACCGAACGTAGAAACTTAGTCATGTTTTGGGTTTCTTCTAGAGCTTCGTGCCTCTACTCAAACCTAGATTTTTCTAAGGTTTTAACAATCATAAATAAGTCTCTGGAACCCACTAATGTGATCAAAACAACAAACACATAAAACCTATATTATTTCCATATATATAACAAGTAATCATCCTATAATAAATCACGGATCTAAACACATAAATATGATTCATAAGAACTTATAATAACACATGAAACACAGCAGCACAAGTTAACATGGAGATATTCCTTCTAGTTTCTATAAATCTTAAATGTAATCATGCTTACATACAAGAACATACAACCACCTATATCTATAGCATTGAGATCATCCATAAAATCAGTTACCATAGAAACTCAAGAATACCTACCTCGTTTGCGTATTCTTTCTTTTCTATCTTCCAACTTTTCTTGCCTTCTTTCTTTTACGGTATTGCACTATCTTCTTCATCTATCTTTCTTCTTTTTCCTTCTTTCCTCTTGGTCTCCTCATTTTAGATTTTTCTGCAAATCCTCTAAAACCAGAATTTCTTCTTCCTCCTTGTTGTTTTGGACGTCTATAGAGTCAATTCTCTCTCCTCCTCCTAGCTTCTAGGTTCCTTAGCTAACTTGAACTCTATCCCTTTTTGTTTATTTTAATTTTATTTTCAAACAATAGAGAATCATCCGTAGGATTTACTTACTTGTTTATTTTCTTAATTAACTTTTTATTAATTAGTAAATACCTGTTTAAGTCCTAATGGACTTTTAATTGGGTTTTGGGCCCAATTCGTTTACATTAGTATTCTAGTCCATATAGGTTAGTAGTCAAGCCCGTATAATTAATCCTTAATTAATTAGGTAATTGTCCCATAGTTTTATAAAATTATCAATTAGTTCAATCCTACATTATGTTTTTTTTATTAAATTCCAATGTATAATTAATAGATTAATTAGGATTTAATCTTTAATTATTCTGGTCACTACAGGAAACCTCTCAAGTTGTATCGCGCCTACACAGACCAAGCTATAAGTGGTCTACTTGCTCAAGAGGATGAGCAAGGCCTTGAAAGATCTGTCAACTATATCGGTAGACACCTACAGGGGGCTGATGTTAGATACTCCAAGAGAGGCAAGCCTTGTCTAGCTCTAGTGCATATGGTGAATAAGCTGAAGCATTACCTACATTCACATTCCATTCACCTGGTCACTCGGAGTGATCCTGTTAAGTATCTTTTATCTCAGCCCATTCTCTTTGGCAGACATATCAAATAGCTACTCCAACTAGCTCAGTTTGAAGTTATATGTAAAACTCCTAAAGCTATCAAAGGACAAGTGGTTTCTGACCTCTTTGTGAACTTCTCTACCCATACAGACGAAGATGACATTATAAATGATGTATCTGTAGCTTTTGAGGAAGAATGGCAGATGAAATTTGATGGGTCATCTAAGTCACAGGGCAGTGGAGCAAGAATTGAACTGGTTTCTCCAACTGATCAACAGTTTTCCTTTTCCTTCAAGCTGGATTTTCCTTGCACCAACAACAGAGCAGAGTATGAAGCCTTATTGATTGGCCTCACCCTGGCGCATCAAATGAATGTACAAAGCATTCAGATACATGGTGATTCTTACTTAGTTGTTTCTCAAGTAAATGAAGACTTCGCGGTCAAGGAACTTGATTTGGTTTCTTATAAGACAGCTATACAAGCTCTCCTCTGAAGATTCATAAGCTATTCATTGACTTATACAATGAGAAGAAAGACCAAGCATGATGATGGTTTGTCCAATCTAGGTAGCAGACTTCAAATGGAGCTTGATACAGCCACTTTGGAAGTCATTCGAAGGTCTACTCCCTCCACTCAACTTCCTCAAGAAGATGAGGAGCATATTCTAGAGACAAACTGGAGGTATCAGATTGCCTATGACATAGACAATCTCCTTTATCGTACTCTTACTACCCCTCTCAAAATATTAATGAACTTTGCCAAGAAAGGTAAGGTTCTTTATTATAAAGGGGTAAGTGGAGCTTTATTCAGATGCCTTGGACCAAAGGAAGCCATGGAAAGACTGTAATCTATGCATGAGGACACCTGTGGACTTTTGGACTCCATTCCTTTATACAGACGACTTCAAAGGTGAGGTATATATTGGCCTTCAATGGCACTCGAGGCTACCGAACTACAACTTTCATGTGCAAAATGTCAAGAGCCACCTGATGTTGCAGAAGCATTCCCTGTTTATGAATACACAGACTGGAGGGAACCATACATCAGATTCCTTAGAGCTGGAGTTCTACCTCAAGATCGGTTTGAAGCTAATCAGCTCAAACGGAAGGCCATCAGATTCTATATGGCACAAGGAGAACTCTATCGAAAGAGCTTCAATGACACTTCTCTGTGTTGCCTTAGCACTCAGAAAATCTTCATTGCCCTTCGAGAAGTCCATGGAGGTACATCTGGACCTCACCAAGGAAAGAAGAAACTATACAAGCAGCTCCAAGACATAGGATATTACTGGCCTACAATGGAAGTAGACAAGCTAACTTTGTGAAGAAGTGTGTGAAGTGTCAAGTCCAAGACAACATCTCCCGTAAACCTTCTCAGGAAATGCAATCAATCATTACTCCATGGCCATTTCATATTTAGAGACCTAGATCTGATTGGACCTATTAATCCTAGGAGTAGGAGAGGACATTCTTGGATCTTAGTAGCCACATAATACTTGTCAAAATGGGTTAAAGCTGTCCCACTAAGAAGAGCCAATGGAGCTTCTGTAGCTCTACTTATCAAAGATAACCTTTTCCTTCGGTTTGGTCCACCTCGAACGATCATCACAAATAATGGAACCTCCTTCCTTAACAGGCCAGTTAGAGAGATGACGACTTATTATTGGATTCTTAATAACAAGTCTACTCCTTACCATCCTCAGGAGAATGCTCAAGCTGAAGCTACCAACAAGACTCTGATCAGAATCCTTAGTAAAATGGTGCATGATCAGCCTGCAAAATGGAATCAGTCTCTGCCTCAAGCCTTATGGGCATATAGGGTGAGCAAACACCGGGCTACGAATGCTACTCATTTTTCCCTTGTATTTGGGGCAGAAGCCTACCTTCCAGTCGAATTACATGTTGCCTCAAACAGGATCTTGCATGCAAGCAGAGTGGATTGGGATTTCAGAGACTTTGCTCTTATACGCGCTCAGGAGTTAGATAATTTGGATGAGAAAAGGAAAAAAGCTTTGGAAGGTAACTTGCATTATCATCAAATTATAGCTCAAGCCTATAACAAGTTGGTCAAACCCAAGAACTTTCAAGTTGGTGAGTTAGTCCTACGGACAACATGGTATGCACGTAGTAATGCCATCAAACCTAAATTTGCTCCTAAGTGGGAATGACTCTTGGAAGTGACTTCTGCTCAAGCTTCAGGATATTACAAAATAATTGCATTGGAAGAGAATGCAATTGAAGAGACTGTAAATGCGAAGTGGCTGAGAAAATACCTTTATTAATGTATATGAATGAATTTTGTATATGAATGAATTTTGTCTTTACAAAAGAATTTACTCCACACATTTCCCATTTTATGAAAAACTTTCGTGTTACCATCACCTTCCTTAATCCATGAAATCCTCGATTTTTGCCTCCAACTGATTTCTTCCTGTTTCAAAATTAGATTTAGCTCCTCCCTCTTGATATTTCTCATTACTCTATCATCTTCCGAAAGGTTACCAATCTGCTCCAGATTATCAAAACCCTCAATCTCCTCACAAATCTTTATCTTACGATAAGAAATGTCCCCAAAAGTCTCTTTATTCCATCCTTTGATCTTCTCCTTCAAGAATTTTAAAGATTTCATGAACATAAATCCAGGTTTATCATTTACTCTCATAGTTCTTTCCATCTACCATCTTCTAATTTCCTCAATAAAGCTGTCATGAGTGAGCCACATATTTTCAAACCTGAATGGAGAAGGCCCTCTAGAAATCTCCTCCAAAGACAAAAGGATAGGCCAATGATCATAAGTCATTCTCGGAAGGAGTATCAACACAATAGATGGAAAGTGATCATCCCAAATCCGTCGAAGCCAAACATCTATCAAGTTTGCAGCAAAGTGTGTTCTCTTATAGATTAGATCACGTTAATTGACCACCAACTAACGGATAATCCACCAGAGCCAAATCTTGAATAAGCGATGAGAACCTTCTCATATTACGGGTAACCCTAGAAACTGTATTCCTCTCCACCCTAGATTTGACAACATTAAAATCTCCAAAAATTTTCTATTAAACTGTATTTATGTTTTGAATTACTTATTAATGTATATTTTGGATATGCAAAAGTGAATTCAAGATTACAAGTTTTACAATCTTCAACTATGGGTTATGAACTATTCTTTACTTGATTATTTCTTTTATATGCTAAATATTTTGGATATAATTGCAAACTCTAGATTTGATTTTAAATCCATATGACGTGTATGTAGATGTTTTGTATTTCAATGACGGCTCTGTTTACTGGTGGATGAAAAGCCGCCTAGCCTAGGTTAGCCCAGGTGGGGTGAAGCCCTTATCTAGTATCACCCAGGGATGACAATTAGCATCTCACATTAAAAATGATATGCATGTGTTGTGATATTCATGCTTTTTGGACATTAATGAAAGATATGTGAGGCGTTATGGTCCTTGCAAGTGACTGTTGTGTCCATCTGATAATAAGGAGGGATTTATGCTAGGTTTTGCCATCCTTTGGATGGGGGAATTTATTCATCTTCGATGATTTTGTGCTCTAGCCCTAACACAACATTAGAATGACTAATTAATATGATATGACTGAGTTAGACTCCAAGTGATAAAGCATATTTTACCATGGGCCTTTCTCCGATAAGCGAGGCTCGTAAACTAGCTATCAGAAGGAGTTGGCACCAAATGTTCGTGCTTTATCGATACGTAACCCAAGTACCATGATATAAAATAAACATCTAAGAAATTTATCTTTTAAGGATATAAAGAATAATTAATAAAACATTTAACAAACCCAAAAGACCCCACACCCCGCGGTTATTGGTCGAATATGCATAGACCCGATTCTAAATGTGGCCATCTTTTATAGAAATGAATCCAACCCGATTATAAATTGGGTATATAACCACGGAATCGAACCTGGTGAACAGATTCAGTTCTGTCAAGTTTGCATCAGGTACCCATTGACACTTAGGGTTGTAAATAGGGTGCGATGGGCTGGATTCTACTCAGTGAAACTAAATTAGTTGGTCTGAACTCAGCTCAACCCGAACCTAAACCTATTGAGCTCGAATCCAGTCCGAAATCAATTTGTTGGGTTTGGATTGGGTTTGGGCCCACTCATATTAAATTGAGAAGCTAAAAAACTGAAAAAGAAAAAATAGAAAATTATATTTTTTTAAAGGTAATAACTTAAACCCAAACCAAAATCTAACAATGCTAACCCAAAACCGAACCAAACCGAATTCCAAACCGAGATAGTAAACCCATAAACCAAACCGAATTGCCGTTCCGGTTCGATTTGGCAAATTCGGGTTAGATTGAATAACCTGCATATAAAAAAAAAAAAAAAACCTAATAGTTGAAGCCTTAGCCAGACTACCCACCTCGTGCAATAAAGAAATCCAAAAAAACCCAAACAAATATGTTTATGAAAACATTGAATCCACAAATAATTGAATAAAGAAAGAAGGAAATAAAACATAGAAAGGAAACTAGAGGACGAGAGTCGATTATCCATAAGAAAATTATTTATAGGAAAAAAAAATTAGGGGTGGTTACAAAGGCAATCTCCTTCTCTGATCAAATGAGGCTTGGACTCGCACGATGACAGGAGAAGATGATCGTCGGAGAAGAGAAGGAAGTAGAAATGGCCGGAGAAGATGTTTTGTTAGTGGCTCATTGAAGACTAAAGTGTGAAGAGAAAACCTAATTTCTCTTATACAAGTTTTAAGTTTCTTAAAAATGGTCTATAAATCTAAATTAGTATATGGTATATAAACATATATATTAAATTCGGTTTAAGTTTTGGATTGGTTCGGTTTAAATGAGGGTTCAAACCAAAATCGAACCAAATTAATTCTATTTGACTTTTTCTAAACCATAACCAAACTATAACTTTACAATTTCAACCCAAATCGAACCAAGATCGGTTTGGGTCGATTGGTTTTCAGTTTAAATCGAACCGAGTTGCATCCCTACTATTGATAGTCACATGACATATGAAGAGAGCATTTGTAATACAACTTTAGTTTTATAGGTATGATTATAATAATTATAGTTGAAGGAAGTAAATATGATTAAGGATAGAATTTAAGGGAGAGAATAAAATTTTGCCCCAATAATATACTCTCTCTTTACAGTTGGATGTTCGAATCCATCGAAAATGTATGTGGTGGTTTCATAGAAGACGATGAAATTATATCTCAGAACAGATGGAGAGGAATACAGTTTCATACAAATAAGGGCGGAACTAGAAAATTTTTCTTGGGGGCCAAATTAAATACAAACGATAAAAAAAAGTTCTAATGTGTTTCAATAATCATGGCTCGATGATTTCGATATGGAGGACCATAATGAAATTTCAATAGAAAAATTTTCTATTATTTTTATTTATATAAAATAAATAGCAAAATTTCATCAAAATTAAAGAAAATTCACTATAAAATTTTGATGATTTCAATAAAATAATTTTATTTTTAAGTTATTATTTTAATTAAAATTAATTATTTTGACATACTTCAATTTTTTTGTCAAAATTGTCTGAAATCTTATAGAGCAAAATTTTAGGATTCTGATTTTGCCTACTTAAACGATAATGAAAAATTTCAACGAAATTTAAAACCATGACATATATTAATAAATCGGTAAGGCTGTAAATGAGTCAAGCCGAGCCGAGCTATGTCTAGCTTAGCTCGCGCTCGTAAACCTTGAGTATGGCTCAAGCTTGACTCAAGCTCATTAAAAGATTTTGGGATCCTGCTCGGCTCAGGCTGGTTAAAATATTTTAGGCTCAAGTTTGGCTTGTAAAAGGCTCAGCTTGCAAGAAACATTAGCTTAGTCCAAATACATTGATATTATAGTTGATGATTATTATTATATATAGCATAACTTTTTTTTCATAATATATTAATATAAGATATAGGAATATAGATGTATAATTTCATAAACAAACCGAGTTGAGATTTAATCGAGTCAAGCCTACGAAAGCTTAGCTCAAGCTCATTAAGTTAACGAGCTTTTTATTGGTTCAGGTTTAGCTCGTGAGCCTAATTATAGAGCTCAAGTTCGGCTCCTACGAACTGAGCTAGCTCGAATCGTTGACAGCTTTATAAATACGTATACAACTAGTTTTAAGAAAATGTGTAAGAATATAGTTATAAAAAGTTAAAATCATTATAGATATAAAATATGGGTAAAGTTTGTAATTTTAAAAAGTATGTATAAAAAGAGGAATTATGAAAACATTAGAAAGTATGAAAAAAAAAATTAGGAGAGGCAAAAATAAATTTTAGGAGGGACAATGTATATTATAAAGTTAATTGAAATTTACAAAAAGTTGAGTGGGGCAGTTGCCCCCTCTCCCCCCTATATGGCTCCACCAGTGAGTAGATTCATGAATGGAAACTTAAAATTAATATGAAACGCATTAAAAATAAGGGTTCAAACATGCCGATGATAAAAAAAATTATTTTCTACCTATTACAATCATCCAAACCAGTTAAACATGCTCAAAGACATGTCAAACATGTAAGGATATGAATTTAAATCATAATTGAAGATTAGAAACATTAATAGTTACCTTAAAACTCCAGTCTACGATATCTATCTGAATTTCTCAAGCCTAAGACCTTTGAATTTCTTCTTCTTGGTAAAAACCCCTAGTCAATCTCTCTAGTCTCCACATTTTGAGCATAATAATGAAACCCTATGTCCCTACTTTTTATACTTAGGGTAATTTACTTAGCTAATCCCTAATTAGTTTTACTTCATTATAGTTTCTTTTTTGGTCTTAACCACATGGTGTCCCCACACCCACTTGGGTGTGGGACTAATCCACGTTCGGGGTGGGAGCAATTATGGTAAATTTCTGACCACGAGTGCTTCTAGTGAGATTCGAATTTCAGCCTTATCTCTGGAGACGCCCACTAGAGCCCAGCTTGCTACCAACTAAGCCACACATCGGTGGTTTCTACTTCATTATAGTTATTTCCTCGTTCTTCCATTACTAAAATATAAAGATAGCCTTGGTGCAAATTAATTACTAATTTACAATAAAAATAATCCATAAAATTAAAATCATGATTCAATGAAGTTCCCAACACTGACGAGGTGTTAGCGACCTGTCGACGAACTCTTGTCACTCCACCAATGGCCATGGGGATTTGATGAGAGTTTCATCGGCAAGGGTCGGTTGGTCTATCAAAGGTTCGCCGATCGTGGAAAAAGCATATTTCTGGGATTTTTCGCACATACCTCAAATCGATTTGCACCAAAACCATATCATACCTTTGTACACATTGATATGACAACAATCAAATCTTCAAAACAATTTAAATACAAATATTTCATGGAGATCATTCATCATACATCTCTACCAAGCACCTTCTTCTTCTTCTTTTTTGTCTTAACCACGTGGTGTCCCCATACCCACATAGGTGTGGGACTAATCCACTTTCGGGGCAGGAGCATTAAAGGTAAACTCTTAGCCACGAGTGCTTCTAGTGGGATTCAAACTCCAGACTTACTCTATCAAGCACCTTTATCACTCTGAAGGCGCCACCTATACGCGTCTATTACTACTCAGAAAATATGTGATCAAATCATGAATTAATCCTTAGAAGTTTATAAGCCTTCTTTGATCATTCAACAATTGAAGTAATTGCATGTACGTATATTATTAACTATTCACTAATACACATAACCAATCAATAAAATATTTCAATTAATAGTGATATAGTGTAATTAGCTAATTTAAAGACTAAGGTTGCTATATTACACTTATGTATTTGTATGCATTGCTAATAGGCCTTGTTCATGAAAGGTTGACCATCGATGTGTGGCTCAGTTGGTAGCAAGTTGGGCTCTATTGAGCGTCTCCGGAGATAAGTCTGAAATTCAAATCTCACTAGAAGCACTCGTGGCCAGAGGATTACCTTTAATGCTCCCACCTCGAATGTGGATTAGTCCCACACCTATGTGGGTGTGGGGACACCAGGTAAACTACTTATTATCATATTTTAGATTATTAGTTACACATTGGTTGAACAAAACAAGTCAAGAAATTAAACAATACAAAAGGATAGATAACACTATTGCAACTTAATTAACTATCTAAGATTTAGGCTATTACACAATGGATACCTGTTAAAAACCATGTATTCACGAGTTTGATTATGGGACAAAGGGTGACAACTCTGAACCTTGAACCTAAAAGACCCAGAACTGTTCCAAATAATAGGCTTCAATTTTGAGCCTTGCTGGCCGGATTCGAACCCGACTTGTTGACACCCATACGTGTGACATACTAAGCTTACATGATGATTTTGCCTCTAACAATCGGTGTTATGCAAATAGATTTTTTTTTCCACCTTCAACTATAACAATTTATCTTTCTTCCTTTGAAAATAAAGTTATTTTCCATAAACTCACTTCAAAATAGTATCCCTAAATACTAAACTTCATCTTAATGATTTTGCCATAAACAAGGAATCAAATAGATTGAAATATTTCCTATTATCTTTAGTATTTTAAAACTCTTTGGGGAAACTTTACAATCCTCTCCCTACTAAAATTACGAACTTATAATATAACGTAAGAAAATAAAAAATAAAATCATAGAAATTATATACTTCAAATATTTATTTGTTTTTTTTTTGTCTTAACCACGTGGTGTCCCCACACCCATTTGGGTGTGACACTAATCCACGTTCGGGGTGGGAGTAATTAGGCTCAAATTTGGCTTGCAAAAAACGTAAAAGATTCGACATGCAAAAATCCTTAGCTTAGTCCAAATACATTAATATTACATTTGATGATTATTATTATGTATAACATAATTAACTACCATGTATGTTTAATCTTAATATGTAATATGAGATATAGAAATATAGATATATAATTTCATAAACAAATTGAGCTAAGCTTTAACCAAGTCATGATTACCCAAGCTCGACTCAAGCTCATTAAGTTAATGACCAGTTTTTTCGGGCTAAGGCTCGGCTCGTGAGCCTAATTATAGAACTCAAATTCAGCTCTTTGAGAATCCTATAAAAAGGTATAGAATTAATTTTAAGAAAATTTGGCTCGGCTCATGAGCCTAATTATCGAGCTTTGCCCAACTCGGCTTGGACTTGTAAACCTTGAGCAAGGCTCAGGCTCGTTAAAATTTTTAGGGCTAGGACTCGGGCTCGGCTCAGGCTTCACTTACAAAAGCACGGCTCGCAAAAAACTTAGCTCGTAAAGTAACAAAGAAGCTTAGTTGAATCCAAATACACCAATAAGTGGATGATTGTTATTACATCGAGTATGATATGTTAACATATATTATATTAATATATAATATAAGATGTAGGGATATAGATGCATACTTTTATGTATAAACTGAGCCGAGCTTTAACCGAACCGAGCCTACCCAAGTTCGGCTCAAACTCATTAAGACAATAAGCCTTTTTTGGGCTCAAGCTCGGCTCACGAGCCTAATTATAGGGCTCAAACTCGATTCATACAAGCTGAGCCCGAGCTTGAGCCGAGCTAGCTCAGTTCGTTGACAGCCCTAGTCAAGTTAAGATGTTTGCAAATTTAATTTGCAATTTGTCAAAAATCCTAATAATCTAATACAACTACAAGACCTGTGCAATGTTTTAAAACGCTAAGGTGTGAAGCGAGGCATTTCAGTTGTTCAAAGCGTGTGGCGTAAGTCTCACGAGCACACCTTTTGTAGATAAACAAATAATAAATATAAATTATCTATATACATATACTAATAAATTGAATAACAATTGATATTCATGTCATAATAAGTGATTAAAATTAGTAATTATAAAATAAAATTACTAGTACTTTTTTTTACTTAACAAGGTTGGATATAGTCAATTTGTACTTAAAACCTTGATTTTCCCTTTTAAAAAAATGAGTCTTAAATCAATTTCATTAAAATTGAGAGAATTTATCAACCTAACTATTGAGGCTTACATCTTAGGTACATATCATCTACAACAAATTGCTACAACATGACTTATGATTGGTCCCTTTCTATTTTTAAGTGATTTTGTTATTAAAGAAATTATAATTTTTAATACAACTGACCAACCACAGGTCATACTGTAGGAATTGTTGCATGAAAACGCTATAGACGATACGTGCCCTTACGTCTTATGTCTTGAGGCGTACAATTTTTTTTCTACGCTTCATGAGCAAGATGTGCCTCGAGGCATTTTTGTAACGCCTCGCTTGGTAGCTTACGCTTCAAACGCCGTTGAAAACACTTCTTGTAAGAGGCTGTGATTCATCGGAGGGGATTCTATTGTTTTTAGATTTGCTTTGGAAAAATGTGGATGCATCCTGTATCCATGATTTAGTCGGCAGATATCTTGCACACAAAGTAGCACTTCTCAAATGTTTCAGTAGTTGCACTTCCTTGGCTATTGTCAGATTATCCCTATTATTCACCAGTTTGGAGTTGTATTCACCAGTTTGGAGTTGTGAATGGAGGTCTTTCCTGGGTAAAATTTGATAATGGAACTAACGGATTTTACAGAGAAATAGAAGAGCTTTCACTTTTTAGAAAGGCTAGTATTCCTCTTGAACAAACTATGGAATCTAGAGATGGAAAAATATGTCTTTTGTTAACGCAAGTAGAAGAAAAGATTGAGTGATGCATTTCAACGGCTTCTTCCTCAGTTTTGATCAATGGATCTCCATGTAACTTCTTTGGAAGTTCTAAGGTTCTTTGTGATAGGACACACTGTCTGCTTTTGTTGCTGTTATGGCAGAAGATTAAGTCTCCTCGTTGTGGTAGTAACTTAAAAGGATTTTTGGAGTGGTTGGGAGTAGGGCTGTAAACTAGCCGAGCCGAGTCGAGCGTTGCCTAGCTCAGCTCAGGTTCGTAAATCTCTAGCAAAGCTCAGGTTCGGCTCAGGCTTGTTAAAAGCTTTTAGGCTCTGAGCCAAGCTGAGCTTTGCCCAGCTCGGCTCAGGCTCGTAAAAGCTCGGTTCGCAAAAAGTTCGGCTTATAAAAAATCGATACAAATGTATTAACATTATAGTTGATAACTGTTATTATATGTAATATAATATATTAAAAAATGTAATATAATATATTAACATGTGTGTTTAATATTAATACATAATATAAGATATAAGAATATGAATGTATAATCACATATACAAACTGAGCCGAACTTTAACTGACCTGAGCCTTCCCAAGCTCGGCTCAACTTTAACTGACCTGAGCCTTCCCAAGCTCGGCTCATGCTCGTTAAAATAATGAGCTTCTTTTCTAGCTCAGGCTCAGCTCACGAGCTAATTTTAGAGCTCAAGCTCGGCTCAAACGAGCTGAGCACGAGCTCGAGCCGAGCTAGCTCGCCTCGTTGACAGCCCTAGTTAGGAGCTGCAAGTCACCCACATTTGTCTTTCTTGACAAAAGTATATTCCATTATACTAACTTTGTTCATTAAACATTGCTTCTTTATGTTGCCTTGTATATCCAGCTTAGGTGAATTTTGAGCTACCATAAGGTGGTCTGTAGCATTTTAAAGAGTGAGATTTTCGTTGTAAGGGGTGTGGTTATATTTTCGAATGAAGGTGAATCTTGGCAAAATGCTACGAGAGAGGGAAGCAAATGTGGAAAATGTTGAAAATGGAAACGGGAAATGGCCCTAAAAATTACACAAAATGCAGGAACGGAGAAAATCAATGGAAAGTAGGCTATGTGTGGGAAAAGACCAGGAAAACGCATGGAAAAGGTGATCATCTTAAAAATGTCTTTCCCATCTTCTCCCTTCTCACGTTTCCCATTACTTTGCATTCATTTCCCAACACTTTTCCTAGGAAATGAAATATACCAGCTTTTTTTTTTTGGATAAATAAGGACAATATCAATTGGAAATACGTTTCCCAATATCTATGATCTGGGGTGCAAGGTTTTAAAGACCGGACCGGTCGTTGGATCGATCTTGTCCGGTTCCGGTCCGGACCTCCGGTTTGAATCCGGTACAGAAAGCAAAAAAAAAAAATTTTAGACCGGCGGGGCCAGTCGCCAGACTGCCGGACCAACTGTATTGGTTGCCGGACCAGCGGACCGGCGGTACCGGACGCTGGACCGGCAGTACGGTGGGACTGATCTTCAGACCGTCGGAACCGGTCGCTGGACCGGTGGACAGATCACCGGACCGCCGGTCCATGACCCAACGATACTTTTTTTGTATTGCAGGTTGGTACTAAACCGATATGGTTCGATCCCGGTCCGCACTGGGCTGTACGGACCGGTATCACCCCATCCTTGAAACCATGCTGGGGTGTCAAGGCTGTCTTCCAAGTTTCTACTTTATATGCGTCTTTGCCCCTAGCAACAAAATTTTATTTTTAGATTAGTTACTGAATCAATAATGGAAAGGCCCACTTGATTCATGTAAGAAAATTTATTTGTCGAAAGGAGGACGTCTTTCATATTGCCTAGGGAGGAGGAACGGTGTACTCCAAGGGAATTTTCACTCTATCCTTTTTAGCTTTTCCTGGTGGAAGAGAACACAATGAGGTGCAACTCGGTTTGGTTTGGTTCGGGTTGATCTCAACCTAAGACTAAATGAAAATCTAACAATGCTAACTTAAAATTGAACCAAACCGAATTCAAATCGAAATGGTAAAACCCACAAACCAAACCGAATTAAATTATAAAAACCTAAATCAAAACCAAACCAAACTGAATTGTTATTTCAGTTCGGGTTAGATTGATTAACCTGCATATAAAAACAAACCTCTAATAGTTGAAGCCTTAGCCAGACCACCCATCTCGTGCAATAAAGAAGTCCAAAAAAACCATAATAGATTTGTTTATGAAACATTGAATCAAACAAATAATTGAATAAAGAGGAGAATGATATAAAACATAAAGAGGAAACTAAGAGAACGAGTAGTTGATTATCCATAAGAAAATTATTGATCACAGGAAAAAAAAAAAAAAAAGGGATAAAAACACTCACATGAATACAAAAGCCTATTCTCCTATGATCCAAATACGAGGCTTGGATTCGCACAATGGCCGGAGAAAATGACTGTCGAATAAGATGACTATTAGAGAAAACGATCGTCGCAAAAGAGAATGGAGCAAAAACGGCAGGAGAAGATGTTCTACTAGTTGAAAACTAAAGTGTGAATAGAAAACCTAATCTCTGTTTCACAAGTTTTAATTTTCTTAAAAATGGCCTAAAAATGTAAATAATATATGGTATATAAACAAATAATATAAATTAAATTCGGTTTAGTTTGGTTCACTTTGGTTTGGGTTTCGGGTTGGTTCGGTTAACCGAAGGTTCAACTCAAAACCGAACCAAACTAATTCGGTTTGACTTTTTCTAAACCATAACCAAACCATATCTCTACAATCTCAACCCAAACCGTACCAAAGTCGGTTTGGGTCGGTCAGTATTTTATTTAAACCGGACTGAGTTACACCCCAGACTGGCCTGCTTATTGCTCACAGTCGGGGCTGGATCTAAGTTCTTAGGCTGAGATGGACGTATCTCAAATGCTATGGGCTAGTCTTGATAAGCCCAAGTCCGACCCATCGGTAAAATCACGGCAAAACAATATACAGAGTACAGAAGCTGCTAAATCACTCGGTAGTGTAACTGAAGAAAGCAAAAGTTTCAGCAATGGCGGAAAACTCTGAGGTAAGGAAAATCCTAAAAAACATTTTTAATTCGTTAGATTTCCCACTTTTGCAGTTCGAAGTCCTTTTCTGTTTCTCATTGTGATACTGAAATGGCGATGAAATCTTAAGAAACCGGCGCAAGAAACGTTTCCTTCCTTCTCTTTATCGGGCAACAACCAAAACCAGTTTGGTTTAGGGTTTTTTGATTCTTCAGAAAAGCCTCTTCCACCATCCCCTCCTTGCGTTGAAGTGCTGTTTTCAGAGGTAATTCCTTCCCCTCCTTTTTTTAATTAGTTTACAGTTCTTCTTTTCATTGTAATTGGTTTCTTTGATTCTCGAGAGTAGAAGATGAGCTATTACTTTTGAATACGATGACACTGTAATCGATTATGTTTTGATAAACAGATGTCTTCGTCCGTGAAATATATTGTGGAGTCTGTGAATTTGAATGGTGGACTTACTTTGCTTAAGGTAATACTCTGTGTGTGTGTGTGTGTATGAATTCATGAAGGAATTAGGATAATTAGAGGCCGAATCAGATGGTGTTTTTGTTTTAGGGTCGTGTCAGTACGCGTGAGGTTTTCGCTTTCTCCAACTCGGATTTGGTCCCTGGGAAATATGAAGGTGTGTTTGAATTTCATCTTAATTTCTTTCTTTGAATTTTTGGTGGAGATGTTTGTGTCTATTATGTTTCTAATGTATATGAGTATGTGAGTGTGAATGCAAATTGTTGTTTGTGGGTGGTAGGGGGACTGAAGCTATGGGAAGGTTCACTCGATCTGATTAAGTCTCTCCATTTTGAGGTTCAAAATGCGCATTTGTCTATTAAGGGGAAGCGGGTTTTAGAGGTGGGCTGCTCAATCTAAGGTGATTAGGTACTTTCTCAGTACAATTGATTGTTTTAAAATGCTAAAATCTCGTTGTTATGCACCCCTATTCCTTCTTACATGTACTTTCTCAGTAGTGGAGATTTTTCACTGTGTCTTTCAGCAACTGAATTTCTGCCTCAACTTTTTCTTCATTCTCTGTCTGTGTTATATAATATTTATGCTGTTTCTCTTTTGTGGTGAGTGATTTTGAGATCTAAACGAAAATCAAAAGTCATTCTTTCAGCCAATCAAAGTATGCTTGTCAAATTGGATGAGAGTGCTAGTGGATTTAGAATGATTTGAACTTTAATTAGGTATAGTGCCTATTTTAGCGTGATGATATGAAATTTTATGTGCATCTTAAAGGAAAGAAATTTTCGGAGATGATGGTTGTTTCCTTGCATTGTATGAAGTTTCATTCTCAGCATAAACAAATTTGCAGATATGGTGGTTGTTTCTTGGCTAATTTCCAATTTTGAAATGTAACTGTTGCATGAGAGATTTGAAGGTAACACTGAACTTTCAGAAAATAGTTTGTGAATTTTTTTTCCATCAATTCATTTGTATCTGTATGCTGCCTTGCAATCCAATCATTGTCATGTATATTTCTTGGTGGATGTATTAAGATAAATGATCATGCATGATGCCGAATCTGTTTATGGGAGATAGCTGATTATGTTGTTAGGATGAGGGTTTTTATATTGAAAGTTCATAAATGTTCAAGTCCAGTAGAAGTCGACGAATGCCAGAGTATCATAAGGTAGATGTTTGAAGGTAAAAATGGGACACAAGAATGGGAAGCGGTCAGCAAATTCAAATAACATTGTCCACACTTGGTGATTAATGATGTACGGAATTGGACCATGTAAACTTTGCCCCAATCAGTGGAATATCTATGAGCTGGTTCAATTGATGAATTCTGAAAATTCACTCATGGAGGAGGATACATTGACTTGACCTTTCTGAACTGGATTGAGTTATATTAAATTTACCTCCTACACACCTTGGTAAATTCCACCTCTTAAATATCCTCTCTAGCTCTCCCCATAGGTTACTGCAGTTCTTTTTGTTTTCTCCACCTCTTAAATTCCACCTCTTAAGGAAGCCATTGTAGATTACTTTACTGAAATCTTTAAGGAAGACTGTGTTATTAGACCCTCTCTAGATGGCATGGAGTTTGAGAGCTTACACACTCAAGAAGTGGAGCTTTTGGAGTAGAAGTTTTCAAAAAATGAGATTCTTGACGCTATTAAGGCTTTGAATGGAGATAAAGCACCGGGTCCCGACGGCTTTACCTTGACCTTTTATAAAACCTGCTGGGAGGTGGGTGAAGGAGGATATTTTGCTTGTTTTCAAAGAGTTTTTTGGGAAGGGTTATTTCGAAAGAAGTGCTAATGCGACGTTCCTTATGCTTATCCCTAAGGAAGAGGGAGCCTCAAATATTAAAGATTTCCATCCGATCAGTTTGGTAGGGAGTATATACAAGATTATTGTGAAGGTTCTTGCGAATAGACTTCTTGCGAATAGACTAAAGAAGTTTGTGGGGAAAGTGATATCCAAAACACAAAGTGCCTTTGTGGGAGGGAGACAAATCTTAGATGGTGTTTTGATTGCCAACGAATGCATTGATTCCATTTTGAAAGGCAAGAGGAGAGCTCTAATATGTAAAGTGGACTTGGAGAAGGCGTATGATAATGTGAATTGGGAGTTCTTATTCTATGTTATGAAGAGGATGGGATTTGGGGCTAAGTGAATTCGATGGATGAAGAGTTGTATTTCGTCTACATCAATGTTTGTTTTGGTGAATGGAACTGCTGTGGGCTTTTTTAAGACTTTTAAAGGTCTTAGACAAGGGGATCTGTTATCCCCTTTCCTTTTCTTAATGGTGATTGAATGTTTGGGTAAATTGATTAGCAGATTGGAAGAGTTGGGCTTGATTGAAGGTGTGAAGGTGAAGGAGGAGGCCTCTAGTAACTCGCATCTCCAATTCGCGGATGGCACGTTGATTCTTTGTAGAGACAAACAATCTGACTTGAAGACGCTGAGATGCATTCTTGTTTGCTTTGAAGCGGTGTTGGGGCTCCATATTAATTTATCTAAACCTGAGTTGATTGGGGTAGGGGATACTAGCAATTTGGATCCCTTAGCTAAGTGGTTGGGGTGCAAAATTGGTCATTTACCTACGGAGTATTTGGGTCTTCCTTTGGGGGCTTCTTATAAGTCTAGCAATGTGTGGAATAAGGTGATTGAAAGATCGGAAAGGAAGTTGGCAAG
>JAUPMG010000019.1:14737095-14752918 GCA_031762675.1 Pachysandra terminalis
TCCCATCAGTACCCTCCAAATCCATGGCAATTGTGCAGGGCTCAATGCCAACACACTTTGCCATCCAAATGCCCTTGTAGTTTGACTCCTGCAACACAATGCAATTTTATACATGACCATCATATTTTAGAGAATGCAATTAACAGCAACACCAGGATAATCCCATCTTCCTGTTGATAATTAAAAACATGAGAAGAGAAGAAAACTACCTTCCCTTGAAAGCATCCATCTCTTTGAAATTGGTATGGAAAAGATGGTTCAATAAGGTGCTCTTTCCTGTTCAAAAGAAAAAAGGGGCCATGCACTCAGTGGAGAAGGGCAGAGAGAGAGAGAGAGAGAGAGAGAGCGTAAAATAAGAAACCAAACCATCCATGACATGACTGCGAGTGGTTTTAAACAGTATTCCCCACAGAAGTCATAGTAAAGAGAAAGAATTGACATGATTGAATCAAAACCCAATACAAATATTAATAAAAAAATGTCTGCTTGGATATATATATTTAGAATTAGTGATAGTAAACACAAGACACAGATATCGGTCTACTAAGGCATTAGTTTCTAGTATGGATAGACAATTTACAAAATTTAACGCTCAGGCAACACTTTGGAGGATTGGTTAGCTAAAAATAGTGTCAACAGAAAAGAGATTTTTCTTAGGAGTGTTCCTACAGAAGACGTGATTCAAGAAACGATGTTGCATAAGCCCTGATTTATGCAGATTTCTGTAGTTTCTTTATTGCTTTCTGCATATTATCTTCTGATTATATTATCTCTGTTATTGCCTTTCTCTCTGGTTTATGGTTGGCTCCTTGCTAACTATACATTGTTGTATTGTCTTCTCTTCTTTCATCTCAATAAAATCATAAAAATAAAAATAAATAAAAACACTACCAGAAATAGATGGTGCAAACCTTAATTCTTAAATCAACTGCTGGAGTCCAGTTGTAAGATCTTAGACAAAATGACTCGAATGCTACATTTGGTCTTGATTATAAAAGTGCTTTTGACTGCTTTTTCAACTGACAAATGCCAATTGATAAATTAAAAAAAATCAGTAAGAAGCGCTTATTTAAGCAACGCCGTACACAGCCTAAAATATGTGCATTAATATCTCAAGAATGTGAAATATCGCATAGGATTCTTGCATGAGCAACCATATAAACACTGAAGATAAGGATACATGGCAACATATATGATGTATCCAACTAGTGTACTCGGTAATAAAAGAGATGTATGTGCAGTAGGAGGAAGAATAAGAAAATGGATAAGCCAAAATGATTGTCATAGGATCTTCAAGCCATTAGTTATTAGTACCAGTGTATACAATGTCAGCGACATGTCGCCATTTCGAAGGTGGGCGACACAAAACCAAGGTATAAGTCATTTTACCCTAGTTTCGGCGACATGTCAGCGACATCGAGGAAAAAATTCAAATTTTTTCCAATATTTCCCCCATGTCTCTCGACATGGGCGACATGGGGAAAATTTTTCAATTTTTTTACACCAACATTTCCCCTTTTTTTACACCATGTCGGCAACATGTCGCCTACATGTCGCCAATGCCACCTGGCGACATGCTAGGCAACATCGACATGGCGAACCTTGATTAGTACACCATATAGTTATGCTCAACATGCCACCTCCGGGTGTGCTTGGAGTAGTTTGGAGCCTCCTACGCAATTGCCAAGAAGTTCTGAAAATATCTTCAGATTCTGGGCAGTTCAAGGTTGGCAGTAGAGAGGAAGTAGTTGTAGAGTATGCCACCATGCTATCTTACAAGGCATTTTGGAAGGGAAAAAAATAGCCAAATTTATCAAAATTTGGAATGCATCATGAAAGAGTATAAGATCTAGGGGACAAGCGCCTATCCCTTTGGACTTTGATTTCTGTAGAGTACAATTGAATCTCTTATAACCAATAAATCACAGGAGACAAAAATTTTTAGTTACTAGAACTATTAGACATCACATCCTTAATAATTTTTTCGGTAACAAAAAGAGGCTCCTTGATTTCAATTTATATACAAAAATAACTTATTATATACATCTTTCCAAGGAAAAAAAATCTAATTTTTCGAAAGAAGAAACTTCCTTGTTACAATCTTTTGCACATGAAGAACTTCTAGTATACACATCTTTTCAAGCCTATCTACGAAATCTTTTCATGAAAAATACAAAATATAATACTCTTTAAGACAAAAAATAAGTTTCCATTATTAAATGTAGCAGAACAGAAACTAATATTCTATTATTTTACCTTAATTTATTACCTTAACATACTATAAGTCAATGTAGCAAATTAAATAATATACATTAAAACATTAAATATTATAAATATATGCATAAATATCTATTCTAATAACTATTAATGTAGTGGAAAATTTCTAAGAAAACTTGGTAGTTATTAGAGGTGTATTAGTTATCCACTATCGAACTAAGGTGGTTCCTCAAAAACTTATTAGTTACTAGAGGTTATTATGTTATAATCGTGATTCATGTTTAGAGTTCTACAGAAGAATCGAACACAGGAGCGATCAAGACTTAGGTTAGAGAGAGGAAAAGAGAAGATCGAAGCCAACGAAGAGATGAAATCATTTCTTCGTCCTTCAAATCGTAAGGAACTAGGGAGATGATTAGGAGTCGGAACATGGTAGAAGATCATTTTTTGATAAAGGATAAATTATACTTATCCCCTTAAATAATTTATAATTACAATAAGACCTTCTTTATTTTTAAATTTTACAATCTTACCTTAAAGTTTGATTGTTAGTAGAACATACTTCCCCTCCGTTAACTTTCTTTTAACAACTTTCCTTCCACAGTCCGTAAGAATACATGACGAAGCAACTACTTTTCTTGAAGGGATGAGACTTGCCTATCACGGAGGTCATCGAATTCTTAGGATGGAAGGAGATTTGCCTTGTCATAAACGTGATCCAAAACAGACGTGAACCTAATCCAAAAACTCTTTTTGACCTTTTGATTATAATAGTATTGTTGTTGCGGAATTTGTAATGGACAATATATTGAAAATGAATAATATAAATGAACCAATACAACTACTCTTTCAGAGAAATAAGTTCAGAGAGTATGTCTCAATATAGCCTAAACTATTGCGCAACCGTTCTATCAGGAACATTTTTTCACAAACATGACATGTGAATAAAACAAAGAGAAGAGATAAAAGGGGAAGGATATTGAAATAACTGTAAATCAGTTAGAACGCATATCTCAGAACAAATAAACCTCAGTGTTCGAATGACCCAAAGTCTATATCATGTATTGAGAAATATAGTATATGATGGTCTATCCCCCCTCTCTTTTAATGTCTTTAATCACTGTTGTCTTCTACCTCTTAAATTTCTCAGAGATTCAATTTTCTAAGATTGTCTTTAATGGAAGATACGTTCTGCTACTTATAGGGAATTTAGCCTATCAAATTAGGACAAATGTGATTCAGTCATGTGTCCAAAGAGGTGCTTATAAATATTCCCATGCATCAGAACATATCTCGAATGCCACGTGTCTTTCAACACACCTAAAATATTTCTACGAAGAGGGATGAGTCACTTCGAATGTATGAACTTGCTCTGTGATAGGTTGTTTTAGATCTAGAAGAATACGGATTAGATAACACGTGTAGCATGCATAAAGATAAAAACAACGATGCCATTCTTGCCGCCATTCCAGATAAGACAAAACCTCCTTTAAATAAATTATACATCAGATATTATAAGTAGCTGAGGTTTTATCACGTGTCATTCCTTTTTGAGGAATCTATCTCAATTAGCTTTAAAGAAAAATGAGTCACTTAAATGTCATAATTACCTTTCTGAACTTCATTCATCTTTAGGGAATTCCCTTTGACGGCTATCTTCCTTCGAAGGAGGTCAGAATAACTCTATATATTTACAAGGTGATCAGTATATTCTCAAATTACCCATATAGAGATCTTAAATATAAGTTTCTCAGCAGAGAACTCGTTTTCATAACCAATAGTCCTTGTAAAGAGAAGCTCATCTTGGAATCCTTCAAGGTTTGTAGCTCAAGTAATCAATCCGAATGCCCTAAACTTTAATGAAATCAAAAGTAAATTTGTTCCCTTGTGAATTCTTTTGAAATAAAGTGAGAAGAGATTTCTCAAAGTATGTAGGAGACTATCTTCAGGAACTATTTCCTGGAGATAGTGTAATTCCAACTTCTGAAACCTTTTCCCCTAGGGGCTTACTTTAGAAGTCAAGGTATATTATTCAAAGTCAAGTCCTATGGATAAATAAGAGTGACTTCGAACTTTACTTTTTAGTTTGAATGTATTTAAGAGTACATTCGAGAATGATAACCCATGTCTTTGTCCTTCGAAGTATTCTTAAGTAAAGTGTATAGTTAGGTCCTGCAAATTTATAACTGTCACTCGAAGGTGACATACGGAGAGGTAAAAACATGACTTCGAAGTATTCCTTTGTGAGGATACTTCAAAGTTAGTGAAGTAGAATCCATAACTGTCACTCGAGGGTGAGGTATGGAGATAACAATATGACTTCAAAGTAATCCTTTGTGAGGCTACTTCAAAGTCAGTGAATGATAAGTGCACTTACCTCAATATCTGTTACTCGAATGTGACATATGGAGAAGTAATAACATGACTTCGAAGTACTCCTTTGTGAGGGCACTTCAAAGTTAGTGAAATCGTCATCCGAAAGTATCCCTTCGGGATAAACGAAATATGTACTTCAGGAATTCCTTTAATAAGGACTCTTTTGAAGTTAACCGAATGCAAGTCTATTTATGGGTAACAAACCCTTAGTCTTTGAGGGTGACTAACCTTTGACGATATGACCATCTCGAGGTGGTTAGCCTTCGAGTTCACCATCTGGAGGTGGTTGACCTTTGAGTTGAACAAAACAGAAGAAAAGATGTCTCCTTCGAAGTTTCTATAAGAAAAAGTATAATAAATGGTCCTTCGAAGTCTGGATATGATCCAAATGTGACTTCTAAGGTAGGAGGCTTGAAATATACCTTCAAATGTCTCTCCTTAAAGCATTTCTTTCGAAGTATACAATAAAGTAATAAAATTACTCGAAGTCTCTTTTGGGGAATGAGAAGGTATGACTTCGAGTCTTTATTTAGGAATTCATGTATTTGAAGGGTCCATTAGGGGTAGTATATTCCTACCACTGTCCTTCAGAAGAAATCATGTTCCGTCTTGTCAGAAGTACAAATCATTAATACTTTGATCGATTCGAAGGTAGTTAACCAATACCTTTAAATTTTGGACACGTGGAGCGGTTCGATATAATGACGGTCAGATATCTCTAACGCGTTTCAAAAGTCGTTTTTCAAATCAAATCAACGTACAACCGTTGTGACAACTGGCAAGTGTAAGGCGAAAAGGCGACAGGTAATTGCTTTTAGCAATGATTCAGTGTATCTGAGCATACCTAAAGTCTTGTACACACGTTTTAAGATGATGCCATGTGTTTGATGGTATTAATTAGGCCATATGATCACCAATAGTCCCCCCAGTCTTTGTTTTCTTATGCTAAAGAAGAAAGCATGAGATCATACCTTAAGATAATTTGCATTAAATGCGCATTCTTCGAGGTGATACGTTTGATCTTCCAAATCGCATGCGTCGAAGGCACATTAAATGATTGATGGTTGTTCTCTGGAGTTTTGTGAACCGCCAAACTCAATGTTTTGAATTTCCTTACGAGAAGCCGCCATTGCTCTATAAATAGCAATTCCTTTGAAGAAGAAAGTTTCCTACAGCTTGAGTTTTCTGAGCTTTCTTATGAGTAATTTCCTTCTTTGCTTTCTTGTGTTCTTGCCTTCTTGATTTCTTTCCTTCAAAGTTCTTTTTGCTTCAAGAATCAATGGCTCCTAAGAAAGGTTCAACCAGCAAGAAGACGGATTCCAAGCTAGTTGTATCTACCGAACGGTTTTGGAATTAGGTGAAGCGTCGAACACCATCAGCGGTTGTGCAGATTGGAGAGGATCTGTTAAGTCCGTATGAGGAAAAAACTTGGCAAGATATTGGCTTCCCTCGCCTTGCCTCTTTGCCGGTCTTCTGCTATGAGTGGGGAGACTTCCCTTTGTCTAGAATTGGGTTTAGATCCCATTTCAGTATTCCTAATGGATGGCTAGATTGGGTAGACCACATTCTGGAGAACAATGAGTACCGGAAGCAGTTGGATGCTGCCGGAGTATTAGAAGCGATTCAGATATCTGTGGATGAGTTCCATAGAGATTACAATGGATTGAGGAGTTTGTCCTCCGGTGGCATGTCTTTGTGACTGCCTTTTGGGAGATCACATTGACCTTGGACGATGTGGCCATCCTCAAGCATCTCCCAGTTATGGGAGAAATAAACCCTGGGAATATCACTCTATCCGAAGGTGAGGCCTAGGATGTTCAAATGTTGAAGGAGAGCGCGAAGGCTTCACTCTAGAAGTCGAAGCTGAAGGGGAAGGGCACGGGTCTTGGTTTGAAGTATTCGCTGAACGGTTGGTTGCTCTACTTCTGGTACGAAGATGAATCCTGGAGCCAGAATAGTGTCTCAGTCAAGCACTATTGGGGACCTGGTGAATACAGCTACGTCCACTTGGAAGCCTTCATTGCCTTCTAGTTGGTGAGGTTTGTATTCGAGGGATATCCAGCAGATAAAGTGAATGAATTGATATTCCCTCTTGCTGTGAAGATTGCAAAGGGAATTCGAGTTCCTTTAGCACCCCTGTTCCTGGGAACACAGTATGAGCACTTGGAACTACTGTGTAAGGACATGGCTCGAAGCCGGGGAGAGAGGTTGGTAGAGACTTTTGTGGATGCCTACTTTTTGCAACTGTTCCTTTGGGAGAAGTACAACAGATATAGCCCATTGAACTTCAATGTAGTAAATAAGAAGCTTGATGCGCTTGGGATGGAGGTAACCCCTCGACCTCTACTATGGTTAGGGATATACCCATGGACTAAGCGATTGTCTTCGTTGTTGGATGTAGAGGCGAAGTTTGAGTTCCGCCCTTACTGCCAAAGAGGGATTTTCCTGTTGCAGCCCCATGGTGCCATGCTAGAAGGGGATTTCCCAAGGAAGGCCATTGACTGGCATACGCTGCAGCCAAAGGACAGAGCATTTCTGGTAACAGTGCGCTCTGATTACTTAATCAGTCTGGTCTAAGGGTTTGGAAGTGTGTACCCTGTATATATTCCCCATTGCGTACTCCGGCAATTCGAGATGGATCAAACTACCTCAGGCCACAATATAGTCACCATTAAGACTTCAGAGTTGGCGATGGCAAGGGTGGGGCAGAGATTTGACCTAACATATGGGTACCAAGGCTTCTCACCAACATGGGCTGCTTAGCCTGCCCTTATAGAGAGGAATGGAAGAGTGTCCCCTTGGTGGTTGGAATACTGGAGTATTGCTCTTAATCGCTTGGACACCTTCCGCAAGGATTTGGTCATGAAGACCTTTTCAGAGTATGGTAGAGCCAAGGAACAGAGGGTGAAGAAGATTGATAAGAATCACCCTATTTCTAGGCAGAGGGCATCCCACTTGTCACAAATTTCTTGGACATTTACTAATTCTTGATCATCGTGAAGGGGAGGAAAGGCAAGGGGAAGCTAAAGCCTCTAATGCAGCTCTAGTAAGCCTGCCTGAAGAAGGAAGGAAGGAAAAGATTCCTGAAAACTTGCCTGAAGGGCAAGTTGAAGAAGAAGAAGAAGAAGAAGAAGCCCCAAGAAACTTGCCTAGAGGGCAAGAAGAAGAAGAAGCAGAAAATGAAGTTACCCTGGGGGCACTCCTTATTCATAGAAGACGTAGGAGTGCAAGAGCGCCTTATCCTCAAAGGGTTCCTTCAGCTTCATTATCTTCAAGGGAGCCGAGTGTTCCCACGGAACCTACTATTCCGAAGGAGTTAATTCCTTCGAAGGAAGGTCCAAGTGGCTACCTTAAGAGGGTAAAGTCCACTGCTGCTCGGACTTTAAAGGTAACAAAGATCTGTTAGCTCCTTTTTACATTTCAACTTCTGTTATTTGCCTTGACTGATGTATTTATCTTGTTTTGACAGGAAAGAGCTGGAAGGCAGGGTGAGGGTATCGAAGTAAGTGATACTTCGATTGAACCACCCACAGAAAAGTCTTCTCAAGTAGCAGCTGCTGCTGAGGTTCCTATCAGTAGGATTCCACCTTTTTTCCCTCAAGAACGTGTTCCTACTGGTCATTTAAGTAGGATGCCTCATCTATTCTTTAAGGGTTCTTCCTCTGGTAAGTTTGTTTTCATTCTGCATTTATCACATTGTTGCTTGTCCTTCGACTAACCTTTGTGTACTTTCTACAGCCCATCTAGTAGCAAAGGAGGAAATTACAAAAGCTCAGGAGTCTGAAGCTGTTCCTCCTACCTTGCCAAAGAAGGATCATGGCAAGGCTCTCATAGGAGGACAGAAAGAAGAGGCTCCTAATGTCGCGAAGGCTCCTCTTGTTGCGGCTGTCATAACCTCTGGCAGTGCCACTGCCAGAAGGGAGGAACGACAAGAAGCTCTAAGGGCACCCAAAGAGGTCTTCGAAGTTGTTCCTTTAACCAATGTTTATCCCATTTCTAATGTAAATATTGTCTTTTCCTTTTTTTGATATTTACTTCAAATAATGCAGAACATAACTTAATCTGATTGTTCCTTTTGCAGGGTGAAGATGAAATCACTTCCCCTGTTCCTTCGAATATTAGCGAGGGAACAGGGAGTGCTATGGGTGCAGTTCCTCCGGTACAAAAGAAGCCAAGGTTGCTGCGCAAAATAAAAAGGATGAGGTCCCATCAGAACCTCCATCCATTCCATTGGAGGCCACAACTGTACAGATTGAAATGGTCCCTCCTGTACCTGCTATGCCAACCCAAGAATCTGTCATTCCTACTGATGATCCTGTGTGGACGAATGTTACAAAGACATTTGAAGTCGTTCCTTCACAAGCAAAGTTGTCAGTACCGTCCTGCCCAGCTCCTATCCCAGTTGTCCCAGCATCCTCAGGAGTTCCTCTATTCGCTGAAGCTGCTACTATAACTCCTGAGGTTGCAACCTCTTCTGGTGTCAAGCGTAAGAGGATTTATTTTGCCATACCAGTTGTTCAAAAGAGGAGGGAATTGCCCCCTGATCTAACAGATGATCCAAATGAGATGGTAGGCAACTATTGGATGGATCTGATCAAGGCAACCTATGGGGAATTAATACCAACTACTATTCTTCCAATGTAGAAATTCATAAGTTTTGGCTACAGAGAGCTCTGCAGACTGCTGGAGATAATGAGTCGTCGAAGTTTTCAAGATATTACCATTGAAGATTTAGAAGATTGGGTGAGGACAGTGGCATGTCTTAAGACTGTGGGTTTTTAGTTAGATTGGTTAGAAAATTGGTTGGAGCAGCTGAAGACAAAGGTACAAAAAGTTAGCAAATTTAAGGAGCTTGAAGCTACTGTCATGGAAGAGACTAAATAGGTGAATAAGTTGCAAGAGTGCTTTGAGAAATGCAAAGCAGACATAGAGGAACTGGCAGAAGAAATTGCTCGTCTTGATAAACTAAGGAAAGATGCAGCTGAAACAATGATACAATTTCAGCAGGACGAAAAGAAGTGGCTCTTGCCTTGGCTAAAGAGCAAGCGAGACTTATGGAGGCATAGACTGCTCGTATGAGGGCAAGCATGCCAGTTCTAGGAACTTCGAGGCTAGGATTGCTCGAAGGAGCCTTCGAAGGTGTCACTGAATCTCAGCTCACTGGAGGACAGTAGTTTTATTTTCTTTTTCTTTTGTAATGTATTTCTGATGTATAAGATAGAATTCTTTTGTAAAAACAAATCCATTCAAATACTTAATAAAAGTACTTCCTTAGCCATTTCCCATTTACAATTTCCTCACTTTCATTTTCTTCTAATGGCAAAATCTTGTAATATCCTAAAGCTTGAGCAGAAGTTACTTCAAATGGTCCTTCCCACTTAAGAGCAAATTTAGGGTTAATAGCATTACTACGTGCGTGCCATGTTGCTAATAGGACTAACTCACCAACTTGAAAGCTTCGGGGTTTGACCAGCTTGTTATAGGCTTGAGTTATAGTTTGATGATAATGTAAGTTACTTTCCAAAAAAATTTGACTTTTCTCATCCAAATTATCTAACTCCTGAGCACGTACAAGAGCAAAGTCTCTGAAATCCCAATTCACTCTACTCGCGTGTAAGATCCTGGCTGAGGCAACTTGCAATTCAGCTGGAATGAGGGCTTTTGCCCTAAATACAAAGGAGAAAGGAGTAGCATTCGTAGCACGATGTTTGCTCACTCTATATGCCCACAAGGCTTTGAGGTAAGGATTCATTTCATATTGAAGGCTGATCATACACCATTTTGCTAAGAATCTTAATCAAAGTCTTATTGGTGATTTCAGCTTGAGCATTCCCTTGAGGATAATAAGGAGTAAACTTGTAGTGACGAATTCGAAAGAAAGTTGTCATCTTTAACTGGCCTATTTAGGAAGGAGGTTCTATTATCTGTGATGATCCTTCGAGGAACACCAAATCGAAGGATGATGTTATCCTTAATAAACTGAGCTATAGAAGCTCCATTAGCTCTCCTGAGCGGGATAGGTTCAACACATTGGTGAAATATTCTGTGGCTACCAAAATCCAAGAATGTCCTCTCATACTTTTAGGATTAATAGGTCGAATCAAATCCAGGCCCCAAGTATGAAATGGCCATGGAGCAATAATTGAATGCATTTCTTGAGAAGGTTTACGAGGAATATTATCTTGAACTTGGCACCGCACACATTTCTTTACAAAGTCAGCTGTATCTGCGTCCATTGTAAGCCAGTAGTATCCCAAGTCTTGTAACTGTTTGTACAGCTTTCTCTTTCCTTGATGGGCTCCACATGTACCACCATGGACCTGTCGAAGGACAATGAAAAATTCTTGAGTGCTAAGACAACGTAAAGGAGTATCATTAAAGCTCATTCGATAGAGTTCTCCTTGTTCCATATAGAATCTAATGACCTTGCGTTTGAGCTGAGTTGCCTCAAATCGATCCCGAGGTAGGATCCCATCTTGAAGGTATCTAATATATGGTTCTCTCCAGTCAACTTGTTCATAAACAGGAAATGCTTCTGCGGCATCTGGTTGTTCTTGACATTTTGTGCAAGAAAGTTGTAACTTTGCAGTTTCGAGTGCCATGGAAGGCCAACATATACCTAACCTTTGAAGTCGTCTATACAAGGGAATAGAGTCTAGAAGTCCACAGGTATCTTAGTGCATGGCCCGTAATCTTTCCATTGCTTCCTTCAGTCCAAGACATTTGAACAAGGCTCCACTGGTCCCCTTATAATAAAGAACCTTACCTTGTTTGGCAAAGTTCATTAATATTTGGAGAGGGGTAACAGGAGTATGATAAAGAAGATTGTCTAAATCATGGGCAATCTGATACCTCCAATTTTGCTCTGAGATGTGCTCCTCATCTTCCTGAAGCAATTGAGTAAAGGGAGTAGGCCTTCGCATGACTTCCAAGGTGGTTGTATCAAGCTCCATTTGAAGTCTACTTCCCAAATTGGCTAAAGCATCAGCATGCTTGTTTTTGCTTCTCATTTTATAGGTCAAAGGAGAGCTTGTAAACCTCTGGAGGAGAGCTTGTATAGTTTTCCTATAAGGAACCAAATCAAGTTCTTTAACTGCGAATTCTTCATTTATCTGAGAAACAATCAGGAAGGAATCACCATATATGTGAAGATTTTGTATCTTCATTTGATGAGCCAATGTGAGACCAATCAGCAAGGCTTCATACTCAACTCTGTTGTTGGTACAAGGAAAATCAATGTTGAAAGAAAAGGAAAATTGTTGACCAATTGGAGAAACTAGTTCAATCCCTGGTCCACCACCCTGTGAGTTAAATGACCCATCAAATTTCATCTGACATTCTTCCTCCGAAGCTACAAATACCTCATTTATAACGTCATCTTCCTCTTTGTGACTGGATAAGGCCGCCAATAGATCAGCAACAGCTCGCCCTTTAATAGCTTTGGGTGTTTGGCATATAATTTCATACTGAGCTAACTGCAGTAGCCATTTGATATGCCTTCCAAAAAGAATAAGTTGAGATAAAAGTTACTTAACAGGATCATTCCGAGTAACTAGGTGAATGGAATGTGAATGCAAGTAATGCTTCAACTTGTTCACTAGACAAGATTTGTCTATTTTGGAATATTTGATCTCAACCCCCTGTAGAAGTCTACTGACATAGTAGACATGTCTTTCCAAGCCTTGTTCATCCTCTTGAGTATTCAAGCCCTACTTAGATAAGTTCCTGGTAGTGTTTGTTGACGACATCCTGATCTACTCCAAGTCAAAAGAAGGACATGAGGAGCATCTTAGTATTGCCCTGCATACCCTAGTAGACCACCAACTATACGCGAAGTTCTCAAAGTGTGAATTTTGGAAGGATGAAGTGAAGTTCTTAGGACACGTAGTGTCTAGGGAAGGTTGACTGTGGATCCCAATAATGTGGAAGCAATTTCCAACTGAGAGCAACCCAAGATCGTATCCGAAATTCCCAGTTTCATGGGATTGGTGGGTTATTACCGGAGATTTATTGAAGGATTCTCAAGTATTGCATCCCCACTTACCAAGCTGACTTGGAAGGACACGAAGTTCATTTGGGACGACGCTTGCCAGGCAGCCTTCACCACTCTCAAGGAGAAACTTACTACTGCACAGCGCATCGACTTCGTAGTTTCCACAGACGCATCATTGTTCGGGCTTGGTTGTGTTTTAATACAAGGTGGCAAGGTTGTAGCATATGCTTCAAGGCAACTAAAGACACATGAGAGAAACTATCCCACACACGACTTGGAGCTTACAGCGATCGTGTTCGCATTGAAGATCTGGAGACATCACCTAGTAGGCGAAACGTTTGAGGTATTTTCAGACCATAAGAGCCTCAAGTACTTATTTTCCCAAAAGAAATTGAATATGTGCCAGAGAAGGTGGATGGAGCTCGTGAATGACTATAATTTCTCCCTTCAGTACCATCCGGGCAAAGCCAATGTAATGGCGGATGCTCTGAGCTGGAAACCTAGAAGTGTCGTAGCCCACATTCTAGTTCAGGAATGGAAGGTCTACGAATCACTTGCAGATTTCAACTTCGTAGCTAGCAGGACTAGTCAAGGTGTAAGACTGTGCAACATACTTGTCAAGCCATCACTCAAGTAAAGGATCATTGACCTTCAGCAGAATGAGAAATGGATGCAGGACTTAGCCGCCGATGAGGAGAAAACCGACTAGACTAAGGCCAAAGACGGGAGCATCAGATTTAAAGGACGACTTTGCGTACCACAAGATGAAGATCTGAAGAATGAGATCCTGGCCAAAGCTCATAGATCTCGGTATTCTATTCATCTGGGCAGAACCAAAATGTACTAGGACCTCTGGCATAACTATTGGTAGAGTCGAATGAAGGTAGAGATCAAAGAATTCGTATCTAAGTGTGTAGTTTGCCAACAAGTGAAAGCAGAGCATCAGAAGCCACCAGGAATGCTTCAACCTTTACCCATTGGGGAGTGGAAATAGGAGCACATATCTATGGATTTCATTACGAGGCTTCCGAAGACACGCAACAGCCACGACAAGATCTGGGTAATTGTGGATCGTTTAACCAAGTCAGCTCACTTTATAGCTTCGAAGACTATGATGAACACCGACGACTTGGCGAGACTGTACGTGAGAGAGGTCATTTGTCTGCATGGAGTACCCGTCACTGTAGTATCAGATCGAGGTTCACAGTTTACCTCGATTTTGGAGGAGTCTACACAAGGCGTTGGGTACACAGCTCAACTTCAGCACTACCTTTCATCCTCAAACGGACGGCCAGATGGAAAGAGTAAATCAGGTACTTGAAGATCTTCTGAGATCATGTATTCTAGATTTCAAGGGCAGCTGGGAGGACCACCTAGCACTCGTCGAGTTCTCATACAACAATAGTTATCAAGCGAGCATAGGGATGGCACCATTCGAAGCTCTGTATGGAAGACCTTGCCAATCCCTTTTGTGCTGGAATGAAGACAGGGCTCTTGTGCCATTGGGACTAGAGATAGTGGCCGAAATAACTGAAAAGATCAAGCTAATCAGAGGCTGATTGCTTACAGCTCAACATCAGCAGAAGAGGTATGCAGACGTGAGGAAGAGGAAATTAGAGTTCATGGTGGGAGACTGGGTATTTCTCAATGTCTCACCAACTAAGGGGGTATTTAGATTCGGTAAAAGAGGCAAGCTGGCGCAAAGGTATATTGGACCCTTTGAAATTTTCGAACGAATTGGGGAAGTAGCTTACAGAGTGGTACTACCATCTTCTATGGACTTAGTCAACGATGTCTTCCATGTTTCTATGTTAAGGAAGTACCATCCAGACCCAGCTTCAGTAATCGACTGACAAACCGTGACCAACAGAGAAAATGCTACCTATGAAGAGCTTCCTGTAGAAATCTTAGACTAGAAGGAGCAAGTATTGCGGAACAAAGTCATTGCTAAGGTGAAGGTATTGTGGAACAATCACGGGACGTCGGAAGCAACTTGGGAGCTTGAAGACGAGATGCAAGCTAGATACCCACAACTCTTCACATAAGGTCAGTAAATTTCGAGGACGAAATTCTCTTAAGGGGGGAAGGTTGTAATGGCCTAAACCAATTAAGAGGTAATTAATTATGTTTAAAACTTTAATATGAACTTATCTAACCACTCAATCGCTAATCGGAGTTGAACCGACCATGCGATTAAGTATTATGTGATTTGCTAGAACCTAGTGTTTTACACAATAGTAAACCCTTGTGTGTTGAATGAAAATTGTTTAAATATATTAAATTGGGTGATGAGGTGTATGGTGGGGATGTGAATAGTTATGAATGGGTGGTTTGGATTGGGTGGTTGTGAATAAAGGGATAGGATTGGGGTAGTTAGACTTGGAGAAGGGGGATTTTGACAAGTGGCATGGGGTTGTTTGAAGGTGAGAGAATGAGAGAAAAAAATCTCATTTGTCTCTTGAGAATTTGGGGAATTTGAGATTGGAGAAGAGAGGATTCAAGAAGATTGGTGATTTTGCTTGAAGAATTAAAGTTGTAAGTCTTAATTTCATGAATGTAGTTAGTTAAAACCTTGATTTTCTTTTATTTTTGCATTATCTTTGATTTCAATCTCATATTGAGAGGATTATGAGTGAATATTGTCCTTTAGAATAGTTGGAATATCTCTTTTGATGCATATGTGCGTTTAAGATTGGATGAAATCAACTTAGGGTGGAAAACCACAAAATTTTGCCCAGTTTGCGACGTTCGGCGGCTAACTCAGCTCGCCGAACGGTTGCCGAACATGAATTCAGGGACAAAGTCGGACATCTCAGTGTGCCAAAAGATAGCTGAGGTTGAATGTCAGTTCAAGAGGTCGCCAAGGTAGCTTTGGTGCTCCGAAATTGGCTTCGGTGCGCCGACTGGAGCACTGACAAGGTCACCGAAAAAGCATGTTCTAGAAACGCCGCCAAATCTCAGGGTGGTCCACCGAGGAGGTCGCCAAGATTTGCTCTGGTGCGCCGAAAGGGACACTAAAGAGGTCGCCGAGATAGGAGGTTCTGAAAACGTCGTCGATTCTCAGGTGAGGTCAGCCGAGGAGGTCGCCGAAGGGAATCGCAATGAGCCAAAGACCTCGTCAAACCTATAGAATTAGACTAACTTAATTTAATTAGTTGTAGTATAATTGTGTAGTGTAGAAGTTGTTGAATGCCATGCCTGTTCATTGGTTTGTTGTATGACTTTGTACTTGAACTT
>JAUPMG010000019.1:14753018-14787731 GCA_031762675.1 Pachysandra terminalis
GCCTATGGCCCCCCCCCCCCCCCCCCCCCCCCTCGCTTTTTTTTTTCCTTTTTTTGCACACCTGACACTCAACAAGAGCATTGTGGTTAACATCAGTGTAACTGATACTTTTGGAATTCATAACTTGATAGGTCGAAGCTTGAAGATTATTATCGAAACCAACATTGGAATATGGCCTTTGTTGATGTTGTTCTTCACTAGGACGAGAATATCTGTTATTCCCATTCCGATTGTTTTGCCTGTCTTGTCCAGATCGGCCCATGTTGTTAGAGATAAAAGCTGTCTCCATTCCCTGATTCAATTGAGAAAGTGATTGCAATCGAATTTCTTGTCCAATCAATGTTGGAACAAGCTCTTCGTATATAGGTAATGGGGGTTTTGCATATATAGAGGTAACCAAAGTCTCATACTAAGGATCAAGTCCTTATAACACATAATACACATTGTCATCATCAGAAATAGGACATTGAATTGCTGAAAGAGAATCACAAATAATTTTAATTTTTTGGACATAATCTGGGATTAAGGATGTACCTTTTTAACAAGAATTCAACTGATATTTCAGTTGATATTCTCTTACTTTTGATCATTGAGTATTGATGTTTGTAAGTATTTTTCATACATCTGTTGCTTATGATAACCCAACTACTTCAGTGAGAACAACCTCTGATAGCTAAGTAGGGTCTGATCTATTGTAACCCAATCTTTGTAATCTGGATTCGATTTTTCCGTCCTAGATTTGATTATAACTTTTGTAGGCTTGAGAATTCGTCCTTCAACGAATTCAAGAATTCTGTGATTTCTTAACACCAGAAGTAACTGATTTTTCTATAACAGAAAATTGCTTGATGTTAACTTGATTCATATCAAGTTGGTGATAGCTGATAGGGATAAGGATGGGTTGACTGCAAGATATGTTTTGGGAAGTAATGTGATGACTGATTGGGTTGATGAACTCATGGTTGATCTGCTCTGATACCATGAAAGTCTTAAGAGACGTTTTTTAATGTTCACATTAATTATTCGAATGCATCTGGTATCCCTAAATAAAGGATATCTGATTAGTTACAAGATATTTGATCAGTAACAAGGGATTACATTAGATATAAGGATAAAACCAGAAAATAAAGCTAACTAATGAAGCGAAACTGTCCACCCTTATTAGCTAAGTTAACTAATCCCTTTAAACTCTCCATCCTTATCAACCAAGGTATCTTGATCCTTATCTCCTATGTAGTATCTTGATCGTTATCAAGTATTTTATTTAAATAATACACTAAGACTAGGGTTTAAAGTCAATTTTTTGTTCCATCTATATTTAAATGTTATCTTTATGAGTCCCGATTTTTTGGTGTAGTTTTCTAAAGAGAGAAGCCTGTTGCGACATGTTACTCATCAATAAAGCCTTATTTGGAGAACCCCACTTCTCCGCATATACATTCGGTCAACCTAGGTGAGATATGAAGTTTCAATCCTAAAAATATTTGACATATGGCATAAAGTGGTTGCCTGAAACTAACGTCTTTCTTGGTGCAAAATTTATGAAACATTAAAAAAGTGGATGGGTATTCATACATATAGCAAAACCTAAAATATATGTACTATTGGGGCTAATATAGGTTAGCATAATGCACACATGACTAATCAAGAGAATCTGGATTGGCTAGATCATTTTTCCATGTGACAAAAATGATCGTCACAACATCCAGTGAAAGTTGTCGTGAAAAAATAGAATACCTTTCGCCTATCATTATATATGCACTCCGGATGTAGTCTTCAATCACGGTTGTTTGGTGAAATGCTCTAGACAAAGAAACCTAGTGAGACAAATACCTCAAGCGTAGAAACGTATTTGGGGAACCGTACTTCTCCAAGTGTACTTTCAGTCAACCCCAAATTAGATTTCAAGTTTCAACATCATAGACGTTTTTCATGGCATATAGGATTCTCCTAAAGCTAACTCTTTTTGCAAAACTTAAAAAACATTTTAATTGGACGATAAAGTTAATATATGTGAAAAATCCTAGTACACATGTACCATTAGGGGTTATAGAGGGTGAGATTTTGTTCATGTGACTAATCTAGAGAGTCTTGTATCAAATGGATAATCTAGATTAGCCAAATCAATCTTCATGTGGCAAAAAAGATCTTGTAAGATGGTGACACAAACCAAAATATCTTTCATGAAATATATCTTATGCGTAGTGCATATGGAATCTTTCTCATTCGTATCGGCCAAAAAAATCCATCTTATTATTATTATTTTTTTTGTCATGTAATCTTGATGCAAAATATTAACCCAATCACATAGTTGTAGCGGTTTGATTGGGCCCTGCAGTTGTTTGCCACATCAATAATACTGTAGCGGTGTATTATAGCAAAGTACATAGGTAGCAATTGAAGGCCCAATCAGACGGTTATAAGTATTCAATTAGGCTAATTTTAGCATTAAGATTCACATGCAAACAAGATTTTCTATATAATATAGAAAAATAATTTTATATCCGGACAGAGTATTTGTTATGTATTCGACACCATTCAAAGCAGAACATGTTTGTTTTGAATGGGAATCTTCTATCATGAAGATCCCTGTTATGCTCCTGTTGTGTACACAGGAGCATAACATATGCCCATCACATTAACCGGTGACCTGCCAAACCAGTTTGTATGGTGAGCTCCCTAGGGTTCACCCTTTTCTTAGGTTTTTAGAATGGCAAGTCACCAATTTGTAAGGTGGGCCCTCCGGGACACATGTTATGCTCCTGTGCACATAACAAGAGCATAATAGGGATCTTTATAATAGAGGATCTCGGTCCATTTGTTTTACATATATGTGTCCTACTTATTATGCATATATCTCATGCTTTGAATGATAACGAGTACATATAGCAAATACCCTGATCAGACATAGAATTATTTTCTAATTATAGGTTATGTATGCACCTAAGTCACACAATCCGTTAAGGTGACGTTCTGGTGCCCAGAACGCGAATCTACCTTCTGAGTGCTGGAACGACGTGAATCTGCGGATTTGACTTTTCAAATCCGCGAATTTGAAAAGCCAATTCGCGGATTGGGGTAAATGCATAAAAACAAGGCACTTTATGATATTTTTAAAACTAATGTATAAAACATGATACTTTATGAAATTTTTAAAACTTAAAAAACGGGTAATTTAGGATATTCTTAAAACCTTTAGGGGTTAAAATTTGAAAAAAAAAATCAACATTTTTGTTATTTTAGAGGTTTTTTAGAAAAATACAACAAGTGGGTTTTATTTTAAAAAAAAAGGTTAAATTGTGTTTATAATTACGACGGTATCTTTGTGCATGAAGTACAATTTATATGTATATAAATAAATTATATATGTATATATAGACGCTCTGTAGGCGTTCTAGACCACGTGTTATTTTCAAGTTTGAAATTCTCGCACTCTCAATCCAGCTTTTGCTTTCGCACCCGTCGGCGTTCTGGTCACTTAGGTGTGCACACACATAAATATAAAACAAGCATACACTAGACATGGTAAGAAAATCCATCTCTACATGGGACAATGATTACCAAACAACCAAGATTCAAGCATGATAAAATGCAGAATGTCCACTATGGTAGTAGATGAGTCTAGTTTTCTCAATAAAACATGTGGTAAGGATTCATTAGGAAAGAAAACTTTCCAAGATGCCATTGATAGAAAGAGATAAGAAGAAAGCATAGAAAAAGTAGCCAGCTGCTTCAGTATTTTTACCAATAAAACAAGACTAACTAATATCAAAGACTGCCTCAATCTCTTTCAAAAGGAATGAACTGGACACCTTTTGAATTGTGGCTTCTTTCATCAATGAAAAAAAAAAATTCTAACCATACTTTATCTAATTCTTTCCAAAGCTCACATGCTCAAAACAAAAAGAGAAGTGTAATGTCATGCTTCAAATTTTATAGACATGGGGTTTACGTGCATGGGAGTGTGACCTAACAATAAATGGTATCAAGCACACCATGATGAGCCCATTTGGGATATTAGTAGAAACTTGACCCTTTCGATCAATCGTAACCATTTATTTTCCTATCATTATTTATGGACGGTCAAAGTTCACCTTTGACTCCTTCCATGCTTGCCACGCATACAAAAAATGCGTTGTTTTGTATTAGTGATTTCCCTGTCATGAAATTCTAGGGTTTGTTTTCTTTTTCCTTGTCATTGAATTTTAGTAGGTGTAGTGTTGAACACGGCACAAGACGGGATGGATGGGTCCAGAAGTAGGCACCGTCTTAGTGTTGGAAAAAAAAGAGATGATTGATGCCTTTTATTTCTTTTCATGTGTTCACACCTTGACTTTGGCTGGCTTTGGAATGCTTCCCATTCTTGCATTATTATCCAAACTTAAGGACCCACAAGGTAAAAAAGGTATGTGTCCTAGGTTTTGCATGTAGGTTACCCTATAAAGAGAGCATTTTGTCTGGTCCACAAAGCTGGACTATTTGCTGCATCGCCCATATATCTCGTGTTGAAATGCTTGTATCCTGTTTTAAAATGTTTGTACCCTATTTATAATGCAATAGAATACAAGCATTTCAACGCAAAGTACAAACATTACAACATGCCGTGGAGCAACAAGTCCAACAAAAGGACAGATGAAATGTTCTCCCCCCATAAGCTTGTGTTAGAAAGAAAAGAAAAGCTTGGCCTTACTCGTATAAAATTAAATGACTAGAACACCTTTTTCCACACTCCTTTCTAGGTCAGTGATGACCAAAAACATCTCTCTCTCTTCTCTCTCTCTCTCAGCTTCGAATAGCCAAAGTCAATGAACAAAATGATACCTGGTCAATTGAAAGATAAAGGGCCTTGAGGTCCCCCACAATTCTGTTTTATGTTTGTACAGAATTGGCTTAATTTCCTATTATGACATGGGGTTTTTCTGATACCAGAAAGGTTTGCATGGCAAATAGTGCCAGTTCAAATGATCAGATATCCTCTACATAGGCCACATAAATGCCCATATATACATACTTCTAAAAACGGCAAAAAAAGAAAGAAAATGGGATTTCCTTTTTGCCACATGGTACATGCCCCTTGAATTTGTGAACCAAGCAGGAGGTGATGTGGCTAAACCCTAAATCATGCACCTAACTGGCTTCTTCTTCTTCTTCTTTGTTTTTTTGGTTGCGATCAAATCGCCTTAGCTTGCATACTTAAGCCTCGTTTGGCCGTCGTTTTGTATCAGGAATTCAATCTAGGAATCAGTTTCTCACAATATAGGAACTAATTTTGAAGACTTCTTGATCGTATTTGGTTAGCATGTAACAAAAAGAGTTTCGACTTAATATAGATATTTGGTCAACATGTACTAAAATGAGTGGTACGAAATTTTCTATTTTTTTTTTTTAATTATAATTATTTTCATAAAATCCCATAGCCACACATAAGCTTTGCACACTTTTTTTTTTTTTTTTGGGTAAAACCTTTGCACACTTAAATCCTTTCAAATGCTATAATAACACTCTCAAAATAATCTATAATAGAAATGGTATATTTACAAGTTTGCCAATGCTCAATTTATTTATAGGTTTTCTATAAAAAAGAACTCAAAACTCATTCCTACAATCTAAAATCAGGGTTGGAAGTGATTCCGGGACGAAAGGTATTTACTCATTCTCATTCTACCTTTGCTAACCAAACGATCATTTATCTTTGAGGACTCATTCCACCCAGCTAAAACTCATTCTATATCATGGAATGTATTTCCAAAATGGTGGACAAATGAGGCCTAGGATTGTGTACAAATTTCGTGTAAACAGAACGGGCCGGCCATTACTTTTACATTAGGGTATGTCGAATTTTTGACTGGCGTTCTAGTCTTAAAAGTCCAAGGTATTAAGACTCCATGCATGTATTCTTTTTGTTAATAATTCTAGCTGTATTCATAGTCAAGGTAGGCCTACCTAATTTATATCCTCCTCTAAGTGTCTTACAATGAGTTCTTCACTTTCCGTGAACAAAAGAAATGAGAGACTCAGAGAGAATTGGAGTCAGGCAATACAACAAATCTGAACTTCCCCGACTCCGGTGGACACCCGAGCTGCATGAGCTCTTTGTAGAAGCTGTCGATCGTCTTGGCGGAAAACACAGTAAGTTTCAGATGCTGTAAAAACACCAAAAATCACAAGGCCTTATCACTCTCTCTATAGTACTACTCTACAGAACAAACTAATACGAATTCATGAACAATTGTTTAGCGATAGCTTGTCGCTGTCGTGTAATGAATTCGATATTATGTTTAGTCTTTCCAGATAAACAAGTTTTCAGAAATGGAAAGTTACATGTATGAAACAGAAAACAACATATGAAGAAATTCCCAGAAATAAATTATATATAACCATCAGTCTATGTTTCCTTCAACACTGGTTGATGTATAAGTGGTTTTGCAGAAGCCACGCCCAAGCGAATTCTCCAGTTGATGAGTATGAAAGGACTGAAGATATCTCATGTAAAAAGCCATCTTCAGGTACAGTTTGCTTGTTTTACTTTGGAAAAAAAGAAGAGATAAGGGGATCTTAACTTTAACTCTTAAATTAAAGCTCTCTTGCATGGCTGTCTCAGATATATAATTAATTTCTGTTGTTCATGGTATAGCATGTATGCTCTTTTGTTTGAAGGCAGATAAATGCAATATTTTATTTCCCATAAGCTCCTGAATCTACAAATGATCAAGTAACTGAAAATTCAAGACTCAGTTTTATATGTTAATTTCTGTAATCCCTTTCTTTATTTTCTTTTTAAATTTGAAACTTAATTTTCTGTAGAAAAAAAAAAAAAAAATTTGTCCCATTGTCCCATAGGGTTTCTAGACTCTCTTAGCTACAGACTCATTGCCATGAAAAGGGGGGTCTTATTACTAAAAATTATTATTTATTAAGGTTAAAAGAAACATAGACAACTACATGAAGGTCTAGAGAAATCTATAAGAAGATTATTACTGTTATCATTATTTTATTTATTTATTTTTCTTGGGGATGTGAAGTAGGCTACCAGTCTAAGCAAATTGGCATTTCCATGGATTTTATTTGTCAAAGAAGCCTAAACCTAATGGATACAAAGATGAGAATCTATTACTAGAAAAACCCTTATGTAAATGAACAAGGTTCAAACTAATGGAGTTAAGTCAGTTTCATCATCACTAGACAAGCCTGAAGCAGTCATGATTTTGCTCATTCTGTTCAGTACCAACTAGACAATAAACCACTAATATAAATTAGTATGACCTAGTTCCAAGAAGAAGAAGAAGTAGAAGAAAATATTTCTTTATCTAATCTCAAATCAATTTCCCAGCAGATGTACAGGAGCATGGAGGATGGGACGAACATCAACATCCATTCATCTGCAAAACGCTTACGTCACTCGATCACGGATACTAATGATCTCAACATCCTTTATCCATCCCATTCCAACTTAAAGGACCATTCGATCTCCATGTCTACCCATAGTTTCTCCTTGGACAGGTATGTGTGAATCATTTTTTAATTGTTAACAGAATCAAATTTACATGTAAGTTCATGTATTTAGAGAATATTGTTTACAGAATCATGACATTAGAACATGTATTTGCATATTATGTATATAATTGTTTCTTCATTTTGATATTAACCAATTGATTTACCAAATACACCTGTGGTTGAAATGCATTTGTTTATATTGAGAATGAAAGCCCAAATCATCCCACGGATCAATCCATGAAAGTAATAAAAAAAAGAAAAAGAAACATTTTAAAATATGATTATGTAAGCTTCCTATTGACAATAATGGAGATTACAAAGTAAAATTAGAAAGCTTAAAACCCAGTGATCCCCAAGATTTAAACAAAATATCCTTTAATTACTTCTTTCCCCAAAGAATATAAGGTCTCATATAATCCTAGGTTCTCACAAATTACCATTATTGATGAAGATTTTATGGTTTTTAACCAATTCGAAAATGGAAAAGAATAATAACTGTTTAGAATCCCTAAGATATAGGATCATGTAAGTAAAAGCTATGAGTATGAACCCACATCCCATCAATTTGGGAATGGACCTCAACAACCATATTCTAGGTTGAATACAAGACATCTCAACAATTAATTTCTCTAACCCAACTTTGTTATCATTTTTTTTCTTCTTCAAAATTTTATTGTGAAGTAAAATGTATTTCGTATGGTTGTTGGAGTATAATAGTTTGGACATCTCTCTCTCTCTCTCTCATTCTAAACTACATGCAAGTTAGTATTAGATAAATTGAATATAAAAAATTCATAAGTTATCTCCCTACACTAAAGGTGCCAAGAAAACCACTGCTTGCAACAGGTTTGTTTCTTGAAAAGATAGAAATGGATGGATTCAAATTGTACGTGCATTTATAAAGCAGGGATGCCTAGGAACAAATACCAAAAACATTCATTTGATAGCTTTTTACAAAACTGCACATGGTGGGGACACTCGAAGAATGCCTATTGATATGTTAACTTTTTGTCTTTTTTTAATACTTTTATTGATGTTTGCTTGTGTATAAATGATTTTGTGGTTTTATAGGCCACTTGGAGATGACTTCAGAGAATGTCAATCTAATAAGAGAGATCTTGACGGTGAAATCTTATGGATAGATAGAAATGAACTTCGTCAGACAAGAAAGAAGACAGATAGCTATGAGCATCAGGTATTGTTTCACTATTTCAAGAAAAAAGGAAATACTCATAGAAATCAGAAAATTAAATAAAAAGAACAAAAGAAAAGTACTTCACTACCTTTTGAGGAGGATAATACTCCACCTCTAAAATCATTATAGATGCCAAAACTAGTACTATATCAAATTTTCTTAGCGATTCATATAAAACATCTAGGCCTATAAGCCTATTGAGGGTTCTGTAGTACTTTAGCCAAGAGATCTTTTTGTTGAACTATTTGATATACATTGTAGTGCCATTCTCTAACAGCATAAACTTTTAGAGTAAGTGGTTATTAACATGGTATCAGAGCAGGAAGTTGAGTGTTCGAATCCTGGGGCATGTGTTTGTATGTTTGTTCTCCCACACATGTGCTGTTTCCGTATGGATGTGTGTGGTGTGTGTTTGCTAAGGTGCCCTGTGTTCTCCTATGAATGTCTTGTTCTTGTGCAGAGCCCGCACCTGCAGAACGATGTTGAACCATTTGATATACATTGTTGTGCCATTCTCTAATAGCTTGAGCTTTTAGAGCAAGTGGTTATTAACACTTAGAATATGACTTTTAGAGTAAATGGTTATTGACACTTAGAATGTGGTTTTCTTAAGAGCCTCTTACTATATAAGCTTAAGCTGTTAGAGAATGGCACAACAATGTATATCAAATAGTTAAACACCCTCCTACAGTTCGTACGGGAACAACACATCCGTGAGAGAACACAAGACACTGAGGCAAACACAGAAACACAAACCCCCGAAATTCTAACACTCGTAATAGTTATCATATTTATTGATGTTAGGGTTTGTTGCATAAACTTTATTTTCTTTAAAATTAGCTTCTCTTATAATTTTATTTTGCCTCTTTATGCAGCATACAAAGACAAGTTTCTTTGGTCGAATGCTCAAGAAAAAAGATGATGGTTTCCAAAGAGAAAGCTGTGAGCTATCGTTATCCTTTAATCCATCCCCATCGATGAAGAGTGAAAAGCAGCGAGAGATATGGCCTTTGAATGATGAGCACATCCCCGAATCCAGTAGAGCCAGAACTTACATAGGCATAACAGATTATGACCCTCTTAACAAAAATCAAATAAACCTAGATTTAACAATCTCTACATGTATCTCTTATTATAATTAGAAATAAATATTCCACTTATTTATTATGTAACACATTAACATTCTTAATGCAATGTCTTTTGCAGCCATTATTCTTATAAGTTATATGGCAAATGATATGCACATGGAAAATGATACTGAAACTTACATAATCCTTTAAGCATCAACATGTAGAATATTAAAAAAATAATAATCCACAAGGGTACATTTGGAATGCATGAATTTAAAGATCCATGAGATTGCAACATATATGACTTGAAACTCTTTTCATTTCAAAGTCGTAGCTATTGAAATTTTGATGTTTAGTTACCACTGCGGAATTAGTTGTTGTTGTTGTTGTTGTTTTTTCTATTTTATTTTATTTTTTTATTTTTATGATCATTGGAAAGAGAGTAACACAGAAAGGCATACCCAAACTGAAATATACCTACTTTAATTTAACTCACATAGTTGGTCTAGTTTTTTTATTATTTATTTAATTCATTATTTCAATGTGTTTATATATATGATTTGGAGAATTCTTCTATGCCGAACTCTGTATAGTACAAACCGATTGTGAACAGTCGAGGTTTTGCATAAAAAAAATTGATGGTTGTAAAAAAAGTTTTCCATTATATAGAAAAGCAAATGTTGGCACTGTAGACTAACTCATATGATTTTATTTTTCTTTAAAAATACCAAACGGTTTACCCTCTTAATTATAACTAATAGTTTTTAACATAAATATTTCTAATAAATAATAATTTTTAGAGGAACCAACTTGGTTCCATCTTGGAAATAGTCTCTAGCTAATACCTACCAACTAATAATGTTTTAGAAATTTTAATAAATTATTAATTATTAGAATAGATTTATATATATATATATATATATATATATATAGTGCATTACGTCACTAAATTAAGTACAAGACAATAGTACATTACATAATATTTTGTTTCATTTAATGACAAACTCAACTTCTATGTATTAAAATGTGATACTTTGTATTTCTTTGTAAAGAGTTAGATATATATTATGGAAAAGACATATACCAGAAGTTTTTATTTTATTTTTTATTTTTGGTGCATGAAATTGTATTGAAGAAGCTTATTGAGCTATTTGAATCATATCGAAACTGGGCCCATTCATTAATATTATTTAATCGATGGTTAACCTACTAAAGCTTGAAACAGAGCCCATTTCATTAATATTATTTAATCGATGATTAACCTAGTGAAGCTTGACTTGACTTATTATGTTTGAGAAGAGGAAGAATGTTGAGTTTGAGAGGAAGAAGATTCCCTTTCCCTTGGATTTGTGTACATATATAAAGGAGTATAAAATATATATGCTCCCATGATTGTGGGGAATTTACAAGGTTCCAACAATACACAAATCTCTAGTTTCCTAATATGGCATCCTAAAGAATTAGAAACAAATATATACAGTTACAGTAATATATATGCACAGAATTTCTAGTTTCCTAATACCCTCAAGTTGGAGCATGGAGATCCGTAAAGCCCAACTTGATGAGAGGAATTTGAAATTGATAACGACCCAATGCTTTAGGAAAAATATTAGCCAATTGATGCTTCGTAGGAACGTGTGTAGTGGATATGACTCCTAATATTATTTTCTCTCGAACCAGATGTCAATAAATTTCTATGGGTTCAGTGCGTTCATGGAACACTGGGTTGGTAGCAATGTGAAGAGCTGCTTGATTATCATAGTATACGTGCATTGGTCGAGGATGAGAAATGTGATGATCATGAAAGAGAATCTTCAACCAAACCAGTTCACATGTGGTAATGGCCATGGCACGATATTCGACCTTAGCCAAAGATCAAGATACAGTAGTTTGCTTCTTCGTTTTCCAAGGGATAGGAATGTTACCTAGCATAGTGATGTAATAACCCAAACTAAAATAATAGGGTTAACATATAATTAATATAAATATAAGGGTTTATTTAAAATTTTAGTAAGTTAGCTACAAGTTTGACTTTGACTGATTGTGATTGGTGGGTTGCATGATAGGAAACTAAAGTGCTTCATACACAATCATAACTCTTTAATTTATAATTTGTGGCTAGGATCTTATAGGAACTTCTAATCTAAATCAATGGCTTAAATTCAATTTAGATTAATGCTAGTTATAACTTAATTAAGATTCCATTTTAATAGATAATTAAATACTAGGTTAACTATAACTAGGAATCTAGTTCTAAAGGCTAAAATTAAACTAATATATTTTAATGGCTATGATTAATTAGGAAATTAAAACCAATCCTAAACTAACAAGGATTAAAATTAGATAAGGTTAACTTATAATCCAACTAGATTAGGATGCTTAAAATCAATGGTTAGGATTTCGTAGGAACACTTAGATTAATCTAATGGTTAGGCTTAAAAAGGAAAATAGTCTAAATCTAAATAAGATTAAGATAGGATAAAGTTAATGATTAGTTCATCTAGAACTAGGACATTTTAATCTAAGGGTTAGAATTAGTCAAATCTAATCTAAGGGCTGGAATTTAATACATAATCCTAGACTAAGAACAACTCCTAAATTACTAAGGACACAAAACAAAAATCTATATAAACTAAAAGTAGGATGTATGAATCACAATCATAATTCTAAAGAGGGGAAAGAGAGAGAGAGAGAAGAAGAAGAAAATTGTTGGAGCTTTAGGAGCTTGGAGAATTCAATGACCTTTAGAAGATCAAGGAAGAAGAAGAACAACAACAAAGTGTTCATCTAAACACCAACTCAAGATCCAAGGTAAGTATTTGGATTAAGCCTTATTTCCGATTTGAACTAGGTGACTATGTAATATTCATTGAGTATGACATATCACGATCTTAAAATCTATATCTTTGATCCTTTCTTGATGAAAATAGGATAGCAACAGTAATTTTCTGGGTTTTATTTCCATGCAATTCACAAGATAGATAAAGTAAGTATTTGCGAAGTAAACTATTGGGTTTTATTCGGAATTGTATTTTAACATGAGTGTTTTAAATAAATCTTTGCTAAATTATAAATATTAAACGAAAAACTTAAAATTCGAGGTTTCCGAGCCATTGGTCGTCCTTTGGTCAGTCGACGGGGTCGACCGATAGGTCTCTGGGCTGGTCGATCGACCCGTCGGTCAGCCGACCAGCACTTTTGGTTTTCTGTGCGATTTTTGGCCCTTGGCCAAGCCACCAAACTGGGGCCGGTCGTCCAATAGGTCGACCGACATCCATAGTATGTTTTCTTTGGTCCCTGGCTGAGCAGCCGATGCTGGTCAGTCAACCGACGCTTATCGAGCTGTAGGTTGACCATAGGTCGACCGAAATTTATGAAGGTACTTCGATTGACATGAAATTTGACATGCATATTATATTTGTCCTAGTTTGACCAATTATGATGTTAGAACTGCTAAATTATGAATATTTTGCATATGTGCTTTTATATGGAAGATTTACTATATCCACCTAACAGGTGATATTTTGATCGAACTTGTTTTTGACTCTAAACTATTATGGACATGTTTTATATGTTAAAATACATCTGCACATGTGCACAAATTCTTTTTTAGCTACTGTGCACAATTCACTTGCACCGCATGCCCTTTTGTGCATAATGACCTTATATCGGGTCTAATGCTTTGACTTAACCTCCATATCTTCATATTGCTGGAGTTTATGGTTTATAATGAGTGTTCTTATGATCTAAAAATCATAATAATTGTGAGGAAGTTCCTAACGGACTATTTGCATGTGTTGAGGGATTGGTCATCCCAATAGACTAATCTTTCATCTTGTTATACGCATTGTACGTAGTGGATGCCGAGTGAAATTCTGTTAGTAGATCGACAAATGTATGATTCACAAGGAACAATTCACATTAGTGAAGCCCTGAGATTTGTCCCCGTGATCGGAAATAAGAATGGGGATTGTGCTCATTAGGTCGCAGCCCCTAGAAACTATGATGCGCACATGGAATAACCCCTATTCCAGCTATGTATTTGGAGGGTGGTTTTCCTCTTGTTTAGCCAAGGGTTTTATCGGGTGTGAACATATACTAATCGAACGCCAAACAACATGCTTACTTACATATCATATTTTTGTGCATGAATCAGACGTGGTGATCATATTTATTGTTGCATGAGCATGCATTCATGCATTAATAATTGAACCAGCACTTTGCGTTGCACATATCATTATATTATTAATTGCATATTCTAACTTTTCTTTTTGCCTATGGATTATCATTGGAGAGTGGCATTGACCCTACTTCAATCTTAAATGATGTTTATATTCGTTTATTTGCTAAGCTAAGTATAGCTTATGCTTTCGAGCATAACATATTTCAAGACCAATAGATGGTGGACTGCAGGACCATGGTGGTCAAGAGGGAGGACAAGAAGATGTTGAAAGCCTTAGATTTTATTTGATTATTTTTTGATGATTTTAGTAGACATTGTACTAGGGTTAGTTGGATTTACGTTTTTAAAGAGTTATTATCATTGGGACCAGATCTGAATAGTTTAATAGAGTTTTGATTGAAGCATGAAACTAGTTATATTTTATTTCCGTTGTTTTCTGAGTGAAGATTGTTTTGATTGGATGTTATTCTTAATATTATTATTTTCCAGAATATTACTTAACAATTATTTTGATTGGTAAAGTATTGCTTATCCACTCCCATAGAGATATGAGTGAGAGTTATATCTTAAATTTGGGGACTTAATTGAGATTTTCAGATTTGTGATGTATTTGTGGATCGACGTGTGATGGGACAGCTAGCCCAATCAGAATCTAAGTAACCAAATAGTTGAAAAGAACAATTCGAGGACAAAAAAATGCCTTTACTCGATGAGGACTTAATGTAGCGAAGAACCTATATAGCAGCATCAGTGTGGTTGATGAGGTTGATGCATGATCTGGATGATAAGATTTACTGAGTAAACAATGCAAGGCCTAGTGATTGTGAGGTAAATCAACCTGCCTACTAAGCTCCGATACAAACTTGGATTGAAAAGAAGGTCCCCTTGATCATTTGTGAGACGTAGATGCTATTCCATGTGAAAGGCAATAGGTCGAGCTCCAAGATGAACACTATCATGAAGAATATCAAGAGCACATTTATGTTGACTTAGAATGAAAGTACGGGCGTAGCGATGAACCTAGAAGGGGGGTGAATAGGTATTAGCCGATATGCGGAAATTATTGGCCTTATTAAATTGCCTATTCAATTATGCTATTGTTGAATAGAAATCAGAGTAAAATGTAAACAATAGCAATTCAAGTGTAAATGGAAATGCGCATAAGTTAGGAAATATAAATGCACAAGCAAACCATTCAACACAAGAGATTTAACATGGTTCGGTCCCTTGACTTGCATCCCTGACGTTAAGCAACCCCTGCGGTTCTCAAGGAAAGTTCACTATGGGGCTTTGCAAAATACGGGTCACAAAACCGCAGAGGATTTATTGACCATTCTCAATCCAACAGAGGTTCTTCATACTACCTCAAAACACGAGGTTATTCATGCTAACTCCAAACACAAGGCTAGGAATTACAAGGCCCCTAGAACCTAGCTGTTTTAATGGCAACCTTAAACCAATATTGTTTCTAAACTAAGTTAAAAACAATGAATGACTACTTCTAAGAAATATACCAATCTAAAGTCCATCCATTGTGTGAGCACAAAGTCCTGCCTTCTTGCTTCACGATCCTCGATCGTCCTTTTCGTTTTGCTGATGTGACAATAAGCTCGGTTAGAGACGAGGGGCCTTACTACCCTTGAAGTGTGAGTGTAATGATATTACTATGAGTCTACACATGGGGAAGTTTTTGTTCTCAAACCAACTTCATGAAAATATTGGCATGAATGTCAAATGCAATGAAGCATAGGAAGAAGTGGTGAGAGATGAAATTCTATAGCCTAAGATGGAGTCAAGATTCCTAGAATGATGAGTGATGCGTAAAGGGCTCTCAATTGGCAACTTGGGGTTCTGGGATGTGCTATGAAGCTTCCTAGGTGGAGAAAGTGTTTTCCACAAGTTGTACAAAGCAATAGATTCTCAGTTCTATTTATAGAACAAGAATTCTGCTTTGGCTAGTCGACCAGGTGACTCTCAACGGCTATATTCCGACAAAGAGTGAGTGGAGTCAGTGCCGTTGGAAAAGTGCCACTAGCTATCTGTGGTCTCCGGTCGACCGCCTAATTCGCTGGTCGACCGGATCGCTACAGAGTCCGAGAACAACAAGTTTCTTTGGTGAAGTCGGAGGGCGAGCTACTGATCGTGAATCAATCGTTGCCCTGGCCGGTCGACCGGGCACTGTGCAGATCACACAAACCAAGCATTTGATCTGAGGTTTGATCGGCACGAACTTGGGTTTGCCTAATAAGTCTTTCCAAGGTGTAAAGGGTGTTTTTGTGAAAGAGTCACCAGCGGTAGAATTTACTGATCGACAGGAACCTAAAGCGGAACGCGACCGTATCCCATCTCTAAAAGAATCAAATGAGAAAGACTGAGTGACCATTAGCAAGGGTGGAGAAAAACTAGGGGAGATAGTGTTAGAAGTTTGTGATCTCTTTTCAGAGCCATGTTTGAGCAATCTTCCATACTCCTCCCATCACCCCTAATCTAATGATGGTTTTAGACTGCACCTACAACAGGTTGCCTACATACCCAAATAGGGATCATGTTAGACCTAGTTCAAGTCTATTAAGAGAAAAGAAAATAATGACCGTTGAACACGGGTCGAGTCAGGTTAAGTGAAATAGTAGTCACGGTGCTAGAAATTCGTGAGCACAAGTCAAAGCAGCGTTTCCAGAGGCTAACCCGTTAGAACATTCTGCAACCCTATTACTGAGAAACGAGCTACTATTTATAGTGTTTAGGAGAAAGATAATGATGGTTAAAAATCCGTCAGATGGTTACTAACGGTGTTAAAATGCTTACCTGGGGTAACACTAACACGGTTTGGTTACCCCAGTGTCTTAAGTGGACCAATCCAGAGGCATGTTCGTGAATTACATATTCGCCAGTGGAAAACCATGACACCACACATAATCCATGACACGTCAAGGGGCTGGTGATCCTCACTTGTGCGTCATGCTCGTGGCGCCACGGTATGGACGATGGTGATCAGTGGTTTGAATGTAGTATAAGTCATCTTGGCTTTGGAATCATTGAAGCCTTCTAGTCTTAGCACTTTCGAGGTCCTCGAACCTTAGTGCTTCTGAGGTTTCTTTACACAGAGGTACATGTAACCTTCTACATCGTTGAGAGATGTCTTTCCTTCTATGTCGTTGAGGGCTGTCTTTCCCCTAGACGTAAGATGGTGAGAGCTTTCTTGCCCTCTCTCACTGTTAGGGCTATCTTTCCCTTAAGGAGCAGATGAAGACTTTCTTGGCTTCTACGTTGTCGAGGGCTTTCTTTCCCTCTAGACGTAAGTTGGTGAGAACTTCCATGCCCTCTCTCTCTGTCAAGGCTGTCTTTCCCTTAGATGAGCAGATGAAGACTTTCTTGCCTTCTAAGTTGTTGAAGGTTGTCTTTCCCTCTAGACTTAAGTTGGTGAGAGCTTTTATGCCCTCTCTCGCTGTCAAGGATGTCTTTCCCTTAGGCGAGCAGATGAAGACAATCTTAGCCTTAGTACCATCGAGATCGTTTAGTTTTAGTACCATCAAGCTTAGTCTTAGTATCATTCAGACTGCATAGTCTTGATACTTTTGAGATTGTTTAGCCTTAGCACTGTAGAGACCATTCAACCTTAGTACCATCGAGCCTTGGCCAATGTCGTGGTGGGGGCGTTGTAGAAGAATATCTTCGTAGTTTTATCTTGACAAAGTATTGTCATTTGCGATACCAATTTGGCAGGGGTATCAATATAGTGAATTGATCTCCCTCTGTACAAAGTGGCATGGAGGATCAACATTTAGAGTTGATCTCCCGCAGTATAAAGTGGCGTGGAGGATCAACATTGAGAGTTGATCTCTCGTGGTACAAAGGGTGCATTGAGGATCGACATTGCAAGTTGATATCCCGCAGTACAAAGTTGCGTGGAGGATCAACATTAAGAGTTAATCTCTCGCGGTACAAAGTGGAGTGGAGGATCAACATTGAGGGTTGATTTCCCGCTGCACGAAGTTACGTGGAGGATCAACATTGAGGGTCGATCTCTCGTAGCATAAAGTTTCGTGGACGATCAACATTGTGGGTCAATCTTCCGCGGCATAAAGTTGCATGGAGGATCAACATTGAGGGTCGATTTCCCGCAGTACGAAGTTGCGTGGAGGATCAACATTGATGGTCGATTTCCCGCGACAGAAAGTTTCTTGGAGGATCAACATTGAGGGTCGATCTCCCATGGTACAAAGTTGCGTGGAGGATCAACATTGAGGGTCGATCTCCCGCGATACAAAGTTGCGTGGAGGATTAACATTGAGAGTTTATCTCCTGCGGTTCAAAAAGGGTATGGGAGATCGACACTACAAGTTAATCTCCCATGGTATCAAGGGGTTGCGAGAGATCAACATTGAAGCTAATCTCCTGCGATACCAAGGGGTCGTGGGAGATCAACATTGAAAGTTAATCTCCCGTGGTACCAAGGGGTCGTGGGAGATCAACATGGAAAGTTAATCTGTCGTGGGAGATCAACATTGAAAGATAATCTCCCACAGTACCAAGGGGTCACGATAAGTGCCGGTTCTCCTTGGGGTCACTCGCCTTTGACATTTTTGATATCTACATATAAGTCCCCCAGACCGCGATGCTAAACCCAAGTTTATTGGTGCAGGCATATGCGGACTACAATTTTATTTTTTTCGCTCTTGAGCATGGGCGCGGTTTTTTTTTTTTTCCATATACATTCATATATATATACAAGGTCAATGGGACATGAGGACCCACTATGTTTCTTATTCCAAAGTTTAACAAGTTGAGAAAGGGTGAGGAGAGCTTTGGAGGAAAGTGAGAAAGTATTCTTCACACCCAGTGAATAGGCCGAAACCCACCATTTCTCATTCTCTTCTTTTTTGTTTTTTACTTTGGAGCTCTAAGGCTTGGAATCGTCATTTGCACTTGAGCGCTTGACGAGTTGGAGTTCTATCTTCGTGCTAACATTCTCTTGAGGTTGTACGTGTTCAAACACTTGGCGAACTTGTTTCTTCTTCTCATAGAAGCTCTTGGAAGGAGAAAGTAACAACTTCTCTTTTGCTCAAACACTTGGTGGGCCAAGGTGTGTTTTCTTTTTATACAACTTCTTGAAAGGATCAAGGTGAAACATCATCTGTACTCGAGCCTTAGCCCCAAATAGGTTAGAGAACACTTTTTGGGCAAGAGAAATTGGGGAAAACGTCCTCCATGCTCCAACCTTTGGCGGGTCACCTTCAAGAGACTTTTGTACAGTAGAAGTTGGAGAAACTTTCTTCGCGCTCTAACTTTGGACAGGTCGTGTTAGAAACGCTCTTGGGCGAGAAGAATCAGGAAGATACCCTTTGCACTCCAACTTTGGACAGTTAGCGTTCAAAAGATTTTTGCGCAATAGAAGTTAGGGAAACTTTCTTTGCGCTCCAACTTTGGATGGGTCACGTTAGAAACACTCTTGGGCGAGAAGAATTGGGAAAACGCCTTTCACGCTCCAAGTTTGGACAGGTCACGTTAGAAACGCTCTTGGGCGGGAAGAATTGAGGAAGACGCCCTTCTCGCTCCAACTTTGGATGGGTTGCGTTAGAAACTTTCTTGGGCGAGAAGAATTGCGGAACACACCCTTCGCGCTCCAACTTTGGTAAGCTGCAAAATTTCTTTGTTAACAAAAATTGCAAAGGTTAGAGGCGTTCAACATGATAAAAGTAATTCTTTTTTCAGGTATTGCACGTCTGTGATGGGGAAGAAGATGGTGTGTGCTGAAAAGCTCTTGACATATCCTCATACAGAAGGTCCTCCAGAACCTCCATAAGGTTGGTCAGGTGATCCTTTGGTAGTCGATGCATTATGGAAATTTGTACCTCCTCGCTTCACGCGGTCAAAGAAAACACATAGTACCACAGCGTGCTTATTTCCTCTCACATCGGCGAGTATGGGGTATCTCTTTCTCTCACTTCGATCCCTCGCATCAATTTCGAATCAGGAGCTTATCCTTGTAGTAAAATTCGGTTTGAGTCACATTCACTCATCCATCTACTTGGCGTGAGTGGTTTTGCGACATTTTGGAGACTGAGTCGTCACGACATAAGCTTGATCGGTGCAGTTTGAAAAATGCAATCCAAACATGCTGTGAATTAAATATTTCCGTGGATCAGGAAGTTCTATCTCAACTTGTTTGTCGCTGGAGCAAGGACACTCACGCATTCATGGCGTCTTGGGGGAGAGTTTTCTTCTTCTTTAGAGGATGTCCAAGTGTTCCTTGGTTTGGAGATAGTGGGTGATTCAAACCCAGTGAACATCGAGCTTGAGGACGGGGAATTGGAGGTCGTTCAAAGTTTGATGAAGGCACAAGGTTTAGCGAGGCATTCCTCTGTATATTCTACTCGTCCACATCAATCGAAAAAGGAGCTACGTGCCTCTTTCAGTGGTTGGATTTGATATTTCTTCAAGGATGTTAAACCTTTGAAGAAAGTTGGGGATGTCCTAGAGGAAACTGTTGGTAAGGGATATAATTCTCCCCTCATGCTTGAGGCCTTCATAGCATTGTTTCTTTCAAGTTACATTTTTGAGGGCCTTCCTCACGAGCAAGTGCATACTCATCACTTTGCTTTGGCGGTGCGCATGGCGCGAGGCTCACGCTTTCCTCTGGCGGCAATGTTTCTAGGAACTCTCTACCATGCTTTCTTTGCCTCCTCATATGGAGCGTATGACATTGAGACTTTTATCCATGCTCCATTCTTGCAGCTTTTCATATTAGAGCACTTTAGAGGCTATGGTTCCCCTCCTTGTGCATTTCCCAAGCGTGATGAAAATCATGCTTGCGTAGCATTGTGGGATCATGCTAGGCGGGGTAAGAATATTGAATTCATCTCCTTGGTTTATGACGAGTCTCGCATCATATTTCATCCTTATCTTATAAAGTTTACTGGAGTACGGCTTGTGGGGTATCGATATTCAGCCCCGTTGAACAAGGCATATTTTAGGAACCACTCTACCACTTCATTTCTATTCATTTCTTATACTATGAGTATACTTCCGGGACATCTTCCAGCACGTGTGGAACGGGACGAAGGATATGTCATCAAGTCTTACAATCCTCAACGCTTCATTCGTCAATTCGGGTTCATGCAAACTCCGCCTTTAGGGATGACCCCCAAGGTTGAGGTATCCGTGTCCGTCATTACTTATACCAAGAGAGGCTTCTGTGAGGTGTTTCATACTTCTTTGGATTCTATCATGGTGGCGGGCGAGTGTCCTTATGCAGGATGTACTTCGGAGATGGTCGAGTTTTGGTACAATTTTTGGCATGGTGCTTATACATTTGTCCAGGATAGAGTAGCAAGAGTACCATTGGTCGTCATCCTTACAAAGCACCCAAGGATAAAATTGCCACAGCTTCCTAGCAAGCGTGCTGAGCCTTCGATGGATGGTATCCGCAAGTTTTTTATGAGGCAAAGTTGAGCTACTACTTTGGCTATTTCATCTAGAATGACTGCTTCATCCGGTCATCAGGTAAGATTCCATCAAGTTACATCATCCTGATGTTTTTTTTTGTCCTTTGCCTTTATGCCTATATATATATATATAGATGTTTTCACATAACAACTTTCTTATCATTTTGTCAACTTTTGGATTTTCTCAAGCCACTTGTGTTTTTTTTTAGATCCGAGTTCCGGGTCAAGCCAGCTTGTCTTCTCGTCATAGCCGGCATTCCGTAGGAGAACTTCCGGACTCGTTCCTCGAGGAGGAAGACATCGTTGCCGACGAGGAAAGTCAAGAGAGAGGAACCATTGGCGAGGATAGTGAGGACGAGGATCAAAAGTGCAATCTTGGGTGAGCTAGTCCAGTGCCTGGTGGGGATCGTTTCTTTGCTATCTCTCCAGAGAGGATGATTACCCGTGTGGTTTCACCCAACACTTCTCATCCTTCGTTGTCAGTCGAGGAAGGTAATGGTTCATATATTTTTTTTTCAAGTCATGTGCATGCGTGCATTGTATCATTGATTCTAATGTCGCATCATCTTTTTTTTTACAAACTTTTTTTTTCGTCTTCTCCAGGTGAGATAAGCCAGCACGAGTGTCCTCCTACTCCTAGTATGGGTGACGCTACAGATGGCCTCTCATTCGAGAAGGAGACGACTCCTGAGGTGTTGGCTAACAAAGCGGGACGTGCATCATCAAGGTCAGTTGCGCTTCCTCCCAAAGTGCCTACTGCTCTTATTACTTCAAAAGTCTCTACTGAGAGAAGCGAAGAGACAGACATGAGAAGGAAGGGGGGGACGATCCCAACATTGCCTCGGTACCTCCCTATGTCAAGCAAAGGAGGGTGTTATCCGCGACTTCGGCTAGAGCGGAAGAAGATTTAGGTGTTCCGATCTTTGACGCCAATTCATTGGGAGATGAAAACGTTACCATTTCACCACCCACTTCTCCTCTAGATCAAGGTGGAGATCGATCTACCCTAGATCAAAGAGGAAATTCTCCCATGCCGCTTGGGAACAACCAGCCTGATGACTTCTTGGGAGATGAGTTGTTGGGCGTAGACAGTATAAGCATTCTGGTTGCTTATGGCTCCATTCTTCGGAAGATTATCAATTGCCACGGTGATCCAAGCACAGGTATGACTATTTCTTCACGTTGAACTTGAAGCTTCTTTTATACCACAGTATGTTCCATAGTTTGGCGTCTTCAAGTAACACCATTACTTGCACTTTCTTTGGAGGATCTGCACGATATGCATAAGGGGTTTGAGGACCCAATTGCCGTGGGGATGAAGTTAGACTGGCTAGTTGCCCATCTGAAGAAGATGGGTATCGCTTTGAGATATGTCGCAGAGTATAGGGAACTAAAAGCCCCTTCGATCCCCTGCGAGGATTTGGAGTTTTGCATTGCCAGTTGCAAGTCCAAGATAATAGCACTGAGGACTCAACTCTTGGAGGAAGAGAAGCCGCTAGCAGCAGATAGTGCGAGGTTGGCAGCCGACGTCAAGAGGATCTCCTTCACACGTTCTTGGCTTGAACGTAGTAGGTTGATGCGCGACACTCTCTTAGCAGGTCTCTTGGAGAAGACCCATGATGACACCCTTTCTTAGTTATCATTGTAACTTTTTGTTTCAGTAGTAGTGGGGCAACATATTGTTGTCATCTTATCAAGCATTAATATATTTTTCTTTTTTCTTTTTTCCATCAATATATTTTTTTGCAAAAATAAGATCATCAAAATTAAATGGTACGTTTACCGAGAAGATTTCAAACTTCTATATAAGGGACACAGGGTGTTCAAGAGAACTTACCTTGCCCGGGTTGTCTTTCCTCTCCTCCAAGTATATAAAAGAGAAAAGTCTAGGCTGCGCCGCATAAAACCAATGGCGCATGGCTGGGATTTAGGCGATTCACACGAAGTTCGTGCTCCTCCTCCCATGGAATATTGCAGGGAAGTTCTCGTACATCTTCACGAGATGAGAGATGAGGGAGCACTCAATCCTAGGCGTCTCAAAGTGTATTGGCCCCATACTATCCCAATCCTTCGAGAAGCAAGAGAAACATTGTTGGGTGCATATCCAACATTCTTCGGAGCTTGTCAGATGGCTAATCACTATCCTTCCATAGGGTAATGTGGGTGGACTATGTTTTCCTAGTAGAAGCGATAGCGTCACTGTCTCTTGAAAGAACAAATTCGTACTGTAGGGGCATTTTCGTTGACTCCGACGCTTTTCTCTGGATGGACACTTTCGCTACCAATTCTTAGCGAGCGCATTATTTTACCAAGCGCGAGGATATTATAAAGAGATGGAAAAGGCAAAGCAGAAGCAGAAGAACTGTGATATCATATTCCTTGCCATCAGGATGGATCCCTCCTACCAAGCCGCGTCATCCTCAGAGACTCGGGTGTGGGTGTTGGAATACCAAATGAAGGGTATGCCAAATGATGTTCACCGTGCTCAACTTAGGGGAGTGGTGCGCTATCTATTGGGAAGTCGATCCTTATAGTCTGATAGGAGTCAGGGAGGATGTCGCCGATCGTGGTAGGATCTTCTTCGATTGCATTTGTGATTTGAATGCCTTCAAAGCCCAAATGGTATCATATTTTGGTGAAATTCCTTCGAATCCCGTCGACGATGATGAGGAGAATGACGTTTAAAGAGATGTGCATCACTTTATCATCCTTGATTAGATTGGTTCCCATGTTTCCTTTGAGTTAGGATAGGAGTGTTGCGTACCAACAAGGAATATCTATTATGTCAGTGTTTTTTTTTTTTTTTTTTTTTTTGAATTTTTTCGAGTTTTAATAGAGATGCATAGCTTTGTATTATGAATGGAAATGATCTATTTTCTTTGCTCATGATGACTAATATTTAAATGCAATAGTAAACATGATTATCATATAACTCATCGTTAATCACTGGAAGATGTGAAGGAAAGGATACAAAATTTCATTCCTGGTTTGAACGACCCTCACGACACAACTTGATCCATCAAGCGTTGATGGGTTTATTCACAGGTGTTCCATTCGTCTGTCTTAGTAGTTAATATCCACTAGCGGGAACTCCACGTATGATGTAAGGACTTTCTCGTTTTGGAGCAAATTTGGGAACATACCATATCATCCATCTTATTGTTCCTGAGGATGGCGAGCATTAGCACACGTCGACGTGCACGGATGGTAAGATGCACGATGAGCACCGATCATATTCTTGTAGATAGTAGAAAACTATGGTCTTTTCTTGGCATACTCATCACAAAATAGGTCTTCGCCTTCGTCTTCATGACATCGTAGAACTGAATGATGTTTGGATGCCGAACACGACATAGGATTGAGATTTCACGCTTGATATGAGCTACCAAACCCACTTTGAGGATCTTTTCCTTGCTAAGAAATTTAGTTGCACGTTCTCTTTAGTTTTCGTGTTCTTGGCCTAGTAGATCTTGGTGCAGGTTTCGTGGGCAAGAAACTTGCCGACCTCATACTGATTTAGGAAGATGGTGATGGCATGAGGTGGTCGTTATGCTCCAGACGTCAAAGACAAGTTAGACACCCTTTTTTTGGTGTTGGTATCATGCTCTTCATCCGAGTCATTTGCGATGGTTTAAGAAACATCTTTCACACGCACTAGCAACGCTGAAACATTTCGGTGAGGATGGTCCTCCCGAATCTCCCGCGGATCGATCTCATACCCATTCATAGACAATTTATTGTGGAAAACACACTCCCCATTGTCTGGATTTGTCACGGTGTCCCATGAATACTATGGCATGTCTCTTCCCGATCTCGTGGCCGACAATTGTATCCCTCCTCCATTGTTTTCTATTCCATGGTTTATCTTTCAACAAATTTATTATTGGTAGGTGGTAGTCCCCCAGGGGAATGCATTCTTGCGATGGTATAATTCTGGTGCAACTTTTTACTGAGCCGTGACTATTTTCATGCGTAAAGTAAGGCGAGGGATGACATGAGGTTACGATAATTATGACGGGAGAGAAGGTCGGCGAGGCACCATTGCTCCCTCCTTGAGTAATAAGATGGTTTCTATTCAACAAAAAACTTAAGAAGAAAAGAGAGAATTAGTAAAATCAAGAGGAAAGGAGGCGTACCTGAGGTCTCATTCATGACTATTTATGTTAAGTCGGCCAAGACTATTCATCTGAGGAAAGGGAGGTCTTAATAGGCAAGGGCATGAGGATTCTCTTGTTGTGGATAATTCGATGTCGAAGTGAAGAAGAAGCCTTTGAGTCCATGAGAACCCTCGTTAGTCTCTATCAAAGAAGGTGGTGGTGGTGACACTCGTCACACATTTATACAATGCAAAATTGCACAAACTTCATTCACGTGGTAGTCTCTCGAAAATTCGTAATGAGATCACGGAATCGTTTCACATATGGTTCAATCCTTCGTCGGACTTCTGTTTCTCTTTCCCCGAGTCCATGAGGGCCATGCATTCTTCAACGATGAAAAACATCCATAAGAATGCTACTTTCATCTCTTCCTAGCTGAGAATAGATTCATGGGGAAGATTGTCATACTAAGTGTATGCGTAGTCTGTAAGGGACTAGGAGAACTCCCGTACTTTGAGTTCGTCGTCGCCAGCAAGATCTCCCATGGCACTAGTGAATTTGGTGACATGCTCCTTCATGTTACTGGTTCACCCATTGCACTGCGATATCAATGATGGAACTATGTATCCCATAGGGTAAGGTCTCTCTATGATGGCCATGGAATATGGAGGTCCAGTACGGGGAGTCAAGTGTCAATCTCAAACTCATTAAACTTCTTTTACTGCCCCCACAAAAAGGTTTGTAATCTCCTTGCGAGTTATAAATCATGATATCTTGCTACCTTGGTTTGGGAAACACTTCTACAAGTGTCGTTGACCACTCTTCGTGCAAGCGTAATAGGTCCTCTTCATGTCTCTCCTCAATGGTGTGAAGAGATGATCCCGTGGCTTGCTCTACGGTCTTTGTCTTACACTTCTGTCTTGCGATTCTTCTAATAATGATCAGTACGTGGGAGACTTAGTCCCTAGTGAAGTCACCAAAATGTAAAGGGTGTTTTTGTGAAAGAGTCACCAACAATAGAATTTACTGATCGACAGGAACTTAAATTGGCAAGCAACCGTATCCTGTCTCTAAAAGATCAAAAGAGCAAGACTGAGTGACCATTAGCAAGGGCCAAGTAAGACTAGGGGAGATAGTGTTAGAAGTTCGTGATCTCTTTTCAAAGCCACGTTTGAGAAATCTTCCATACTCCCATCACCCCTAATCTAATGATGGTTTTAGACTGCACCTGCAACAGTTTACCTACGTACCCAAATAGAGACCAAGTCAGACATAGTTCAAGGTCTATTAAGAGAAAAGCAAATAACAACTGTTGAACATGGGTCGAGTCGGGTTAAGTGAAATAGTAGTCAGGTGCTAGAAAATCGTTAGCACAAGTTAGAGCCTTGTTTCTAAAGCCTAACCCGTTAGAAAATTTTCCAGTCCTATTCCTAAGAAATGAACTACTATTTATAGTGTTTAGGATAAAGATAACGGTGGTTAAAAATCCGTTAGACGGTTACTAACGTTGTTAAAATGATTACTTGGGGTAACACGGTTTGGTTACCCCAGTCTCTTAAGTGGACCAATCCAGAGGCATGTTTGTGAATTACATATTCGCCATTGGAAAACCATGACACCACACATAATCCATGACACGTTAAGAGGCTGGTGATCCTCAATGACGTAGAAGGTTACCTGATTACGTGGGGTAACACGTTAACGGTGGTTAAAAATCCGTCAGGGCTATCTTTCCCTCTAGAAGTAAGTTGGTGAGAGCTTTCTTGCCCTCTCTCACTGTAAGGGTTGTCTCTCCCTTAGGCGAGCAGATGAAGACTTTCTTGCCTTCTACGTTTTCGAGGGCTGTCTTTCCTTCTAGATGTAAGTTGATGAGATCTTTCTTTCCCTCTCTTGTTGTCAGGGCTGTCTTTCCCTTAGGCGAGCAAATGAACACTTTCTTGCCATCTACGTTGTCTAGGACTATCTTTCCCTCTACAGATAAGATGGGAGAGCTTTCATGCCCTCTCTCGCTGTTAGGGTTGTATTTCCCTTAGGCTAGCAGATGAAGACTTTCTTGCCTTCTACGTTGTTGAGGGTTGTCTTTCCCTCAAGACGTAAGTTGGTGAGAGCTTTCATGCCCTCTCTCACTGTCAGGGCTGTCTTTCCCTTAGGTGAGCAGATGAAGATCATCTTAGCCTTAGTACCATCGAGATCGTTCAGATTTAGTTCCATCGAGGCTTAGTCTTAGTATCATCAAGACTGTCTAGTCTTGATACTTTTGAGACTGTTTAGCCTTAGCACCGTTGAGACCGTTAAACCTTAGTACCATCGAGGCTTGGCCAATGTCGTGGTGGGGGCGTTGTAGAAGAATATCTTCGTAGTTTTATCTTAACAAATTATTGTCGTTTGTGGTACCAATTTGGTGGGGGTATCAATATGGCGAATTGATCTCCCATGGTACAAAGTGGCGTGGAGGATCAACATTGAGAGTTGATCTCCCGCGGTACGAAGTGGTGTGGATAATCAACATTGAGGGTTGATCTCCTGTGGTACAAAGTTGTGTGGAGGATCAACATTGAGGGGTGATTTCCCGCTGTACGAAGTTGCGTGGAGGATCAACATTGAGGGTCAATCGCCCACAGTATAAAGTTGCATAGAGGATCAGAATTGAGGGTCGATCTTTAGCGGCATAAAGTTCCATGGAGAATCAACCTTGGGGGTCAATCTCCAGCAGCATAAAGTTGCATGTAGGATCAACATTGACGGTTGATCTCTCGCGGTACAAAGTTGCGTGGAGGATCAACATTGAGAGTCGATCTCCCGCAGCATAAAGTTGTGTGGAGGACCAACATTGAGGGTCGATCTACCGCGGTACAAAATTGCATGGAGGATCAACACTGAGGGTCAATCTCCCGCGGTTCAAAGTTGCGTAGAGGATCAACATTGAGGGTTGATCTCCCGCGGCATAAAGTTGCGTGAAGGATCAACATTAAGGGTCGATTGCCTGTGGTACAAAGTTGCGTGGAGGATCAACATTGAGGGTCAATCTCCTGTAATACAAAGTTTTGTGGAGGATCAACATTGAGAGTTGATCTCCCGCGGTTCAAAAGGGGTATGGGAGATTGACACTGCAAGTTAATCTCCCGTGTTACCAAGGGGTCGTGGGAGATCAACATTGAAAGTTAATCTCTAGCAGTACCAAGGGGTCGTGAGAGATCAACATTGAAAGTTAATCTCCTGTGGTACCAAGGGGTCGTGGGAGATCAACATTGAAAGTTAATCTCCCGCGGTACCAAGGGGTCGCGGTAAGTGTCTGTTCTCCTTCGGATCACTCGTTTGTGACATTTTCCATATCTACACAAGGCAAATCAACTACAAGGTCGTTCCACAAATGGTATCAACCATTCATGGGCAATCTTTGGTTGTCCGAACAGAGTCCAAATGACCAAAAGACTGCGGTGTGCCCCTTAACTAGTAAAGGGCTCACCAACCCTTGAAACAACATGATATCACTTGAATGTTGTGTTCCTAGGGTCTGTCTAGTGTGTGTATGTGATATACCTTTGAATAGGGGACCGTTCTTCAAATGATCGTAGGTGAAGCTCTAGTCTTCCTTGATACTTCATGTCTTGATCTTCAATGTTGGAAACTTACAGACACTCAAGGAATTAGTCACAATTTGACAAACAAAGTAGTAATGACTTGGAAATCCCTATGACATTAACAATCTCCCCCTTTGTCAATTTGTGACAAAAACACCTATTCTAGGTACACACAACACTAGACACCTATGAATTGAGATTACAAGTATGAAAATAAAATTACAACTCAATTACATAGGGCAAAAACCAGAAAGGAAAGTAACACTAAATCTGTGCTCCCCCTCAGCTTTTGCAGTGCTCCCCCATACTTGGACATCCCTGTAAAAAGGATACAAAAATACATGCACAAGCAAAATATGTGCAACATGGAAAAATTACCTAGATCTCCCCAAACCAAATTATTCTCCCCCTTCTTTTCTCAGAAATAGAAAAAGAGATGGACAAATTTGGAGCAAAATCAATAATGTGATTGCAATTTAGTAGGACCCATCTGAAAAAGATGAGGAACTAAAATTGGTATACTGATCATAAAAGGCGAGCAATTTCAAATCCGTTTGAACAAGTACGCCAACTTTAGCACCAATCAAAAAGACGAACCAAAATAAATATACTGATCATAAAAGGCGAGCAATTTCAAATCCGTATGACCATGTACACCAACTTTGACTCCATCTTTAACAGACGAGACCAAAATAAATAGCAATCACACACTTATGTAATGCACTACAAAGAACTTGTAGGATCACATAAGAGTGAGGTGTAGATGTTGGATCCATGAAGCAGAGTGATACAAGATAACATCAGAATTCAGCTCGGAACATACACCAATAGTTAAGCAATACAAATATGGTGTAGGATAAATAAATCCACAAGAGTAAGATTTTAGCATGGTGGTATGCCAATAACCCCATTAGCTACCCTAAAGTCCCTAATCCCAATGGGGGTCAGTGTGATATGAATCTAGGCATAATGCAAGGTATGTACATTTGTGTGAGTCAATCATAGAAATTAGAGATAAATTTATGAAACACACAAGCCAAGATTTAATATCACAACCAAAGATCATTTAAAAATATGATTAATCAAAGCACAAATGATCAATGCAACACATATTGAGACAATTGATGGAGATAAGAAATAGGCATAATCAAGGTCTAATATTTGATAGGCTGGACCCCATAAGGATATTCAATGATCATTGGTCCATGATGCCTAAGGTTGTACCCCATAATGATATACAATAGTCATAGGTTTGAGGTGGCAATATGTTGAATTGACATAGGTATAAGGAGTCAAACATGGTCAATTCACCCACAATGATATTAAAATTAGACAAATAGAATATAAGGTCTAATAGGGTATCATCTGCCAATCCTAAAGCAATGTGTAGTTATGATTAAAATAGATGAATATAACCAAATCTACACAGATAAGGGCAAAAACATAGCTAGATACTTCCCAAGAGAGACCAACACATGCAGACTTTAACAACATATATAACTGTATAAGGATCATATAAAGTCTACATATGTCAAGGAAGTACAATAAGAAGACATACAACCCAATAAACATTAGAAAAAAGCAAGTCCCTACCCAAAAGTACTACCAAAATCTCTCAACAAGCGCATAGATCAATACACGAATGTTATTATAAAACATAAGATTGGTCTAAGCAAGTAATACAAGTCAGGGTGTATTATATGAGAAATAGAACAAGTCAAAGTGTAACTACCAAGGCACACAAGAATTTATGTTCTCAATCATAGTATAACCCAAGATGATATAAAATATAAGAAGACACTAATATAAGATAATTACTTATAAGCACAAGAGTCTAAATCTCGATAAAGGAAGTATGATTGAGGACATGCAAAAGTGTGTGCTCCCAAAATGTGAATATTCAAGATTATTTTTTAATAAAGGAATAGAATATCACACAAGCTTGAACTGATATAAATCATATGACTATAATGAATGCATATATCAGTAAAAGCAGAAAACACATACGTGTGTCAGTCATACCTCAATGTATAGACCTCATAGAGGAAGGTATTCAAATATGAATACAAATGAGTCTATACAAGATGCATCAACACAACTCAGTCATTATGACACAAGTCAAAAGACCAAGAAGGAAGAAGCACAAATCATGCATTAATAAGATTTTATTTTAATAACGCATGCCTAATAGGTTTTCCTAAAAGATATTACACTGGGATCATAGGAAAACACTGATGCGAAACATGAATTATGCAAAACAGATTATCTTAAGCACGGCATAATAATCATAAAGCACAAAGAACTAATTATGTATATAACTAATAAACGTAAAAAGCATATATACACAATTAATTCAAGGAACCCTAGTCACAGATAAAAGGAACATGCCTATGAATATGATGGCAGACAAGTGAACTCCCCCACAGGGACTCACTTAGAGGAGATTGGGGTAAAGAGAATCCATCCCAACCGGCAATGAACTACGCATGGAAGATTTTATGATATGTAGAACAAAGCAAGATGCATATCGTCTAGATAGGTGTACAAAAAAGTACAACTAGACACAATCCAAACAAGATGACATAGGCAAAAGATATGTATTAATACTAACAAGCTATGTCAAAACATCATGTGTTCTAGAATAGAGGTTACTCTACTTAGAACACATTTAATGAGGTTTTTCCAAAGAAAATACTCATGGAAAAACCACAACATGCTTCAATAGTCATGCAACAAGATTTTACTTATAAGCAAAGGCATGAAGAAGCATATAAGATCTAATTAAGCATACAAACATATAACCATACAATACATATGCATACTTAGATCAAATGAACAAACATAGGCAAGATGATATACCATGAGATATGAATGCTAGGTTTGAAACAATTTTCAGTTAAAACAAAGGATATGATCGAAACACAGGAATATCTGAAAAGCAAGTGACGCTACATTATATATAAGAAAATATTTTACAATTAGCGAAACATATACCGTGAAGCAAGATGAGGGCAAATCATGCATATTACATATATTATTATAAGGAACAAATATGCATAGCAAGCTCATGTATCACACACTTAGGCTTAAGAATATAACTATGAGATACAAGCCTAAGAATGTGATACCCACCAAGGAAATTAACCATTGGGGACACACATAGTGGGGTTTTGAAAAAGGCCAAGGAGGGTTCAAGATCTTAACCTTAGTGTGGAGAGCCAATCAGTTTAGTTTAGGAACCCACATTAAGGTTTGGATAGGATTATGCCAAGTGTTCTTTAAGAATTCATTAGATTTGCTTCTATGATCAGAATTCTTAGAAGAATTGCTCTCTGGACTCCTATACCTCCTCTTCTTATAGAACCCCTTATTTCTAGATTTATCATTGTTAAGGGAGTTCTTGTGATAGAATCTTCTCTTCTTCTTCCTATCCTTACTCTTATTATGAAAAGCTTGAGTTGATTTAACTATTTCTTTTATAAGCTTTTCAAAGAGATGAAGACTAAGAGAGTCTTGATTCCTTTTATGAAACTCCTTCTTGGTTTTAACTCTATATTTATGAAAGGAGTTCTCAATTTTAGGAGGTGTCAGCTTCTACACTAATTTCTTGGCCTTATGAAGAGTGTTGGATTTCTGGTTGAGTTTCTTTTTGTACTCAAATTTGATATGATTCGGAACCCCACAGAAGTGGCATACAATTGTGGATTTGGCATTGTAAGCTCTAGAGGAAGAGGACTCACCATTCTCAAATGTGAAGAGGGTGATGGGTCTTGTCAGGTTATACCCAGTCCTATCCTCAAATGGTTTGCCTAAATCGGAGAGACCTTTTAGTTTCTCATCCTGTTTGGTGATCTTTGGGCAACTGAGTCTCCAGAAATTCTAAGTTGGATGATTGCACTAAATAATGAATCATTTTCAGATCTAACTTATAAAAGCTCACTTAATTCATTCTTACACTTAGACAGACATTCATTAGCCATAAGCAATTCAGATTTTAATATTTGATTCTCACTAGCTAAGTCAAGTTTATCAGTAGACATTATTTTCAGATTTTCTTCCAACTTAGACTTCTCAGAAACTAATTGATTCACTCTTATAGTTAATCTACAATTATGGAGTGAATCATAAGTCTTCTGAAGATTTTCACCATCCGAATCTTCAGGTTTGGCTTCCTTTTCACCTGAGTTTTCATGTATAGATAAACTATAGGAATGGAATCCTCAGGAAAACGCATCGGACTTCTACCACTCATAGTGGCAAGAAATCTTACTTGATCCTTAATAGAGAAAGTATCCAACTCCGAATCAGAAGAGCCATCCCATCTGCTCTCTGCCACTACCCGTATTTTAGTTTTACTTTTGGTAGGATAAGTGGGAGCAGAATGACCCTTCACTCTAGGCATTACTATGGATCTTTAACCCAAGGCAATTACGCCTTTTATCTGAGCACTAGGCTTTGATACCAATTGAGAGTACAGGCGTAGCGATGAACCTAGAGGGGGGTGGTGGTGGATAGCTTTTAGCATATATGCAAAAAATATTGGTCTTATTAAATTGCCTATTCAATTATGCAATTGTTAAATAGAAATCAGAGTAAAATGTAAACAATAGCAACTCAAGTGTAAATGGAAATGCAGATAAGTTAAGAAATATAAATGCACAAGAAAACCATTCAACACAGGATTTAACATGGTTCAGTCCCTTGATTTACATCCACGACCTTGAGCAACCCCCACGGTTCTCAAGGAAATTTCACTATGAGGTATTGCAAAATACGGGCATCCCAGAAAACCACAGAGGATTTATTGACCATCCTCAACCCAACAGAGGTTCTTCATACTACCTCGAAACACAAGGACGTCATTCATGCTACCTCCCAACACAAGGCTAGGAATTACAGGGCACCTAGAACCTAGTTGAAGGTTTTTTAAGCACACCTACAAAAATAAGGTTTCAATGGCAACCTTGAACCAATACAGTTTCTAAACTAAGTTAAAAACAATGAAGGACTACTTCTAAGAGATATACCAATCTGAAGTCCATCCGTTGTGTGAGCATGAAGTCTCGCCTTCTTGCTTCACAATCCTTGATCGTCCTTTCCGTTTTGCTGATGTAACTATAAGCTTGATTGGAGACGAGGGGCCTACTACCCTTGAAGTGTGAGTGTAATGATATTACTATGAGTCTACACACTAATGAGGAAGGTCTTGTTCTTGAACCAACTTCTAAAGATTGACATGAATGTCAAATGCAATGAAGCATAGGAAGAAGTGGTGAGAGATGGGGTTCCCTCGCCTAAGATGGAGCCAAGACTCCTAGAATGATGAGTGAGGCTTAGAGGACTCAATTGGAAACTTGAGGTTTTGGGATGTGCTATGAAGCGTCCTATGTGGAGAAAGTGTTTTCCACAAGTTGTACAAAGAAATGGATTCTCAGTTCTATTTATATGACAAGAATTATGCTTTGGCCGGTTGATCGGGCACTTTGGCCTGGTGACTCTCAACGGCTATATTCCAACAAAAGGTGAGTGGAGTCAGTTACTGATGTGTAATAATATACTACTCGCAATAGGACGAATCCTTGTAGGATAGGGCTATTTTGAGGGTGTCGAACCTCAAGGACTGAATGGGTTTAATTTACTAAATTACC
>JAUPMG010000019.1:14798657-14812723 GCA_031762675.1 Pachysandra terminalis
CCAGGACCACAGGCTCGTGCTGGGCCTCGGGGCCACGCAGGCTAAAGCCTGTTTGTACATGCCTAAACAGACCCCATCTGTTGCGCATCGTGGTCATGGTGCCACTATAACCCCAATTGCTTTTTCTCTTTTCTGATCTTCATCCATTCTAAACACTTTTTTTTCTTCCTTACATCAGAAACGTTTTCTTTGTTTGTTCAACAGTATTTTAGGCTGCCTTTGGCCTGGTTTGTGCTTTTGGATAAGTGACTCAATGAGAGCACTTATCGACAGTAACAATAAGCTACTTGAAGAAAATAGTGTTTGGTAAATACATTTATTTAAGTGCTTATAAAAGTTTAGGGGTAAAATTGGTATTATAAAAATATTATCAAAGTTTAGAAATAACATATATTTAAGTGCTTATGAAAGTTTAGGGGTAAAATAGGTATTATGAAAATATTACTAGTCTAGAAATAACTTCTTGAATAAGTGATAAGAGCTGCTCTCAGCAGCTTCTCCTTATCAGTGGCCTTCCTCTATTGGTTATGGGTAAACAATTACCCATTAGGTGTTATCAAACACACTTTTAATTTTAAAAAGTGCTTCAATAAGCTTTAATAAGCAATAAGCTGAATTAAACACTTATATAAGCCGGGTCAAACGCAGCCTTTGCTTAATTCCCCAACATTGTTTATCCCTCGATTTCAATTCCAAGCCCAGACCATCTTGCCCAGTCAGGCCGCCTAGTTTCACACTTGGTTTGGACTTGGGTTACATACAGTTTGGGCAAGATTCAGACTTCAATTAAGAATCCCAAAAGTGCTTTGGTCCAAGTTCAAGTTTGGGCAAGATTCAGACTTATTAAGTCGCAGATGTGCTTTGGTCCAAGTTCAAGTTTGGTACTTACCAAAGTGGCCGGGCCCATAATACTTAGGCTGCTTTTGACTCGAATTGTGCTTTTGGATAAACACTCATTGGATAAGTGGCTCGATGAGCACACTTAGGCTGCATTTGGCCCGGCTTGGCTTGTGCTTATCAGGACAAGTTGCTCACAGCAGCAATAAACTACTTTGAAGAAAATAGCATTTGGTAAATACATTTATTTAAGTGCTTATAAAAATTTAGGGTAAAATAGGTATTATTAAAATATTATTAAAGTTTAGAAATAAGATTTATTTAAGTGCTTATGAAAGTTTAGAAATAAAATAGGTATTTTAAAAATATTACTAAAGCTGTGAAATAGATCAAAGCATAAGAGCTTGGGAAAAGCTACTCTCAGCTTCTCCTTATGGGTAGCCTTCTTCTAGTGCTTATAGGTAAGCACTTATCCATAAGCGCAATCAAACACATTTAATTTTAAAAAGTGCTTATATAAGCTATAAGCTGCAATAAGTACTTGTAGAAGTCAGGCCAAGCATAGCCTTATCCACAGGAACAATAAGTGCTTACTTGAAGACCCGCACATGCAGTGGTGTTACCCGCACAGGCAGTGGTGTTAGAATCATTTCTTATACATTGCCGTTCTCTACAGCTTGAGCTTTTAGAGTAAGAGGTGTTTCATTAGGTCATGTTTGCCAAGATCTTTAATTAAGATTGGATAAATTGGACGACGGTACAAGAATCATGTTGCTAAGCCAACTCCAACTAGTAAAAATTCGGAATTTCATAGAGATGATCATTCAATGGCTGAAAAACTAGAGCAAAATAAAATGAGATAGTACACATAACACAGCTTTGCAACACATCTTCACCTGCTAAGACCTGGAATGCCTGGGCTTCTTATTCGCTGGTAAATCTACAGGAGCTGCAATATATGACTCCGCCTTAATATTCTCAGCAGCTTTCTGCTTCCCAAACTCTGCTGCCCTTTTCTGCAAAGGAACTTGAGAACGTCAGCATACATAACTCCAAAAACCAATCAACCAGTAAGAGGTAGCTTTTATTGTTCTTAGGTTCTCTAAGCATATAAACACACGGTCTTTGGCGAGGTTAAACAGGGTGCAATGCATCATACATCTCCTCGTGCAAATGTAAACGCACATAAATACAAGTTGCTCAAAAGGTATTCTGGTCTGCCTCACCAGGTTCAGCTAGCTGGTGAGACAGCTTTTTCTGCCATGTGGAGAAATGATGTAATTAATCCAGATCATCCAAGAAGCCATGTGGACAATATGTTAACCAACATAAGCCCCATTAGTACTTGTGGATTCTGCAACGTGCAATAGCAACCAAGGTTTTAAATTTCGATATCACCAGACATTTCACCAGATTTTTTCTGGCGTGCAAAATTTCGGGATATTTTGCTAGGTTGGAGATTTTTTGGGAAAATATTTCGCTACATTTCACTTATATTTTGCTATATTTTGCCAAAATTTTGACAAAATGGGTGACCTATATTTCGTTTCGCAGATATTTCTTAAAATCCATGCAAGTGGCATGACATTGGGGCTGGAACTTAATATTTGAGGTGGGTTCAAGTGAAAGTACTACACTTGGACAAGTGGGGTTTGCCAAATCATCTACCATCATATTTCTAAGTCTAGAGTAATTCGCCGAATAAACCGGCCTCTATAAGTCGTATCCCATTTACCTTTAATGACATGGCCATGGAAGTTACTTCATTCTTGTCATCTCCAGATTGTTGAGATTCCTGCTTTAATGGTTCCTACAATAGACCAGCAAAGATAGACAAAGTAAAGTGGGACATAGACACATAAAACGAGCATGAAAAATAAAAACAACAAAAAACTATGAAAAGGTCAGAATTATACCTTAGGAGGAACAAATGCGGCCTCTCTTTTTCTTTTGTTTTCAGCTGTTTTTTGAGCCTGCTGCTCCTGTTTCTCTTCCCACTTCTTTGCAAACTTCTTCTTGTCACTTAAGAAGTACTCGCCACTTTCAAGTTGGAGGTCAATCTGAAAATAATTCAGAGCATGTCATGTTTAAATAATAACATTAAGGAACCAGATCATCCCACCTGTAGGTCAAGAGATGACTCGGAATAAAATTGTCTTTGATCTGACACTATCACGCCAGCCCAGAAAGACAGATAATTAATGCTAAGCAATCATATTTTGAGATACTAGTAACAAAACCAAAATGGAAATACATGTCTGGTTCTTTTCAGAATTATTTTGTTCTCAACATGTGTAAAAACAAAAGCAAAAACAAAAATAAAAATAAAATAAAATAAAAAATGATATATTGGGTAAGTATAAAAGGCGGATTACATCAACCTACACAAAACTAACTTGTATTTTTACTTAAATAAGCTTGAAGTAAACAAAAATTAGGCCATACAAAATTTCAGATTAACAAAGGAAATACGATCATGAATGCTTCAAACGATTGAATGTAATGCAATATTGTGACCAAGAATATCATCATTGGTGTGAAGTTAAAGAACTGAGAAAGGAAGTAAGAAAACAAATCTCACCTTACTAGGTGGTTGAGGCGGAGGGAAGGGGGTATATGATTTCTTTTCATTGCTCTTAACTTTCTTTCTCTTAACATTTTTCCTGAACAATGAATTCAGATTATGTTATATAAGAGAACCTGGTAAGCATAAGATGCTGCAAATGAATGAATAATATGTTAAAACTTTTAATTTTTAGTGTCATACTTGTTGTAGTTAGGAAGGAACCTATCCCAGCTCTCATTTTGAAGTTCTGGATTTTTTTCAAGCTCTCGCTTTATCATCAGGGTCTAGTTATCCAAGCAAAGAAAGGAAACAGCCATAAGATGTTTGGTTTCAGACGGCTAATTCAGATAATGGAACAACAATGCCAACCCATTCACCTTGATATGGTATACAGGATGCCGTTTGTTAGTCATGCAGTCTTCCACAATCCTCCTCACTTGTTTTAGACCCTTGAATGAACCCATAGCAGCCACTGTGTTTCCCTAGACATTACAAGAAAATTATAGAGCTTCAGTGCTTAATATCAGTATCCATTTGGTAACACCATGAGCATGTAATCTAGTCAACAAGATTCAGAATAAAAAGAAAATGTAACCCATCATTTAATATAAAGTGGGGAGAAGAAAGACAAGGCCACAGTGATGGACCTGAACTAGAACATAGCAATTTGTCAGAATCTCAATAGCCTGCATCACAAGAGGGCCATGTGAAACATAATCAGATGGAAGCAAATTTATTAAACTTCATATGGGATCTAGCCTGTAAATCAACAAGTTGGTGTTCTGCATTGCAACCATGGGATCACAGAAATGTGCCCATCATAAAAATAAATAAATTAAAAAAAGACAGTTAATTATATATCTAATTTACTGATATAAAGTTCACATACCTTCAAATTGCTTGAATTGGGACCTAAGAGGCGCTGTCTTCGTTTAACAAAGCGTTCCTGCAGGAGATAATAATGACGAGATGCATAACATTACATAAAACTAGGGGCAAATTGTCTACAGTCATCCAAAATTCACTATTCTTCACATCTATAAGATCTTTTGCCTAGTTTTAAATTTCAATATCGCAAGACATATAGCTCCCCCTAAAATAGGGAAATATCGATATCACCAAAAAAAGTTGGAGAAATGAGAGAAACTTTGAGAAAAAGGTAAAATTTTTGAAAGGAATCGTGTGGGATGTTGATTTAAGCACATTTACATCCAAATATCTCAAGACATTAAGAGAACAATGATATTGGACAAGACATATACCGTCATTGAACTTCATCTAATACACAACGTTTTTTGACAAAAAACAAATACATTATACATTACGTCACATATACAAGAAGCATGTGACTCCTAATTATTGTCCAGACTGAAGATGCTCCTGTATTACAGTTCTAACTTTGACCAGGCATGGCTCAAAACCATATATATTAGGATAACCTCTGCCAACTACTGCTTCCCTCGAGTTATCCCACATCCTTGAACATAAATCCAACAAAAGTCGTATATTCTCCCTTTCTTCCTTCTACAATTCATCTAACCATAATGCTAACTAATGTCAAGATGCCTCTCCTTCCATCTCAAGCTCAGTCTGACAAAACGTTTGCAACAAACAAGCAGTAATCTAATGAGTATAGAATACAACGACATTTTTCAGTTTTGTTTTCCATTTTTATTATTTCTCATAACTATATTTATTAATAAAATATTGATTTTCAACTATAAATACATAAGATAAGCTAATATTCTCACTATTTTTTTCTCCTTGTGAATCTGTATTTTTTATTTTTTAATATTTGATATATTTTCTAAAGCAAAAGTTTTAAGCCAACGAACAACCTGATGCAACCCTTCTTTACCCAGGCTTGAAGCCAGTATGAAAGGTTTTTACATTCATAATCCAATCAAGATATGTTTTTTGATACATAGGGATAAACGAACAAATTTCATGTTGCCGATCCCAACTAGTTGGGATAAGGAATTTTTTTGCTGTTGTTATATATATTTTAAAATATTTTCTATAAATTTATTTCAAATAAACAATATAACAATCTCATTTTTGTACAAATTAGATGAACTAGATTACCTATTTATGGCATAATTATTTATTATTTAATCAAATTAAAATCCCTAACTTTCTATTTTCCTTGATATATATATATATACATATACCTTTGATTATAAAATAATAATTTTTAATTCAAAATACTTTTTCAAAAATACCTTTGATATAAATTTAATTCATAATATCTTTGATATAAATTTATTTCAAATAAACAATATAGCAATCTCATTTTTGTACAAATTAGATGAACTAGATTACCTATTTATGGCATAATTATTTATTATTTAATCAAATTAAAATCCCTAACTTTCTATTTTCCTTGATATATATACCTTTGATTATAAAATAATAATTTCAATTCAAAATACTTTTTTTCCAATCAATATGTAAATGTGCCTCCCATTTAACATATAATTAATCAACGGCATACAAAACCATATCTAAACTGAAAACCCAAAAACTGGTTTTCCCAAATTTTTCAATTTTCAAGTCCTAAAAACAATCAAATCCTCAATTAAATGCTTATCAATCAATTACATAAATAATTTGGCATGCATGCTAAATAAAGAGAAAATTTAGAATCAACCCTATAATTATCTTCACTTTGTTGAATTTAAGACCAAACTGTCAAAACAATCTGTATATCCTCGAAAAAATCTTGAAATTAGGCTAGGAAGTGATCTAAACATATAATTTCAAATTTGGAAGAGTTTGGAAAGTTTGCCTGCTTCTCAGTTGAGAGGGAAACCTCCCTTATTTTGGTTGATCTAACTCCAACGTTACATTTAAAACACTGAAACAGGGAAGATATATCTACAACATTAAATTTAAAAAACTGTAAAAGGGAAGATATATTGTGATATACGACGACGTCTAGAAACATATCTAGAGATACTCTGTATAATCAAAACTTTCCGTGTGATTTATATCGGTCCTTGGGGAAAGGGGATAAATTGAGGCATATGTCACAATATATAGAGATATTTTTTTTTTTTTGGAAAGGAGATAAATAGAGATATTTCTGACAATGTTTTCATCATATCAGTTTGACTGGCGGCCATCATAGAGGTAAGGTAGACAATATATTCAATCTTGTATATGATTTTAGAACAAGGCATTCAAAGTCCATGTCACCAAAGCCATCCTCTTGATTTTTGCTTCATCCTAATTCTGGGTTTCTCCCTTATAATGGACAAAGGTCCAAGCTCTTCCTTGCAATCCAGCACATTAATTTGCTCTAAAATGGTTTTCTTCGTAGATTCTAAAGTCCCAAAAGATTCCTTTCTACCCTTTGACTGTCCTCCATATCAAACATAGCATGCTTTCATTTTCAAAACAGGCTCCACTTTGTTTCATCCTCCATACATATTTTTATAACCTGAAAGGGGATAGTCTCTAATAAATTCCTTTGCACTCTGACATTACAAGTTTGCAGTATGAAATATCCTCAATAAAAGATACTTGGATATTATTAAGGAATTGCTCCCTCATCTGTACGCAACAAGTAATCTAACTTGGAAAACAACTAAAGTCTCAAGATTACTGGTCCCACAGAAGGTCAGTCATTAAGTAGCATATGGAGTAACCATTAATACCAACAAAATTCATGAAAGACCCAAACAAGCCATAATCCTTATCCTGACTTCTCAGAAGGAATCCTGATGGTATTAACAAGTCGCCCACTGAACATGGTATTCCCCATCCAGGAAAAATTATCTCCAGTGCTTCTCATATACACATTTGGAATTTTTTGTCATTCGTTTTGTGCACTAGATGAAGTCCAAGATGAAGTGATCTTCCATATTCTTGAACTTCACCAAAACAAAGTTATTATATCATCCACCATAATGGTATTTCCCATCCAGGAACAATAATCTGCAGTGCTTCCCATGTACACATTTGGAGTTTCTTGTCATTTGGTCCATGCTCTGGATAAAGACTAAGATGTAATGATCTTCGATATCCTTGAATTTCACCAAACAAAGGTAGGACATTGTTATATTATTCACCCTATCCACAAGATAATCACCCCACCTGTTCTCCTATTTGTTGATAAATTGATCCAACCTACAAAACAGTTACGGCATACCTCAAAGATGAAGCCTCTTCTATAGAAAAAAACAACATTTTAGAAATCAACACAATTTTTTTGGTCAATTTACATAAACTGCATAGATCCTCGATCCCTTACAAAATACCCCAAAACTAGACCCGTGAATTCTTTAACAACAGATGACCTCTGGATAAGCAACCACAAGATATGGTCAACAACACCCTCCCAAAAAATGCATTGGTTTCCCTTTCACTCGCTTTCAATAGCCCAGCATATAGCAAACGGGCACAAATTCTATAGAAGAGCAAAATTCCTCCCTTTCCCCCAACAGCTTAGAGAGTTGCACAAACAGCATAGGAGTAAAGCCTAAAACTAACTAACTGAGCTTCCCTGCAATACAAGAAAAAATGCACCACCAACTCAAAATCCTACAAGCACATAGAACACATAGAACACATATTGAGAATAGACGACTTCCATCTCACCATGTTTATCAACTGTTAGGATTCTATCCAAAGCTGCCATCCATCCATAAAAAAGAAAACCATTTTTGAAGGGACTGAAGAGTACCACATAATTCATGAGCCATGGTTTTTAAAAACCAAAAATTCTGGTGATTTCAAACCATTGGACTGAAACAAAGTCTCAAAAACAATTTTTTATTTTTACCACAATTTCACACGTTTCCCACTATTTTTGGGTATGTTTCTATACTTTACATTTTCTTCCAATGTATGAATCTCCAAAAAAAATCCCAAAATTCCTACAGAAAACTTCTGAAATTGTGGTTCATTATCTAGCAATAATAATGAAAACAGAAAACAGAAGAACAAAAGTATGCACACATATACGTGGTTCAGCGTAGCCTACGTCCACGAGAGAGAAGTTTCCACTATATCAAATAATGAACTAGGGCTACAACTTATAACCCTACCCTATATATACAAAAAATCCCCAATATACCCTCACCGTAACCCCCCTTGCACCACCCAACCTATGGTTCGACCTGACAAAAACAAGGGCCCCTCAAGCCCCTCCCCAATGAATCTAGAGATTAGTGAATATGAGCCACTATCTCTAACAGAAATAGCGATAAAGCTAAAACCAAAAAAAATTATTTATTTTGGTTTTGTCCCTGCTACCCAAACTAAACCTTTTATAATTTGTCATAGTACAAACAATGATACAAGGCGAATGAATTCAATGAAGTGGAGCTTCCCTAGCAAGGTTGTTTTAACCCTTAGGCGAAGCTAGGAGACAGACCTTCCTGTAGCCTAGGCGATGAGGTGGTCGCTCAGACGACAAGCTTTAGCGCAATTTGTTTTTAAATTATGGGATAATTACACTTTCACCCCCTGATGTTTCTGACTAAAACACTATCCCCCTCAAGGTTTCTGAAATCGCACTGTCACTGTCACCCCTTCTTCTTTAATGTCGGGTCTAAATGTACCCCTACCGTTATTTGACCATTTGACGAATTAAAGGAATAAGTTTCTGCCAGTGCAATGTTGATTTTTGTATGCCATTTTACCCTTCACACCTATAAAAAGAATAAAAGACCCTTTATTATAAGTTTTTGATGACCGATTTTACCCTTCTTCCATTTCGCCTTTTATACACATGCTTTACCATTCTTCTTCTTCTTCTTCTTCTTCTTCTTCTTCTTCTTCTTCTTCTTCTTCTTCTTCTTCTTCTTCTATTCTACAAGGGTATCACATTCTCCCTCTGCATCTATCTGAAAAGCTCCAAAGCCTTGTTCATTTAACCATGCCGAACGAGTCCATCGATCATTGCCATCCAACAAACGATGTCTTTTGGTGAGAACCGATCGAAGATTGCATGCACATTTTTTGCCAACCCATGATCAACATAACAAGAAATCATGACTATTGAACCAACAACATCTCCCTCAAGCATTTCGCCAAATATTTTTTGTGCGCCTTTGAATGACCCACATTTACCATAAAATTCGATGAGTTTCATCCGAACAGAACTTCAAAAGCATAGTGTAAAGGTAGACATTAGGGTTTTCAATCTGTTCAAAAACCTTGGACACATAATCCATGGATTTGAATTTGGAACAGAGGCAAAGAAGCTCAAAGAGTAGAAATGGATTTATGACCGTTCTTGATTACTTGGGGGTGTATTTGAGGGATTTGGTTGGGTTTTCAAATCTCTGCAACAAAGAGCTGATCTGTTTCTGAGAGTGGGAGTTCTTGTAATTTGAATTCGGATTTGAATTTTGCGCGAAAGAATAGGCCCATACAATGGATAGTGAAGAAGTTCCCATTGAAAACTATCGGTAAAAGGGTCGCTCATCCTTTACCATTCTTCTTCTTCTTCTATTCTCCAGGGGTATCACATTCTCCCTCAAAAGCTATCCTTTCCTCGTGAATCTTGAAGAAAATGAGTTTCCACAACCCTCGAGCTAAGAAAATCTCAAGAATCTCAAAATCAAAGAGATGGATCCAAACTAAGAAGCTGAAGAACTTTTAGAGTCTACCCCATGGATGAGTTTTGTAGCTATAGAGTTGCTCTTTTCAGTAATTTAACTTTCTGAACTGAACTCGTTAAATCGAAACACAAGATTTCAATCTAAAAGCTCTAGATATGAACAAAAACCCAAAGTGGGGTGACGTAGACGGCTGAGCGACGACAACACAATTACAGTGGCTAGGTGGCAACAGGCTACAAGTCAAGGAGTAAAATACCTTAAGAGAAGAAAGGTATTTTAGTTGTTTAGTAAATAGGTTTTTATCAAGTTTTCAAAATATAAAAAACTACTGAACAATTTAAGGGCATTACAGCAGTTGCATAATAATCATTAACAGCATCAAACGATTTGAAACCTCAGGGGGTGACAGTGTGATTCAAAAAACCTCAAGGAGGACAGTGTTTGAGACAGAAACCTCAGGGGGTGAAAGTGACACATTTCCTACCAACATAGCCTAATGCAATGAGCAATAACATATTATAGAGGATTCGTTTCGTAAGTCGCCAAAGGTGGTGTAACCGATCCCGACAGAAGCCTAAGACAGTTGCCCGACCGTTCTCTGCCTTCAATGGAATAGAGAAAAAGATGGAACACCGTTAGCTTTTGATTAAGAAGATAATCAATGTCATAGTGACCTCAGTCTTAGGTCATCATCCCTTCTTTCCCAGAGAAATGCACTGCTATTTATAGCAGCCCCGGAAGAAGTAATAGGCGTTAAGCGACCGTCAAGCCATTTTCAATGGCGTGTTAACGTCATCAAAAGTAATCATGGGTATTTACTTTTGCCTCTTAGGTGAACCAATCAAAAGGTGTGACATAAAATTACAACTATTGCCATCGCTTGTGTACGAAAAAAGTTGCAAGATACGTCACGACTTAGCGTTAGTGAACCTCTTGCCTCTCCCAACCTTACATCTCCTAAGTCCCCCTGTTCATTGGTATCAGACATGAAGTCCTCACATATGCTCCATCATCTTTGTTGGCATTGGTAATGATTACCTCGACCTCCGAAAAATTCTTAACAAGGTTCCATCCCTTGTTGAATGTGGGATTTGTTTTGAATGTACAATTGATATTGAGGTGCTTACACAAGCATCTAATATTTTAATCAAAGATCTTATCATTGCTCTTTCTGGCCATGTGTTTACACATTCATAGGAGTCACCCCAAGTACGCTTTGCAGCATGGTTTGCCCATCCATAGGTGTCGCCATGGGTACCCTTCATCTCATGGTCTACCCCCATTCAAAGGTGTCGCCACAGGTACGCTTTGCAGCATGGTTTGCCCATTTATAGGCTTCGCCGTGGGTACCATTCATCTCGCGGCCTACCCATTCATAGGACTCGCCATAGGTACGCTTTGCAGCATGTTTACCCATTCATAGGTGTCGCCATAGTAAGCTTTGCAGCATGGTTTGCACATTCATAGGCATCGCCATGGGTACTCTTCATCTCGTGGTCTACCCATTTATAGGTGTCACCACAAGTACGCTTTGTAGCTTGGTTTGCCCATTCATAGGCCTCGTCAAGGGCACCCTTCATCTCGTGGTCTACCCATTCATAGGCATCGCCACACGTACGGTTTGCAGCTTGGTTTGCCCATTCATAGGCGTCGTCAAGGGTACCTTTCTCAGCATTCTCACCCATTAATATTTCTTGGACTCTCTATTGTTGAAATCGGTGGATAATAGAATCACCGATGGATAGGTTCTCTGCACAAGTCGTAAGGCTTTAGGAATGAAGAGTATTAGGGCGGAGGATGAGGCTTGTCAAATTAATACTTTTCAGGGGCATATTTATCTTTTTATTTTACAGTTTTAACTCTCTTTCATATTTCTAACAAAAGTGAAAAAAGGAGCACCCAATTGCCATTATGAATATTTTAAGCAGCGGCATGTCCAACAAATATTAATGAGGCAGCTCTTTGTAATTTTCCCTTTAAAAAATGTATGTATTTAGGCAATAAGATTAGATTAGACTTTAATTGGGAGGGAAAGGGCCATCAAGAAATGAGAACTATAAGTCGGACAAATGTAGGAGTACTTAGGTTGGATCATCTTAGTCAAGAGTAGATCCGATCATCTGTCATTTCACTTTCAGTATTCCCAAGAGATCTGTGAGTATTTGGTGAAGTTGGATGTTGCATAAAAGTCATGCCTAGCTACCTTTTGAGTGCTCTTATTAGTTGGGTAATCAAGGAAATAATAAGGTGTTTAATTATCACGGAGACCTTTCATACTACTGTTTGTTGTGCTGCTTGGAAGGAAAAGAATCGATGTATGCTTAAAATGGAGAATAGTGTTTCAATTGTAATGAGCATGCTCTTTGCTTAGAATTTCATCAACTATCCACAAGTCCATAATGGCAAGGAACTAATTCTGAATCCTTCTGAGATTATATATGTGCAAATTTCTGGCAAGCTTTTTTATGGTTGTTAATCTATATATACACATCATTTACATGGGATTGGCTCCTATTCCTTTTAATGATGTTATTAATATCACCTATTAATAATAAAAAAAAGTGAAACTTCAAGTAGGAGTATCTTGTGCAAGGAGAATTGGTAATAGGGGTGGCAGTGGGTAAGGCAGCCCGCTCGACCCGGTCAGCACGACCCGGTATTTTAGCAGGCTAATGTGGCTTTATACTTGTCATGCCCGGCCTGACCCAATCAAATTTCGGAAAGCAAGTGGAAGCCCAGTTGGGCCCGATAATATTGCAGTTTCATGTATTTATAATTTTATGTATGTGAATGTTACATTTATAAATATGATTTTTTACTATACATATACATAATTTTATATATGTATTTTATAATTATATTTTGAAATATCTTTCAAACTAATTGATTTTAATTTAAAATAAGAGAACACGAGCGTTATAGAGCCAGGCTGGGCTGGCACAGGCTTAAAGAAGTCTAATGTTTATGGCTGGGCCAGGCCTACATCTCTAAGCCCAAAGTCGGCCTGGGTCGTGCTTAGGCACACATCTGTTATGCTAGTGTGCAAGCCTGGCCAAGCCCGACTCATTGCCACCCCTATCGGTAAGATTCAGTCCCTGCACCTATATCAAGGAACATTGGCCACACAATTCTTCTTTATTATTTATCTATTGTATTTTTTCAGCTCAGTCTGCACATCACAACTAGGATAATACAGGTTATATTACTTTTATCATTTTATTATCATAAATGGGATGCAAAGACATATTATCTTACTTCTATCCACAGTAGAACTATGTATCCACCAAAACACAGATGATTGGAAACACTCTTAACAACTTTGAATAATAAGTTGCTTATTCATGTGTACCTACTATATCATGCAACTGCTGGAGTTCTTGCATCAGCAATGACATGAAATAGTTTTTGCTGAAATATATCACAAAAACTATGTCCACCTAAAGAGGGATACATTAAGCTGAACTTTGATGGTTCTTCAATAGGCAATCCAGGTCCCTCTGTTGTGGGAAGCATTTTCAGAGATCATCTTGGGTCCATACGTCATGCATATTCTGGCCCAATTGGACGGGGAAATCCCACACATGCAGACTTACTCTCCTTAGTAACTAGTTTGAGGAAGGTAACGAGTATGGGTTCCATTTTCTAGAGGTAGAGGGGGAGTCTTTTGCAGTGATTTCCTTGCAATCTAGGAAAATGGTTGAATATTTCATTTACCCAAGTGTCTAGATCAGCCAATTCGGCCGTTGATACATTGGCTAGAGGTGTGGTGGCTAGGATGGATCTTTTTATGGGGATTGCAATGGGTTTGTTTTACGTATATATGAGTCTTCTTATCTGTATTTATGTTTGTAACTTTCTATTTTCTTGCTGTCTATATTAGGCAGCTCCTTGTGCTTGTAAATACCTGTGTATACATATACACACATACATACATACATACATATGTATTTTATACACACACATACATACACTTTATTTTGTGATTTTTTTTAATGAATAACATCAGAGATATGCACATATATATATGTATGTGTGTGTGTGTGTGCATATCTCTTACACACACACACACACACACACACATATATGTGTGT
>JAUPMG010000019.1:14812823-14828210 GCA_031762675.1 Pachysandra terminalis
AATAATAAAGAGAAATCAAGATTCTAATTATCAAAATCTATAACTTAAATCGAATTAGTTATAAGAATCTTACTAACTTAAAGGATTTAAATAATAAAGATAAATCAAGATTCTAATTGTCAAAATCTAGAACTTAATGGATTTAGAAAATTGAACTAATTAAATTTAAAAAATTAAGGCTTTAATTAATAATAAAAATTAATATTTGATTTAATTTTTGAAATCAAAATTGTTTCTAATTATAATAATTAATATTCTAATTAATTATAAAAATTAAGATTATGACTATAATCATGAACCTAAGAATTTTAATTAATTGTAAAATATAATTATCATAATGATCTAAGGATAAGTTAACTTTTTGTAATCAAAGTAAAGTTCAATCTCAATGATGATGTTGAAACCACAAACAAAAATGCTTTATCAGTAGCTACGGAATTGCATGATAGAAAAGTTTGAAAATTGTCCTAGCCATCAATTAAGACTACTTCGTCTATAATTTTAAATACTAACATGCTTTCATCGGAAATAACAGAAATTTGACAACAATATAAAAAGAAAAAGCTAATGACAATTTCCTATAAAAATCAGGACAAAATTTACATTTCAAGGGGCATCCACAGATTACAAATCCATAAAACCCTAAAGATTCACACAAAAGTAAATAAGTACACACCTGTGGTGCAGGGACACTTCTTGACAAAAGCTTTATAAGATCCCTGGCTTTGAGGAGAATAGAAGGGTCCCTAGTCTTCCGAGTTGTTGAGACAGTCAGGGATCCCTCAACCTGTAAAACAAAAGAAGATTCACTATATATTAAACAAAATTAAACCAAAAATAGTACAATTCATATGTGCAAGTAATCAACAACCACAGTTTTGTTAGCAACAACAGGCATTGCTAACAATCTGAAATGATCATGAAACAATAAAAATACGACATGATTTGCATACCTACCTTAAATATTTAAATCCTTGTTCTTTCTCATTGTCAACTCTTTTATTAATATTTAGGTCCTTTAGCTGCAGTAGGGCTGTGGGACTGTTGGCATCCAAAAGGTCCCCTTCATTCTTTTGTGACAAACAGAATTACATACCAAGAGCGTATGAAGAGAAAGAACAAAGTGTGTTGCTTAATTCAGAATGGAGTGCAGTCTGCTCCTCCTTCGGAAGATCTTGTTATGAGAGGTATTTGGGCTGATATTTATGAGATCCAGGTTCATAACTACTTGCCTAACGACAGAGTTCTATGAACCCCAGGTAGACGGGGTAAATTTACTATAAAGGATACTTGGCCCTAAACACAAGAGGGAGTAGGGTGAACTGGGATAATCTAATATGGTTTAAGCATCACAGTCCTAGACAAGCTTCCTTATGTTGGTTAGCTATCAAGATGAGGTTGCTGACTCAGGATACGCTGATGACTTTTGGAATTCTCCAAACTGGTAGGTGTGCTTTTTGCAGAGGCATGGCTGATTCTCACAATCATCTATTCTTTGAATGCAGCTACTCAAAGAGGATATGGACTGAGATTAATAAACTTGTACGTATCTCTCCACCTGATAAGCAATAGCCCAAGCTTGTGATGTGGTGTGCAAAAGCTTATGCCGGTATGGACTTTGCTGACATGATTAGAAAGCTTGCATTTTCAGCTATGGTTTATAACCTGAGGAAAGAGAGGAATACTCGAATATTCAGCAACAAATACAGAGCTTAAGAGTATGTAATTGATTAAATCAAAAGAGAGGTGGCTGATAAAGTTAAGATGGCTTTTGATAAGATTGTGGACAACCAGTTAAACAGAGGAATCTGTAGTAACTGGGGAATAAAAGGAATGTTCAGACATGAAAGATTTGTGAACATCAGTTGGAATGCTCCTCCAAATGATTGCTATATGCTGAACTGTGACGGCTCACTCACTTGTAATAGAGGTGGATCAGGTGTTCTTCTAAGGAACCATGTGGGAGAATGTAGAATGGCTTTTGCTATTGCTAAGGAACCTTCATCGGTGATGTACCATGAACTAGAAGCTATTAGTATTGGTCTCAAACAGGCTTTAAATTGCAGCGTTAGAAAACTAATGGTGGCAACGGATTCACTTGGAGCTAAGAACCTATTGGAAGCACAGTAAATCAGAATTCCATGGAAGTGCAGATATATTGTACAGGGGATTAGAAGCATTATTGGAAGTTTCAGTTCTTGTGTGATTGAGCATGTGTACAGGGAGGGGAATGCTGCTGCTGATTGGCTTGCTTCCCATGCGACAATTATGAACCTCATTACATACTCAAATGAGGATCTTCCTTGTGAGCTGAGGGAGATTCTATGCAAAGACATACGATGTGCTCACACCCTTCGTAGTATGGGTATCTAAGTTGAGGCTTAATTTACTGTATGGTTAATTTGGTTTATGGTGTAATGCATAACAGTGTTCTCACTGGTGCGAGTTAGGCTGATACTCAGCATCGTCTGTAAGCTTCATTTCTTCACTTGGAATAAATTACTTACCATTCAAAAAAAAGAGTTGTAGAGCTTCTATCCTCCATTTCAGCCCCAAAAATATTTTCACAGTTAAGACTTTCTATAATCAGCTTGGTGCACAACATATTTGGGGTCAATGTGTACCCCCAAGGCTAGATTACTTCATCTAACCTTCGTTCCTTGCATTTCTTTGATTATGCCCCTTCAGATCTATGTTTTTTTACCCTGTTTCAAAACTCGTCGAGTCAACTCAAAACTCAGACGAGTTAACTCGAATCGGTGGTATTTCACATTAATTCGGATACACTCGTTTTGAAGCTAACTCGGTCGAGTTTTGAGCAAACTCCACGAGTTTCTCGAGATTACTGACCGAGTTAGCTTCTGCAAAAGTGAAAGTACCGAGTTAGCTTGTACAATACTGCACAATTCAACTCTTCCATACGCATAAAAAAAGTACAGAAGAATTAATTAGCCTGTACAACACTGCACAAGGCAATGACTTTTCAAGTTATCCTTTAATAAAAACTTAAAATAAATTCAATCTTTTAAGGAATAAGGACAAATGTACTTTCACTTTTTTTTTTTGTTTTTTTTTTAAAATTTTTTCAAGAATCATATATGCTTTTGTTTTTGTAGACATAAAATATTAAATATAACAAAAGTGAGAAGAAACTTATTGATTTAGTGTTCATTATTGAAAAGAAAAAGATCAAACGTAGATTTGAGTTGTATAGATATATATTCGATTCGAGTACTTTCGAATTACGTCGAGTTCTTGAATTAACTCTATTCGATCAAACTATGTTTCTTTGTATAGGAAACCTCAATTCCACTGCGTGCCACTTCTATTGATGAGTTTCTTTATTTCTATCATAGTCTCCAAGAACTTGCAAACCTCAATTCCACATTTCCACTGTTTATGGCAACAACTTTTTGGAAGGAAAGCCAAACAGTACCTCAATGTAACAAGCTAGCTTGTAAAAGAATTTTTTTTTTCACAATAATTAAGAACACTTACCAAATTCAGCTCACACAAGGTGCCAATCTCTTTCAATGCACTTTTCACAATAGGCCAAGCTTCTTGCAGGTACTTTTCTGAAAGAGACAAAAAAGAAGGAAAGAAAAAGCAAAGATAAAGGTTCACATATGAGAAACCATATGTATTTTGATTGCTAATGAAAAAACAAAATAGAAATGTATTTGCAAACTATGTATTTGAACAACGAATAATAAATCTTGGTACAATCCTCTTTCAACGAATTTGAATATATATATAGACATAGAAGAGTAATGTAAACTCACATAAACCAAGTATATTTTCAAACCAAAAAGAAGAACTAATGACGAACTATCAAAATTCTACAACCAAGTACGACAAGCAAGCAAGCAAGGCACCAGTATGAAATTATCAAAATTCAACAACCGTAAAGGGAACTTCAAACAGTTCCAAAGAGGAAATGTATCAAATGTAAGTAAAGGGCAATTAAATCTCACAATAATAATCTAAAATGTCCATTGAGTTAGGGTAAATGAGGAGAATTGATGATTAAAAAATAAAATAAACTATAAATCATCAAAATTCAAAAACTTAGTACAAGAAGAAGAAGAAGAAGAAATTATGCAAAAACATGAAATTATTCAACAACCGTAAACGATCTTTGAACAGTTCCAAAGGGGAAATTGTGTCAAGTGGGAGCAACGAACAATCACATCTCAGACTAATAATCTAAAATATGAATTGAGTTTAGAGTAAACGAGGAGAAGTGATGATCACCTCTGTATTGAGGAAACAACGTGGAGAAGGAACTGACTTCTAGGAGTCCACCCTCGTTCCACGACGGATCAAACTTCTCAATCTTCCAGTGCTCAATGATAGGATCATCTTATGGCTTTGGTTTTTTGTGCTTTCCCTTGTGCTTCATCCTTGGCTTCTCCTCACCGTCGACATAGCCAGTCGCTGGGTCTAAAACCTCCATGACAAACCCTAAAACCTACGTCCGTAGAAAATCACCTAGTCCTAAAGCCTTTATCGTTGCTCATGAAAAAAACAGGGAGTTTCGTGCCTCCCCGCGCCTCTCCTACGAGGAAAACAGGGAGTTTCGTGCCTCCCCGCGCCTCTTCTACGAGGGAGTGGTCGTTAGGGCTGTAAGTAGGGCGGGTTGGGCCGTTTTCTCGGTTCTCACAACTCTCAGTTCTTCTAACGATTAGGTTTTCTTTCTTTAAATAATTGAATATGAGACGTTGACATATCTACTAATGTTTTAAAATATATATATATATATATCTATAATAATAATAATTATTATTCGATCCGGATTGAGCTTTTAGGATTTATATACCTAACCCGAACCAGCCAAACTTAACTTTGAAATCAAATTTGAGCTCGAACCGAACCCCAACCTAATTTAGTTTATAAGTTTGGGCTGTTATTAGGGTTGGGTCAATCTTACACCCCCAGTGGTTGCATTACGGGTGCAATTTGAATCGGTTAAGCTTGAAACGGAATCCATTCAAATTATCTTTGGTTCGATTTAGTTTGGATATCTAGTTATTTGGTTTGATTTTGATTTTAAAATTATAAAATCGAATTAGATCAGTTTGGTTTTGGGCTGAAGCCTTGGTTAAACCGAATCCAACCGAAATCCAAACTCTAAGTATATATAATTCTAAATGAATTACAATATATATATGTGTGTGTACTACATGTGATATATATGGTATATTTTTATTATATATGATATATAAAATACAATGTTTTATATAATGTAATTCTAAGAAAACATTGTATTAACCTAACCCAAACCGAACCTAAATTGCAGTTTGGGTTGGGTTGGTTTTAGGGTTTTTCATTTCATTTTGGTTCAGTTTTCGATTCTCAATTCGATTTGGTTCGATTTTGGGTTAACCTTCACCAATGCTAATTTGATCTTGGGTTGATATTAACTCAAACCTAACCAAACCGAGTTGCACCCCTAGGTCGCATGACCACTAGCGTGGACATTTATCGAGAAAATATGGGTTTTATAAATTAAAATTTGAAAGGATGAACCTAATACTGTAATGTAAAGTACAAATTATCCAATAAGGCTTACGTTTTTAAGATTTTATCAAAGAAGACTTCTCAAGTTCAAAATGACTTTGCAAGTTGTTCAAGCTTTTTAAATTTATTAACAAGAAAAAGTAAACATTTAAAACCAATTCTCTACAAGCTCTCTAAACTGTTAGGGCGCATATTTACACATCTTTACCAACCAATAGAAGCATGACACATGGTGCCTAAAAGGGGGCAATAGAAGTGCCGCAGCACACAAAGAAGCAAATAAAAGTGCACCACATGGCGCATACTAGAGATCAGTAGAAACATACCACATGGCGCATAATAGAAGACCAATAAAGGTGTGATACTTGGCGCGTACAAGAATAAACAGAAGTGTTGCGCGTGGCACATGAAGAAAGCTATAGATGCATGACGTGTGACAAGAAAGATCAAGGGCAAGTGAACTCACGTGTCCGGTCCAACTGTTCAGAAATAAAGGGTGTGAGAATGATCAACCTACGTTCTAAAGAAGAGTTTAAAATAAGGCGCGAGCGGTTACCATAACCGCTCAAAGTGTTCTATAAAGATACAGATGACCTGCTCTTCCAAGCCTCCCGGCACATCAATCAACAAAGCTAGTGCAACATTGCAGTAGACTTCTAGGTCACATTTCTCCTCCACTATTGCCTCTGCCGCAACAACAATGTTGGGTTCCTCTGCCGCTCACCAATCACTCACTCATGAGTATTGCTCTCAATATTGGTAAGCCCTTCCAGTCTCCATGTGGATCACGACCACTGGAATGTAAAGCCCATTTGTTCACCAATTAATACGGTTTGGGTCTGTTGCTCTCTGCCTCAGACTGATCACCAATGCCACCCGTTGAGAAGCTGCTCTCAGCCTAACAGTCGCTTATCCAGCCTGCATGTGGGTCACAGTCGCTGCGATGACCACCGTGGTTCACCAGTCTTCTTTCTATCATTTACATTTTTATCATCTACGACCTTGAGAAACTGCCCTTTAGTAGTCTATCCAGTCAGGTTGTGACCACGAACGCTGTGATAACTATAGCTAGGTTACCAATCTACTTTCTATCTCTTTTTGTTTATTTATTTCTATCATCAACAATTATGTTATTTAGTCATGAATAAAAACTTGATTGAAAGAAAGACTGTGATGCATTATCTCTGATTTGGTAATCATTTCACCTATCTGAATGAATTAGATGGACTCAACCAAAGGAAGAACTTCAACCTTTGAATAATCGCCTAATAACCTAACGGACGCAAAACTGGTGGTTGATTGCATGCCTGATTGCCCCGACAACTCAGTTTAGTCAGTGTTAACTGGAGCCCGAAACCCAAACTGTAGACTAGTATAAGTCCTAGCACGCCTACGCGAGATACACACACCCATTCACCTACGTATGCCACCAAGCGCACGTGCCATGGGCCACATGTGGCCGAGAGGGAACATACCCTTTTTGGCACACCCGGTGTGAAATGTTGCCATGAAGAAGCGCTCGACTTTCAGGGGAGGACACGAATGAACATCTGCCTTTAGGAGGCAGAGAACAACAGGTACGTGATCCTCCCAGAATAGAATTAGTTAATGAGTTTGGATCTGGATCTGAGCCAACGCATCAGCCGGGAGACCCAAATGGGTCGGTACAAGTCTTACTCTAGACCTTGACTAATATGTTTACCAGATGGATGATTGAAACTAATTGGTCCTTTACATTACTCAATGAAAACATTGTCTAGATAGCGGCTGCTACTAATGGTAATCGAGGGGATATCACTCCTCTAGTGAAGAATACACCCACGACCGTTAGAAGAAATGACCATAATGAAAACATGGCCACACCTGGTACTAGAATCAGTTAGGGGGCACTCAGGCTAAGTGGAAGAAATGCCAAGGGGAAACCCCAGCCGAGAAATGTAGATACCGGTCAGAGGCTAGGTTGTCCCTTTATGACTGATAACGAGTTGCTCCAAGAGATTAGTGACATGACTGATCCAACGGTCAGAAGTCCCGATCGAAATCAGGTTTATCATATGGTTCAAGAGGCCTTAGGCCACTTACCAAATAAGAGGATGATTAGGCCTTTATACAGAAGGCTGTATCCTAATTCGATCGACCGTCGCCACGAATTCCCCAGGGGGTTTAAAATACCAGAATTTTCCTTGTTTTCGGGCAAAGACTGTCAGTCTACCATTGAGCACATCGGACTTTTTATCGTTCAGTGTGGAGAAGCCACGGCTAATGATTACTACAAGCTACGACTATTTGGAAACTCCTTGACAGGATATGCACATGGTATATAACCTTAGCTCCTAACTCCGTACAAGGTTGGATTGAGATGGAAGAGAAATTTCACACTTAATTTGAGAGAACCGAGCTAGAGGTTTCAATGATCGTTCTTGCCAGGCTAAGGCAATTTCCTAACGAATTGGCCGATCAATTCATAGTCCGTTTCAAGAGGGCTAAAAACAAATGTATGTTGACCCTCTCCCTAAGACCGAATTTGTGAAGATAGCCCGAACGGTTTGGGGATAGAGCTTCGAAAGAAGTTCAAAGGATGGAATTCAAAGATCTGTTCGAATTGTCCTCCAAGGTAACTAAGTATGAGTGGGTTCATAAAGAAGAAAGCTAACGAAAAACAGCTATGTTCGGTACCTATTACCAGGACCTGAACTAAGAAATTGACTTGGATAAGTAGTGGGCAAAACGCTGATGATATGTTCGTCCATAAGAAAGAAGGACAAACAGGTGTCCGGCCAAGATTACAAAAGGACCGTCTATGACAACAACAAAAGATATGCATTTGACGTATCTAAATGCGATGCGATCTTTGACCATCTCTTACGGGATAGATTCTTGATACTCTTAGACAGTCACAAACTCCCTTCACTTGAGGAATTAAAGAAGGGAAATACTGTAAACGACATGGTTCGAAGACACATTCGACCGCTAACTGCTTCGCTTTCCAGAATATGGTACAAGAAAACATTGACAAAGGAATGTTCAAATTCCCAGAAAAAGGAAATGAAGTAATGGAAGTGGACGCCAACCGTTCCCAACAACGGTATTAATCAATGAGATGGATTTCAAGGTTATTGGCCCAGGGATGAGTCTCAAAAGAGAAGATCCGCAATCGGCAAAGAAGGAATTCCTAGCTGAGGGAATGCGGGGAGACCGTCAAGGGCAACTTACATCAAACCCCAGGCAGACCAGAAGAACAAGTGTCACGCACTGGATCCCGATACCCAAATCCCTAATTGGGGGCACGGATCAAGAGGTGAGACATTCGGGTACCCAACCATGGAACGTGGAACACAACAAACCAACTAATAATAAAATTCTTATAATACTTTCACAAATCAAATCAGAGTGCGGAAGACAGTATATAAATCAAAACTGGCTTTAGATGAGCCTACAATCCAGAATAACTACTTAATTACCCTATTACATCAAATCTAAATTATTAAGTTAAAATCGTAAATGATCCAAACAGCATCAAGTCCATGCTAATCATCTCGTTCTGCAACGTAAATAAGTTACGTGAGCTTGGAATGTCAAGTAAGAAACAATTCCGACAACCATTCTTATGGAACACGTTAGTCCATACATCATACAACATCATAGATTCAAGGCAACCATATAGCAGTAATCATGTCGTGCAATTCATATCATATCAATCAAGTTTGTAATGCATAAGAATTCCAAAAATCCATTCACATATACACAAGAAACACTCCACTATCCGATGATCAGCCGGTCTACAATCTCCACCAACACCCCGGTCCACGACCTTACGGTCAACAAGTCTCCACAATCAATCATCCCATGTGTACAACGTGGTTTTGTAGGATTTGCAACCTACCGGGCTCAATTCTCAAAGCTATTTCTATACATTTAGGGATTAACACCCAGGGAGGCCTTCTACGAGGACGTTTACCCATGTACATTTAAGTATTAAACCCAGGGAGGTCTTTTACCAAAGACGATTACCCATAACAACAATTCCCACACCTCAATTCGATATATTCCAACCAATAGGACTTCCGCTGATAAGATCCTTTGGAAGCTATTCGTGTGCCCGTACACACGAATAATCCACCAAAAACCATCACAAGTCTCCTTCACAACAATCAATTGGATCTCCGGTGATAACACCCTTCGAAAGTTGCCCGGGTGCCCATACACCCGAACAATCCTTAGAAGGCCATCACAAGAATTCTTTCCATGACATACATGCACAATCAACTATAAGCATCTCATGCAACATGTATTATTTATTGTACATATTCATTTCACAAGTCAATTGGTCAGTTACTCAAGTCAAACAATTCTGAAAATCAGGTCTGCACATGTATTGGGTCTTCGGCAGAGGCATCGGCGGACCGAAGCCTGCCGAACACCTAAACTGAACTAAAAGCGCGTCTATAGAGTGGTCGGTGGACCGAATGGTCACTCTGAGTCTCAGGGTCGTCGACAGAGGCATTGGTGGACCGAATCCTGTTGAATAGCGAAATTGGCCTATAAATGTGTCTCTGTCGGCAGAGGCGTCGGTGGACTGAAGCCTGCTGATCTGCACGATTTCTGTGTTTTTCTGGCCTTTTCTTTTGGTCTCGGAATCCAAATTTATGCTGTCATATACATTCTAAACATTATAAATCCATGCCTATAACTCCGAAAACATGCATAAACATCCAATACCTCATTAAACATACTTTTAACCAACGATTGAAATAAATATCAACATCTGGAAAATCATCTTGCATTCTACCAAGTTCATAACACCAATTCAAATACACATATAAAGACAACATAGATCTTAGTGGCATTCATACTCCATGATATCAACAATAAACATGTGATCATGCATAAAAGATTTTCGGAATTCCAGATTATACAGAAAATGCAACTTACCGATTATGCTTGTTTGATTATGATCCTAGTAGGTTCTTCCTCTCTCTTTGCTTCTTCCTCTTCCAGTCGAGCTAGCCACAACCTCTCTCTTTTCTCTCAGCCAAAACCCTAATCTTTCTTTCCTTCTTTGCTATGGACGATCCCCTCTTAAACCCTTCTCTCTTATAGCCAACCGAACTCCCACGCACCTTACTAATCCTACTTCTTTTCCAATTAGTAACTCTCTATTTAATTCAAACTCTAATTAGAATCTTTCTTACACAATACAATTCCAATCCTAATGAATTTACTAACTTAACCTTACCTACTGATTAGAAACCCTTCTAGAAGAATTATTTAAGCTTTATTCTCACCTAATGTGTCACACGTGAACCACAAATTTCCAACTCATTTTAGTTTTGTTAATTACACCTTGCTCCCTTGTAATTTCTATTAATCACCAATAAACCCTACTTAATTACAATTCAGCCCCAATGCTATCATTTTGTCACAATATATCGCCTAACTTATTATTTAACTATTAAATCTGGTTTAGGGTCACTACAGCAAGGTTCTGCTCTGTGACAGGTGCCTCAGGGAAGTCCATAAGAGGGTTTGGCGCCGTATGGAAGACTGTGATGAGCGACGGCCTCATCAACGACCATGGAACAAATGGTCAAGGTGGGGGCAAGAAAAAGCTCGGCCACGACAAAGGATGGTAAAGCCACCGCTTGTGGAGCATCATAGGTGGAACAAGGTCACCCATCCAAAATTCCCACACTATGTCCAAGAAATGACCAAGACTCAAAGGAGGAGATGGCAACAGCAACAAGACAACCATCGAAGAATCCACACCCATCGGTCTGAGGACCGAGACCTGATGATTAGGCAAGAATAAGCGAAGGTCATTTGCTCATGCAGGGCCTCGGTCAAGAAACAACCGACCGAAACTTTGCCAACCCATGAAATGGTTGAGAAACAACTGACCGAAACTGCACCAGTCCAAGAAACGATTGAAGAAGAGTTGACCGAAGGTTTGTCACCAGAGGAAATGGAGGAAGACCTCCTCCTCAAAATGCTACTAGCTGGGTTCGAAGACCCATATGCTAACATAGAATCGGCCACCATAACTTCTGATACCACCCCTACAGAGCCCATCCAATTTGAATCACTACAACCGATCTCGATGCCATGCAATATGGCCTTCACTTTACCCATAGGCTTTTAGGCAGAGGTCTCAGATCAACGGAGCTCAGTCGGCCCAAAGGACGATTTCACCGTTGCCTACCTCATCGATTTGAACGTCGAGAAAGCTGAACAAATGGTAGAGGTAAGAATGGTCAAGGACTGAGGTATGTCTTCCAACTTGACGGTCGTTTTCACTCGAATGACCAAAAAGGTGATATTTGAGAAGCCACCTAAGAAGATTATTCAACGTCTTAAACCCCTGTATATCATCGTCCATATGGACGGGATACCGGTCACCAAAGTCCTGATGGACAATGGTGTGGTCGTCAATATACTACCTATAAATCTTCTAAAAAGAATAGATAAGACAAGGGAAGATCTAATCCTGATCGAAGTAACAATCACTAATTTCGTAGGAGGGGTTACATCAACCAAGGGGGTTATCCCGATCAAATTAACGGTCGAGGGGAAGAAAACGGTGGCCGCCTTCTTCGTGGTAGAATCATCTTTCAACTACAGTGTACTGCTAGGAAGAGATTGGATCCATTCCAATTGGTGTGTGTCATCTTTGCTACACCAATTGCTGATCTTGTGGAATGGAGACAATATCGAAGTCGTGATGGTCGATAACAAACCGTTTCAGGCCGATTCCAATGCTGTCAAAGCCATGTTATGTGGTGAAGCAGTTGGAAGAGTGCATTTTGTCGATCGAGACAGCAAAGGAATATTGACTGGGATACCGATGATGGTCAAAGATTCTAAGAATGCTGAAGCAGAAGCATCTGCGTCCAGACTAAACAAAATAATATTGTACCAATCAAAGGACAACATGTCCGTCATAGAAGAGGTCCGATAAATATCTCCAAGGAAAGGTAGATCCCAACTAAGGCCACCTTAGTGGGTGTAGATTACTTAAGGGAAGGTATCCTAGAAAGAGAAATGCCCCGTTCCAAATGAACGTGTGTGAACTGTCCCCTAGAAAGGAAATAAGAAGTCGAAGATAAGCATTAGAGAAAAATGGCCTTAAAGCCATCACTATGTATGCACATCAAGAAATTAAAAAAAAGTTAAAATGACCCACAGCCTTTTTCCGCAAGCAAAATCATGGCCCCATTGGCCGTAGAGCAAAATGTTAATGGTCCACAAACGACCAATGTAAAACAAATCCAAACGGCCTCCAGCCAAAATAACCCATAGAAGTTTTCATTTTCAAATGTTCACCAATGGCTGGGGTATAAACTTACCTTCACAAAGGTTTGCTTCTAAGGGCTAAGAACTTGGCCATAATACTTTCTCTCTTCTCATCTGCATCTTTCTTCTTTCTTTCGAACTATCCCTTCATTTGTTTTGAGTCCTGGACCTTCTTCACCACCACTGGTAGCGTCATCGTGATCTCCTGTTGCCCTGCTTGCAACTCCATCTGTGCCCTTTTCTTTTTCTTTATCCCCTCAATGATCCCCCTCTTTTTGCGCTCCAGCTCAGCCATTTGTGCTTCCAGCTCAGCCGTTGTTACAACATCAGCGACCTCCTCTAGTTGAGACAACAACTCCTTCAACTTTCCATATCTTCCCTTCAGCACGACAAATTTAGAGAGATTGGCTGAGAGGCTAGAGATGAATTTCTCAACTGTCTGAATATTCTCCTCAGAGACTTGAAAATCTGCTTTCATACCAAATATCTTAGAAATGGAATCCAAAGAGAGGCGTTGTCCGGAAGTCAATGAAGGATTGATCCTCAGCAATTGGACGTTCTCATCGAGCAGTTTGAGGTTCTTGGGACACACAAGGCTTGGAAGTCTGTGTCGAGTAGCTCAAGAATGACCTTCGAGATGCTTCATACTTTTCCATGGTTGCTTCTGTCATAGAATCTATGCCCGAAATAACACTTGACCTGGTCGAAGGCTGCTCAAAAATATCATCGAGGGAAGCATACCACGCTTCAAAATCCTCACCTATGATCTCAGGGGAAGGATCAACGGCTTAAGAAGTGTCAAAGGCCAGAGGTTGGGAACCAGACACTACACTGCTGACAACCAAAGGAGGAGAGACAGAAGATGATGCTACTATTGGAGGGGAAAGGCCACTCGGCCGGATTGGCCTATGTGTATTTAAAACATCGCTCAACGGCCAATTTTGCTCCTCCAAGTCCTCTTAGCTGCTTGAGCTATCTTGTAGCTCAATGGTCTCATTAGTCCCTTGAGTGGTGAATTAAAGGGTCTTCCTAGTAGAACGGATCGAATTTAAACTAGCAGCAAAAAGCTTGGACCGTCGGTGTATCAGCAACTAGTGCTCTCCCTCTTCCTCTTCTTCTTCTCTTCCAGCCAATACTGAAGGAGTCGACTAAGAGGGGATCGGTAACACTTCTACTGCACAAGGAAAAGAATAGTCAGCATTCAAGAGGAACATGCATCATAATAGGCAAATAGATAGGAAGATCAACTACCGTTGGAGCCAGGGATCTACCAGATCACCTCAATTAAATGAGATAATCTAGATTAGTCCCGGATTTCTTAGCAACCTCCACCCCCTCATCTGATCAATCACGGCTTGGAGAGACAGGATCAGACAGGCTGTAGAAGCATTCAGGCAAAGAAGGGATCGATGGGTTGAAGGGAGTCGTATAAACCAGCATAGCAGTCTCAAATTTTATTCCGAAGTAGTGTAGATCAAGCAACCACTTCTCCTTACGTTCAGATTCATGCTCTGAAAGCCTTTAATCCCATTTCAGCCAATAGAAACTCTCAAACTTCCTAATAGACTGAATATCGACAGAACTACCTGATTTGGCCTTCTACTTCTTTGCAAAAGGAGGCTGAGGAGCCGAGACTTCTTTTATTTTTTCCTTTGGAAGAGAAGGGTACTATAGAGTCGGACGTTGATGTTTCACCAATGACCCAAGATGATCTGGTAGAAGAATCAGTGACCTTCACCCCTTTCGATTTTTTCAGAGCTTTTATGGTCGAAGAACCAAGACGAGTAAGGTATTACCCTTGCGATCGAGTCAAGGTCCAGAGGATACAGTAAGATCCCCAGGTCCTGGAGGCATCAGTGGATGAGGGGCTATTAGGAGGAACAACCATTGAAAATCTTTCGACATGACGAAAGAAGCGGCATGATAATTGATGATACAAATCGGGAGAAGTTGCAAGCACCCACTCAACTGATTTCCCATTCAGGGAGAAGCACTGGGGAACAGGGATAGATTGAGTTAGGTCGAACTGATGAGCACATAAATTAGGGAATTATGGACCTACTCCCCATTTCTGGTTCCGGTCAGGCCCCCGCTCATGATTTCACAGTATGGAAGGTCCCGACATAGTAAGTAGCTAGCCCAAAGTGTATCCTTGCACTCCATCGCCACTTGATCCTCGGCTAGCTGAAAACCATGGTTGGACAACCATTCAAGATGGTCCGACTGGATAAGGAAAGGCTGGAACAGGGTGTTATCACGGTCAGAGGAAAGATCGGAGAATAAATAGAAGCAATCATTAATAGAGAGTTTAAAAGCAGCATAATTCAACCATTGACGGCTGAAATGCTGCAGCTAGCGGATGGGAGGAATCAAACTTTGGTAGAAAGAAAAGGGAAAATATTCATATAACTACCATTGAAGGAGCCATGAGGACCCTCCAATAGTTGCTAGTCCTTTTACAGAGAGCTCAAACAGACTCCTATACAAGGAGACAAGCATCAATGTAGTGACCCGGATCCTTATTAGGATTTTTCATAAATTTATATGAATTAATCATAATTAATATCTTGGTATTAG
>JAUPMG010000019.1:14828310-14866651 GCA_031762675.1 Pachysandra terminalis
CTCACTAAGTGTGCAAGGGTGCACACTAAGAGTGCAAGGCATGCACACTTGGTGAGGGTGGTTGTGGGGGTGGGGGTGGGGGTGGTAGTGGTGGTGCAATGGTTGCTAACTAAGTGTGCAAGGATGCACACATTATAGTGCAAGGCATGTACACTAAGTGGTGCATCCTTGCACACAAAGTGTGCAAGGCATGCAAATAAGGTTGTACACTGCATGCACCACAAGTAGTTGGTGGTGGGGGGAGGTGGTGGTGGTGGTGGTGCAATGGGTGGCTACTAAGTGTGTAAGGCATGCACACCAAGTGTGCATTTAATTGCACAATAGGATGGCTTATGCTCAAATATTAACGAGTGCATTAATTGCATCAAAGTACACTTAAATTGACTCAAATATAAATAAAACCGCATTTTCAAGACACATCAGGCATTTTGGAATATATACTTAAATTGGCTAAACAAAATATAAATAAAACCACATTTTAAAGATAAATATTGATGGGTAGACTCTTTTGAGATATCAGACTCCGTTACATGTCCGGTTCTGATTCGTCTGACATCTCAGAATCAGAGATCAGAGGAGGTGGTAAGTTGTTCATAATTCCTGAAATATCCATATAACGCACATAGCAATCGATGTGATTGTCCCTTCTAATTCACAGTCGCATCCTATTGATCTCGAGCTCTATCCGTTCGATGGCAAGGTATAGCTAGTTAATGTTATCTCTTGGCATTGTTCATGCTCATTTCATAGGTACACGCAAGCGTTGATTGCGGGACTTGGTGATGAGTTGCTCTGTTTGATAGCAGTGTCGCGTCCATTCTTGGATGAGCACTTCACGCTTAACAAGTTGATTACTTCTAACTCCAGGCATTTTGGTATTATGCTTGGAACAACTCATATGGTTATAATAAAAAAAAACACATATCTATTTATAAAGAAAAAGCTGATATGAATATAACTGTTATGGATATGCAGTGACATGTATTTTCTATTTTCTATCTATCGCAGTGTTTTGTCTCTTTTCCATTGTGTCATTGATATGACGAGTGACTTGTTAATCCAGAATCAGTGTTCAGGTATGTTACGGATATGCATAAATTTGCAAGGATTCAGATACACAGTTGCTAGGGTACAGACATGTAGTGAAAAGTCTTCTCTATTTTCTATACTTTGTAGTGTTTTGGCTCTTTCCCACTTTATTTATATTTCAGTCAATTTAAGTGTATTTTGATGCAATTAAATTCTTTCTTTAAGATTTATGGTTTTGGGGTTCATGGTTTAGGTTTTAGGGTTTTAGGGTTTAGGGTGTGCAACCCAATTTATTTAAAAAAATTGATAAATAATTTATTTTAAAAATAAAAAATAGAACCAATAAGAAATTTTCAGGGTGGGGGTGGTTGTGCAATGGTTACCCACCACCCCCACCATTAACATCACCACCCTCACCAAGTTTGCATGCCTTGTAGACTTGAATACTATGATAAGAAATGTATAACATGTTTACTGCTATATGATTATTTTGATGTCATTTTATGCTGTTTGAATTACTATTGTTCCATGAGAACAGTTATCAGAATTTACTTCTTATATGGGCATTCCAAGCTCACAGCAACGTTTCATGTTGCAAGTTAAGATGATTAGCTTGCATAAGATGCTGTTTGGATTATCTTATTTTCTGTTTTTAATTTAATAGTTTAGATTTGATGTAATAGGATAGTTAAATGATTATTTGGATTGTAGGCTCATCTGAAGCCAAACTTTGATTTATTCATTTGGACTTTCGCATTCTGATTTGGTTTATGAAAGAAATTTTTAGGCTTTTATTATTGGTTTATTATTACTAGCCGCGTTCCATGGTTGGGAACCCGAAGGTCGCACCTTGTGATTCGTGCCACCCACCTCGGGATTCAGGGCGTGACAACGTGAGCTTTGAAGGCTCAGTAGAATAACCAATGAACAACACCACAAAAGGTCCGATATATAAATCGCAGTTCAAGTTTCCCCTTCTTGTCAAATCTAATCACACCCTTCGTAGATGAAACGTTCAAGAAAACCTGATAGTCAACTACAAAATCAAGGTCTCTCTTCCTCCGAACTACATAACTCTTCTGCCGACTCTGAGCTACCCTCAATCTCTCTTTGATCACGTTCACCTTCTTTGTAGTTTCCTGGATTAACTCCGGTCGAAGAATACTACTCGCGCCAACCTCAGTCCAACAAATTGGAGATTTGCACGGCGTCCATAACAACACCTCGAATAGAGCCATACCAATACTAGACTGATAGTTGTTATTGTATGAGAACTCTACCAAATGAAGATGATCGCACCAACTACCTTTGAAGCGACACATGCAAGCTCCCAACATATCCTCTAGTATCTGGTTCATTCGCTCTGTTTTCCCATCTGTCTGTGGATGAAATGTTGTGCTGAAGTCAAGCCGTGTACCCAAATCTCTCTGCAAGCTTTTCCAAAATTGCGAATTAAATCTGGCATCTTGATCTAAAAAAATACTCGCCAGAACTCCCTACAGTCTGATGATCTCACGAACAAATAATCTCACAAGTAAGAAGTGAGCTAACTTAGTCGATTGGTCCAAAATTTCCTAAATCGAGTCATGACCACCCTTGAACTTAGGCATGCAAACAACGAAATTCATCGTCATGTGCTCCTACTTCCACTCGACAATCAGCAAAGACGGAAGCATACCAGCAGTCCTCATGTGCTCCGCCTTAACCTGTTGACACGTAAGACATCGAGTAACGAACTGAGCTATATCTTTTTTCATTCCTGACCACAAATGCAATGTGTGCAATTCATGGTACATCTTGGTATCTCCAAGATGAATGGAATACCGTGACTTGTGAGAGTCATCCAAAATCTCTCTCTTGATAGCTGCATCGTCTGGAACACAAAGTCTACCTCTGAATCTGATGGCACCATCTGAATGAACTACCCAATCCAGCTTCACCTCATCTGCTGCCAACAACTGAAGTCTCTGATCCAATCTCTATCCATCCAAAATCTAGTCCAACAAAGAAGGCCTAGTCAAATGACTGAAGAGTATACCACTACTCTCCTTCTCATCCTCCCGAACTTCCAAAGCTCTGAATACCTCAACCAAGCTCTACTCCTGCCTCATTAAATATGCCAACGTATCACAAGGCTTATGACTCAAGGCATCCACAACCACATTCACCTTGCTCGGATGACACTGAAGTGTAGATACATAGTCATGCACTAACTCGATCCAACTCGTCTAATACATATTCAGATCCTTTTGAGTGAAAAGATATTTCAAGATTTTTTTATCTGTGAAAAGCTTAAATTCCTATCTGTACAGATAATGCCTCTAGAGTTTTAATGCAAAAACCACAACAACCAACTCTAAGTCATGAGTGGGATAATAGCTCTTATGGGTTTGAGTTGTCGAGATTCATAGGCCACGACCTGCCCATCTTGCATCAAAGCACACCACAATCCTTGCAATGAAGCATTGGTGTAAACCTCCAACTTATTTCCACTAATTGGAATCACAAGCACTAGAGTCAAAGTCAACCTCTTCTTCAACTGCTCAAATTCCACATCACACTTATCATCCCATATATACTTGACCTCCTTCTTGATCAAACGAGTCAATGGTGCCGCAATCTTGGAGAATCCCTTGGCGAATCTCCGATAATAGCCGGCCACACTTAAGAAACTCTTGATCTCAGATGTGTTCTTTGGTCACTCCTAACTCAGAACTAACTCCACTTTCACTAGATCCAATGAAATGTCGCTTCTAGAAACTACGCGGCCCCAAGAATCTAACTTCGTCCCTCCAAAAGTCACACTTTCTAAACTTAGCATATAACTGATGGTCATGAAGTATCCGTGAAGAAATCCTCAATTGCTCCTCCCTTGACTTAGAATAAATCAAAATATTGTCCACAAAAATAACGACAAACTGGTCTAAGTAAGGTCTAAACACTTTATGCATCATGTCCATAAATGTTGCCAGTGTGTTCATAAAACCAAATGGCATCACAACAAACTCATAATGACCACATCGGGTACGAAACACAGTCTTATGAATGTTTCCATCTTTGATCCATAGCTGGTGATAACTCGATCTCAAATCTATCTTGGAAAAGAACTGAGCTCCTCTCAACTGATCAAACAAGTCATCGATCCTAGGGAATGGGTACTTATTCTTGATAGTCACCCGATTAAACTAACTGTAATGAATCCACGGCCAAAAAGAACGATCCTTTTTCTTCACAAATATCACAGGTGCTCGCCATGGTGATACACTACGTCTGATGAACCCCAACTTTAACAAGCCATCCAACTGTTCCTTGAGCTTTCTCAATTCCGTTGGTGCCATTTATAGGTAGCCAAAGAAATAAGAGAAGTTCCAGGCATAAGCTCAATGCAGAACTCTACCTCCTTTAAAGGCAGCATAGCTGGTATTTCCTGAAATGCCGAAGCAAACACCTGAATGATGGGAATCTCCTCCAAAGATAACTTTTCTCCCACATCTGCAGCACACAAGAATTCCATCTGAGAGGTGTCCTGGTTCCCCAGAATTCTCAAACACAGCCACCTTCTCAAAAAAAGTCGACCTTGGGATGATAGGTAGCAACCCAATCAATACCCAAGATGATGTCAAACTCCACCTTATCTATCACTGTCATGTTAGCCTCAAAGTTCAGAGCTCCTACTCTAATCACACAATCATGACACACATGGTGTGAATTAGCTTTCCCTCCAATTGGATTAGAAATACACAACGACTCATCCAATACAGAAGGTTGAAGACCCAAAGACACCACAAATCTACTATCAATGAATGAATGCGATGCGCCCGAATAAAATAACACATGAGCAGGTGAATGAAAAACATATAAGGTACCTTCCACCATAGCATTGGAAGATCCCTCATCCTTAGGTGCAACCCTAACTGTCATAACATTCACCATGCCTCTCTGAGGTGGTCTAGCCACAGCAACTGGTCTCTGGCACTTCGCTCTGATAGGATATTGAAAAAACCTCTTCACATGTCCCTCATTTTCGCAGTTGAAACGTGTCAATAGTCCTCTAGCAGTAACCGGTGCAGTTACCGGTGCAACTGCTACTGGAATTGGCCTTGTTGATCTCTCATCTGATTGGTAGTGCTTCTTTCCCCTCTGCTAACTAGGCTGGAATCTCTCCTTATCAGATCTAAAACTCTCTTTGTTGTTGAACCGCTCATGGTCTTGTTTAACTCTCCAAGAACATTCCAAAACCCGCGAGCAGTTTTTGAAGCCGTTAGAAACCACCTTGGACCTGATCACTGGTTGTAAGCCCTCCTCGAACTTTGCAGCTTTGTCCCCCTCATCTATGATCTCATGTGGTGTGAATCGAGATAAGGTGGCAAATTTCCCCTCATATTAAGCTACTATAAGCGATCGTTGCTCCAGTTTCAAGAACTCTACTGCCATTTGACGACGGTAGCTGCTCGGAAAATACTTCTCAAAGAATTATTGATGAAACTCCTCCCAGTCAAATATCTCTCCTTGCGTCCTCTCCACCATCTCCACCAATGGTAGGCCTCACTTTTCAACATAAACACTGCCAAATTCACCTTCTGATCAGTTGGGCATCCCATATCCCTAAAGATCTTCTTGATCTCCACCATCCAATTCTGAGCTCTCATCGGCTCCCCTTACCATCAAAAGGTGATGGTGAAAGATTCTTAATCCGCTCAAACCACTGGATACCCCCATTATTACGCTATGTCATATGAGTATGCCTTATGTCTTGCTCTCTTTTGTAAAGAAGCAGCCATATTACCAAGGATCTTGTAGACTCCAGCCATCTGTGGATCTACATCCACCCCAAATGAACCCTCTCCTACAACGCAATTCCTCTTTCCTCCAGCCAGCTATAGTCCAACAAAATCTCTAAGTATTCATGAAACATCGTATACAAGTAGCAATCAATTCATGTTATTCATACATCACACAAATCCTTCTAAGTGATTCCACATATTCACGTGTTTAGTTCTCCTCTCCCTAAGTTCACCCAAACTAGTTCTCTGATACCAATCTGTCACTCCCCAAAACCATGGCACAATAATCTATGTCCGCACACAGATCTCGAGATGCGACCTTTGAATCCCATCCTTGGATTTGGTCCACTGGATCAAAATCTCAAACCATATTACAACGTCAGAGTAAAATAAAACAATGCGGAAGACTAGATAAAATTTAATCCCAATATTTACAACCAACTAAAATCATAATAAAAAAATTACATAACAAGGTCTTCTGAAACTTATTACACATTCCAAATCCCAAACAAAGAGTTCACAATTAAAATAAAATAGTCACAAGGTAGCAATCCAAAGTCCAGTATCATAGCTCTTATCTTCATTAATGACCTGGAATTTGTTTGCATGATGGAGTGAGCTATTGAGGCTCAATAAGGAACCAAAATTCTATGATTCATGTTATTACCCAACATCATATACATGTCAAAAGCATTACTCTATCAACAGTAAACAGGTTTGCATCAAATGATAAGAATCAAATACAGCTATTTAAATAATGTTAATGAATATATAAGCTGATTGCGATGACCATTTAACCAAGCACATCAACCTAGGATGATCATGAAGATGCAAGAAACACATAAATCCTTCCTAACTCTATGGTGAATACATTATGCCTTGTCTCGTGTTAAGCCTTTCCTATACCAGTAACCACATCTCCATAAACATTTATGGGAATTATAACCCAAGGAGTGCCTGGAACATACCCTGTTCCTTTCGAAGAATACAATCCCAGGTATGAATGAACTCTACCATTTTCTGGGAATACAACCCAAGGTGCAAGACGAACCCTAGTCCTTTTGGTAATCTCAACCCAAGATGTTCACCCATCCTCTAGATCTTGAATGGAAACACAACACACTCTTTCTCTGTAGGCTCCCTTAATACTCTCCCCCCCCCTCCAAAAAATGAGGAGTGTAACTCCCTCTTTAATCACTCCTCATTTCAAAAGCCAAAGTGAAAAGAGTAAAATGTTCATGGGTTCTGCTACATGGCCAAACGACCCCTCCAGGTCCAAGCCCATGTAGTCTAGTTCAGAAACCCAAAACGAAAATCACAAATAACACAATTACTTTAAACTTTACTTAAATACAATATAGTCCCAAATTCAACAATATCATTACAAATAAGCACATAATCCATATAATTAGATTAAAAAGTAAGATTAACTATTTTAAATCATTTTGAATTGAATAATAAGGATTATTAATTATTTTGAAATTATTTCTAGGCCTAGTTCACTACACTCTCAATCCCTCAGTCTATTTCTCCTCTATTTCTTCTAGCGTTAGACATGTTCACAGAAGTCTGTAACAGTGCCAGAGATTCAGCCAACCGCACTTCGGAATGAAGGCCCTTTCGCAACCATCATTTCCTCCTTGGTCCACTATTAAACCATTATCTATGACCACTGAATTAGTCCCCTTAGCCGGTTCTGGTGTTATTATTTTCTTGTACTTAATGTATTTAAATTTGATCCGCTATAATACAATCATATTATCATTAATCCATTGCCTTTTTATTTCTATTTAACAATGCTTAATTACTATCTTGAATTGTAAGGGAAGAGTCCATATTGGATGAAGCACCCCAACCTCATACAATCACTTGATCAATCGCATTGGTGGTAACTCGTTGAACACAACTCGTACCCAGGGTCGAAAGCTTAAGCAATTCACTGTGAGAGACAGTCCATTTCTATTTGGCACACCCTCGAACGGTTACACAATTGACTGATAAAAGAATAGTCACATGTCCAACCGATAGCGCACACACAATGCATTTTCCTTAAGTGGATTTCTTTCCCTTGACTGAAAGAGAAAAAGGGAGTGAACAGAACCCGAGCATCAACAAGCTTTCAGTAAACTGAAGGAGTATCTGAGCAAACCACCAGTGTTGGTGCCACCACTACAGAATCAGCCATCGAAGTTATGCATTTTGACCACTTAACTGTCAATTGAAGTGTTACCAGCCCATGATAATGACCGAAGGCTCGAGCATTCAGTGTATTATCTTAATAGGGTCTTGTAGTTGACCGAAACTCGGTATTCGATTATAGCAAAATTATGCCTCACACTGTACTACATAGTAACTAAGTTGAGGCACTATTTGATCAATGAAATGGTCATGTTATTTGCTTCAACTGATGTGGTTAAATACTTGCTTAGTCGACCTTTCTTGAAGGGAAGAATTGACAAGTGGATGCTTGGACTCTCTGAGTTTAGCATGTATTACATCCCTCAAAGGAATATTAAAAGCCAAGCAGTGGCCGATTTCTGGGCCGATGGTCTAACGAATGAGATAATGCTCGAGAATTCAAATGAATTCAAAGTGTACACCCTTGATATTGCACTTTGGGCTTCGACCTTTGATGGGTCAAGGACCGACCAAGCCTTTGGGGTAAAAATTATAATAGTGTCCTCCAAAGGTGAAAGTCATGAGTATGCCTTTCAGCTAGAATATGTGTAGTGACTGAGACCCACTCTTAATTTAACGGTTAGGAACTATTTAATCATTTAAATGAACCTTAGGAGTTAATTGTTAAGACATTTGTTGAATAGGACAAAACTATAATTTCGTGGAATTATTGGGTAACTTATGAAATTCTTATGAATTCATAAATTTGGGCTTGGGCCCCAAAGCTTAATTAATCGTGGACTATGGGCTGGTCATTTGGCCTGTAGAAGAGAGGTGAGGGAAATTTAGATATTTCACTTTATTTGAATCTATTAGTGGTGGGAAAGCCCCACTAACATAACCACCATACGTATAGTGGAAGTGGGAAGTTTACAACAATTTTTGAACAAGGAAAAAGAAGGAAAAAGGGAATTCCAGAAATTTGGAGCAAAGGAAGAAGGAGAAGAAGAAGAAGAAGAAGAAGCAAAAGGATGTTTCTTTCTAGCAAATCTAGAGGAAGAAGGTTCAGAAAAATCCAACTTTGAAAGAGGTACGAATTTCTGTAGTTCTATGGTAGGCATGTTTATAGTATGTGAGGATGCTATAGAATAGTGCATATAGGACCATGGGTTGTATGTGATTTGAAATAGCATATGATCTATGATTTCAATAAATTTTTAGATAGCATCATGGATTCCATGATGGTTGAATTTTGAGATCTATGAATTTTAATGTTTGAGAATGTAGTGAATTACCATGTAAATCTTGTATAAGGGTTAGGTTTTGATTATAGCATGTTAACTTAGTTTGTATTAGTGTAATTCATGATTTAAAGGTGTAAAAATGTCAAATTTTGGTGTTTGGAAGAATTGGCATGAAGATCTAGGAAGAAACCAAATTCTGGGCACGAACTGTCTGCTCGGTAGCTGCCAAGCCATGCCAACTTATGGGATCTGCAATCGAGCCTCGGTAGCAGCCAAAGCATGCTGCCGAGAGGGGTCAACAGAAAGCGCGGCAGCTGCCGAGCTCCAATTATCACGAAATTTCAGGGGATGTACCATGAAGTCATTCAGAGTGTGTGTGTGCTATTGGTTTATGTGCGAAATGCTTGTATACGGTTTTGTGCAATAAATGGTGTAAACTGCCTTGTTTCAGTATGAAATCTATTATGTATTCTGTGTTATTGTGTATTTCTATAATTTTAAAGGTTGTATCATAACATGAATGGTGAAGATGAAATTTGAATGTGCTGTGAACTTAGTTTGATTAATTTCTATGCAAATTGTCATTTTGCCTCATATGTATGTATAGAACTGCATAATGTTGAAAGTAATGTATATAGCATGTACTGGTTATCATTCTGTTGCAAGTAACATGAGAAGTTTGAACTTCTTGAATTGTGTTTGTGAAGGTGAATTTCCTACCTTGGGTAGATCCCGAAAGGAAAGGGTGTAACTTATCCTGCCTAGGGTCTCATTCCCTGAAAGGAAAGGTGGCACATTTCTTGGCTTGGGTTGTATAAATTCCTTGAAAGGAAATATGGCACATTTCTTGCCTTGGGTTGCATATATTCCCTGAAAGGAAAGATGGCATATATCCTGCCTTGGGTTGTATAAATTCCCTGAAAGGAAAGATGGCACATTTCTTGCCTTGGGTTGTATAAATTCCCTGAAAGGAAAGATAGTGGCATTCTACCTTGGGTTGTATATATTCCTTGAAAGCAATGATTACTAACATGTACTTGGTCATCGTCGTCGTCGTCTTTTCGGTAAGACTTGCCTAACCACCCTTGCATTGCAATGTGTCACATCATACAAACATTCGTACCATACAATGCATTGCACAATGTACTCCCCCTCACACATTATACACTACATTACACCTTATACTTCACATTACAGACTAAAAATCACTTCACTCACCATACACTTTGTATATCTTGAATCTCTTTGGAAATAGAATATTGTTTATAGGATGGAATGGTTATGTACCAAGTATGAAGTCACAACATGATGATGCATTGTAACATGACAGAGTCTTGAACATTGATTATGATACTTGTTGCACTTCATTATAGTTATGAGATTGGGAAGTGTTGTTTACTTATATGTAAGATGTGTGTAAATACTATAAGCATGATAAGGAAATTATAATGGGATTACTTACGTGAATTATTGTTTAAACTTGCATGGATGAATTGTTTTGTCCTATCGCTATGGAAGTATCTATTATATTGCTATGGAGTTTTCCTATTGAGCTCCCAAGCGCATTCCTATTGATGTAACAGGTGAACACCTCAATTGATGTGAACTTGTTGGAAGGACTCTGGAGTGTAGTTTGTTTATAAGACAATGTTTTATTTCATGTTTTTGACCCCTTGTGGGCAATGTGGTTGTAATCACTTAATGATTGTGGGTATTTAGACTTTGTGGGTTTTATTGTGTTAGCACTACTAAGGTTTTAATTTAATCAGAATTTTGCTAGTTTGTATAGTTGCTCTGTGTAACCATGATATTGATCTTGGTTAAGAATGAGATTGGTTTGGCAGCCACATCCTTTGATAGAATCCGAAGGTCAGGTCCTTTCAAATCCTCGAGATCGCAAATCTTGGATTTGGGAGCGTGCCAAATTGGTAACAGAGCTTTAGATTCTAGGTTACCTTGTTTAAAGGGTGTTTTGTTAAAGAGTAACAAGCGGTAGAATTAATAATCAAAGAGAACCTAAATCGGCAAGCGACCGTATCCTGTTTCTAAAAGAATTAAAACAAAGAGTAAAGCAAATAATGACCGTTGAACATGGGTCGAGTCCGTCTAAAAGAATAGTAATCAAGGTGCAAGAAATTCGTGAGCACATGTTAGAGGTGCGTTTTTAGAGCCTAACCCGTTAGGAAAATTCCCCAGTCCGTTCTTGGGAAATGAGCTACAATTTATAGTAGTTAGGAGAAAGATAACGGTGGTTAGAAATGCGTTAGGCGGTTACTAATGGTGTTAAAACGCTAACCCAGGGTAATATGGGTTAATTATCCCAGCCTCTAAAGTGGACCAATTTGGAGCCATATTCATAAATTACTCATTTGCCATTGGAAACCATGACACTACCTATATTTCATGACACGTCAAGGGGCTGGTGAACCTCACGCCCCTCCATTCCTTTCAAATCTAATCCCCTTATGTATGATGCTCGTGACTCCATGGTTTGGGCGACGACGATTAGCTACACCAATGCGGCCAAAATGTTTTAGCCTTGGTATGATTGGGTTCATCTAGTCTCAGCATTTTTGAGGTTATCAAACCTTGGTGCTTTGGGGTCTCTTTAGACGGGGTACGGATGACCTTCTACATCACAGAAGTTTCTATTCATGGAAACACATGTCTGTAGCGATGTATCTCGTGGTAAATGTGTGGCGTATTTCCATATCGACTACCCGTCGAGGGGGTCGGGCTTACCGTCGTGGATATCGACTACCCGTCGAGGGGATCCGATATCTGCCATAGATGAATATTGACAGCCCGTCGAGGGGATCCGACATCCGCCGTGGTTGCATATCGACTGCCAGTCAAGGGGGTTTGGCTTACCGCCGTGGATATCTACAACCCGTCGAGGGGATCCGGCATGTGCTGTAGATGAATATTGACAGCCCGTCGAGGGGATCTGGCATCCGTCGTGGTTACATATCGACTAACCGTCAAGGGGGTCCGGCTTACCGCTGTAGATAGCATAATCATTTATGTGATTCTCAAAAAGTATCCTTGTAGTATCATCTTAGTAATGTGATATCATTTGTAATCATCATTTTGTTATGATGACGTCTTCGTGGCATCAATCTAATGAGATCTTCGTGGTGTCAATCTAATGAGACGATGTTCCTAGGGCGATAGTCTGACAAGTTGGTCACCTGTGGTACCTCTGGGGTCTCTGGGGGAAGGATCAACTTTGAGAGTTGCTTGTCTTGAGGATCGTCTGGGACCCAAGGGGAGCAACCTTGAGAGTTGCTCACCTTGGGGAGCGCTGGGAACTCAAGGAGAGCAACCTTGAGAGTTGCTTGTCTTGAGGACCGCCTGGGGCCCAAGGGGAGCAACCTTGAGAGCTGCTTACCTTGGGGAGCGCTGGGGGCTCAAGGAGAGAAACCTTGAGAGTTGTTTGCCTTGAGGACTGCCTGGGGCCCAAGGGGAGCAACCTTGAGAGTTGCTTGCCTTGGGGAGCGTTGGGGGCTCAAGGAGAGAAACCTTGAGGGTTGCTTGCCTTGAGGATCGCCTAGGGCCCACGGGGAGTGCTAGAGACTCAAGGGGAGCGCTGGGGACTCAAGGAGAGCAACCTTGAGATTTTCTTGCCTTGATGACCACCTGGGGCCCAAGGGGAGCATCTTTGAGAGTTGCTTGCCTTGAGGACCGCCTGGGGCCCAAAATGAATTACTTAGTGATATTAGAAACTAGACTGTTTATGTTTGATTTTCAAGAATTAATATGATGTTATGAAATAAATGAAGATTTTGATGATTATGACCGTATTTGGTTGTGTTTTGAATAATAGCATGTTGTTAAATGATTTCGTATGTGAATTAGATGCATGAAACACTCTTCTTGTATTCTGTAAAATTACAAAACATATGCCTATCTGATTTATCGATTATGTAACACATGTAAATAATTTGTATACTTTATTTAATATTTTATTTAAATTCTCTTATTCGTTAGGAAGACACCAAAACAAGTTTGAGACAATTCCGTTGTGTACATAAAAAGATATGGCCAAACTAGTGACTGAAGGTCGAAGTAGAATTATACCCAGAACATTGTTTTTGAGAATGTGTGATCGAGCGCAGTTCCTGTGGGATCGAGCACTGCTTTACAGAAACAGATTTTTGACAGTATTAAACATGTAAGTTATATATAACATAAATGTGAACCAGATTATAACCATTCTTCAAGTTCCTGTGGGATCGGTCGATGCTTTGGTTGGACTGAAGTTCAGGCCAAGGCTCGTACCAACCCAAAAAAATTCCAAAAACTTCGAAAATTCATACCTTTCATATTTTGTCCAAAACACTTAGTTTACACTCTAGGATTCATAGATTATATAACAATAGATCCTATTCAATATTCTCTATGTCAATTACATCCATAAGCATAAAAATATAGTAGGTCATAATATTATTGCACAAATCAGGCTAACATCATGTACAAATCACTCCATATTGAATCTCAAAATACAATTCATAGATCATGCATCAATATCATTTTCTCGTGCAAACCAACCTAATCAACATATCTAATATGGTTATCATATTCCTATGAAAGTGTCTAGACCAATAACCAAGGAAACACATACCTCTTTCCTCTCAAGACCGTTTTCTACAACTTTTAGGATCTTGTAAGATCACCACTGCCTCTTTTCCTTTTGCTTTTCTTCCTTTTTCTCCTTCTTCTCTCTTCTTTTTCTCCCCTTTTTCCTCTCTTTCTTCAATGGCCGAAACTCTCCAGATCTAGTTTGTCCCTCAGTTTTTCCCTTGGTTGTATAATTCAAAAACAACAACTCCCTAGTACGCATGTCCCTATGTGGAAGGAGTCGTGGAGTTTAAGGAAAACTTCCCTCTATCTCTTAATTATTGAATTCAAATTCAAAAGGGAAAAATACAAATATATCCTTACCTCATCCTATGGGCCATACGACCAGCCCATGTCTCCTCCATTGTACACACGTTAGGCCCAAGGCCCTAATTCCCTAAAATTATGAAATTACATAAGTTACCACTTAATTTCACTTAATTAAAATTTAAGACCTATTCTTCCATTCTAGCCCTATGATTCATGGTAATTTCCTATTTACGATTAATATCATTTAAATAATAATTAAATCATGTTAATTATGATTTAGGCTCTGGGTCACTACACTGGTAGCCAGTAACGATTTGCCCCAAGAGACCAATGTTATGGGATCAATCCCACGGTTGAAGGACTCGATCGAAACCAGGTATACAACATGGTACAACAGGCCCTAGGCCGCTTGCCAAATAAAAGGATGAACAAGCCTGTATACAGAAGGTTGTATTCTGGATGGACTGACCACTGGATTGAGTTTCTAAGGGGATTAAAAATACCAAAATTCTCTCTCTTATTCGGCGAAGACTGTCAATCGACCGTCGAACACATGGGATGATTTATCGTCCAATCTGGTGAAGCCTCAACTAGAGATTATTGTAAGCTGAGGCTATTTGGTAATTCCTTAACAGGCCATGCCTTCACATGGTACATAACTTTGGCTCCAGACTTGGTACCGAGTTAGACTGAGATGGAGGAAAAGTTCCACACTCAGTTTTACAGAACTGAGCCAGAGATTTCAATGGACGATTTGACCAGGCTAAGTCAATTGCTTAACGAATCATTTGACATATTCATAGCCCGTTTCAAGAGGGCTAAAAAATAAATGCAGAGTGACCCTTCCTGAGATCGAATTTTTGAAGCTAGCCCGAACGGTGTAGGTATCGAACTTCGAAAGAAGTTCAAGGGAATGGAATTCGAGGATCTCTTCAAGCTATCCTCTAGGGTCACTAAGTATGAATGGCTTCTGAAAGAAGAAAGCCAACGAAAAATGGCCACATTCGGAACATATTTCAAAATCTGAACTATGAAATAGATATGGCCGAAATTGTGGCCAAAAAGCCAATGGTGTGTTCGTCCTTAGAAAGAAAGGACGAACATGCACTTGGCCAAGGTTTCAAAAAGACCATCTATGATGACACCAGGAGATATGCCTATGACATATCCAAGTGTGATGAGATCTTTGACCATCTCCTGTGAAATGGATTTTTAAGACTTACGGATGGTCATAAACTCCCTTGAATTTAAGAAATGAATAAGGGATATTTCAACAAATGGCGTGGTTTGAAAACCCATTCGATCGCCAACTACTTTGCTTCCTATAATATTGTGCAGGAAAATATTAACAAGGGAATGCTCCAATTCTCGGAAAAGGGAAAGGAAGCGATGGAAGTGGATGTCAACCCGTTCCCAAAAGGGGTATCGATTAATATGTTGGCATCCAAAGTTTTTGGCCCGAAAACAAAGGCTCAGCCACTGGTGAAGGAAACACCTTACGACCAAGGGAATGTGTTGAGATCATCGAGGGCCACCTACACTAAACCCAAGGTAGACTAGAAGAGTAAACCTCTACTGTGTGATAAATGCCTCGGGGAGATCCGCCAGCAAGTATGGTGACGTGTAGAAAATCGTGAGGAGTAACGATCTCATCAATGAGCATGGAATAAATGATCAAGATGGGGGCAACCAAAGGCTTAACCATGAAGGATGGTGAAACCGCGACTAGTACAGCATAACAGGTGGAATAAATTCACCCATCCAAAATTTCCACATCCGGTCCAAAAGATGACTAGGTCCCAAAAGAGAAGATGGCAACGACAGCAAGCCGACGACAAGACCTTCGTCCATCGGTCTAATAATCGAAGTGTGATGGACAAATATGACGAAGTGGGCGCCCTCCGACCACAGAAGTCCCTGGTCGGGGAACAACTGACCATGGCTTCATCAACCCAAGAAATGATCGAAGAAGATTTGATCGGGAAACTGTCACCAGAGGACATGGAGGAGGATCTTCTCCTCGAAACACTGCTTGCTGAGTACGGATCCCAAGAGTTTCCAAATGGACTGGTCGAAATGCCGGCCGATGCTGATACTGCTAGTTCCATCAAGTCCGGGTTAGTACTGCCCATCTCAATGCAATGCAATATGGCCTTTACGTACCACCAGCCTTTCAGGCAAAGGTCTCCATCAAGTTTGGGTTAGTATTGCCCTTCTCCGTTGCTTACCTCGTTAATCCGGACAATGAGGTGATCGAACAGGTGGTGGAGGTCAGGGCTATGAATGGCCAACGTACACCTTCCAAAATGACAATCGTCCCCTCTCGAATGATCGAAAGGGTGACATTTGAGAAACCACCCAGAAAAATGACTCAACACCTCACACCCCTATATGTCAGCGTTTACGTGGACGGCGTACTGGTCTCCAGAGTCTTAGTAGACAATGGTGCAGCCGGAAGTATACCACCTATGGCTCTCTTGAGAAAGTTAGGAAAGACAAGGGATAATATAATCCCGACTGAAGTAACGGTCAAAAAGTTTGCAGGAGATATTATGTCAACCAAAGGGGTTATCCCGATTGACTTAACGGTCATGAGGAGGAAAGTGAAGACCGCCTACTTTGTGGTGGAATCATCATCCAATTACAGTGTACTACTGGGAAGGGATTGGATCCACTCTAACTGGTGCGTGCCGTCTTCGTTGCACCAACTGCTATTCTTGTGGAATGGGGACAAGATCGAGGTGGTAAGGGTAGATAACAAGCCAATCCTGGCCGACACCAACGCGGTCGAAGCCATGTTGTATGGCGAGGAAGTTGGAAAAGTACGCTTCATCGGTTGAGACCGCAATAGGAGACTGACCGGGATATCGATTACAACAATGGATCCTCAAGGTGCTAAAGTGGAGGCATCCATGTCCAAACAGAACGAAATAATACTCTACCGATCAATTGACAACATGTGCGTGATTAAAGAACTTTCATGAGAACTTCAATGGAAAGGTAGGCCACAGCTAAGGCCACCTTAGTAAGACCACATTGCTCGGGGGATGGTGTCCCATAAAGCAAAATGCCTCATTCCAAACGATCGCGGGAATGATCTACTGGGTACAAGAACGAGATGTAAAAGAGCATAGTTGAGACAAAATGGCCACTAGGTCGTCACTATATGTATATACGACATTAAATGATGAAGAAAAATTAGCAAAGCAACTATTTCTACAAAATGTGACTCCATTAACCACAACATGAAATATTCATGGCCCAAGAAACAGTCCGTTAGAAAAGTACAATGACATCAAAGATATACAATGGAAAAAGTATAGTCCAAAAGTTTGTATTACATATGGACATCAGTACAAAATACAACCCAGATGGCCTAAGGGCTATCTTCAAGAACGGTACATGGCCCAATCGGTCATAGAACGGTAGTTTACGTGCTTCATGTGAGCAACTGACTCCAAGCCCCTTGAAATGGCCTATGACTGCAAAAAGGGGGGGGGGAGCCAAAATGGCTTATAGCCGGGAGACTACAACGCCTCCATTTCGTCCTTCTGGAATCCTTACCGCCTTCGAAAAAAGACATACATTCTTCCTTACTTGGCGGAGGATGAGTCCTTATAGTGATCCTTGACATTTTTCACTACACCGCAGAGCCACGCAAGTGTTAGTGCCAAAGCCAAGGGTCCAACATCCCAACTCAACGACGTCATGCGCTTGGATGACAAGAACAATCTAGGAAAATGGCAATGACACCTATATATTGGTATTAGCCATTGATCTTTGACAGTCAGTGCAAATGCTCAGCAGAGTTCTGAAACTTTGAGTTAGAGGATCAAGACAACGATGGCAGGTCCGATTCAGTAAAAGAAAGGAAAAATGCCTAACATCATCATCATGAACCATCAATAAAATAGGGTTGACATACTCGCCTACTGAGAACAGACCAGTCGAAGCGGCAACATCTAAAGCCGCTACGGTCATGATAGTAGTAGAGGGAAGGAAAGAATTGCTCGAAGTAGAAAGAAAAGAGGAAGGGAAACTAGGACTCATGGTTTGAATGGACTTGGAAAGGAAAAAAGGAGGAGAGATTTAAATAGCCGAAGAGGCGATTTGACCGGCTACCATATCTCTTCCCAAGATTTCGACGCGTGTGAAGATCATTGATTACCTCCTTTATGTCTCTTTGAAACAGGCGGAAAGCCTAAGAGACGCAAAGGGAGATAGGGGCATGTGCAAAGGCGTATATTCGCCTATCTCCACTGTCCAATGACAACATGGCATGTGGTGCCAGAACGCTAGGTGTAGCACTGATCACGGCGCCAGGATGCCAAATGTCATGCCAATCACGGCACACGAAGGAGGCACATGTAACTCCGATCAACGGCGTACAAGGTGCCCAGTGTAGCACTGATCAACGGCGTGCAGGAAGCCAAGTGTAATGTTGATCAATGGTGTACATGATGCCAAGTGTAATACCGTGGCACTCAAGAAGCCAAGTGTAGCACCGAACACGGAGCACGAATAAGTTAATGCGAGCATTGAGGGTACTTAGAGCTCATTGGAAGCCAATAAAAGTGCGACACTTATCGCACGCAAGAATAAGTCAACACTGTTGCGCATGGGCATGATGGTATCACAAATATGCGATGCATGGCAAGATGAAGCAAGGCAAGTGAGCTCACGTGCCTGGTCCACTCCCCATGAAGAGAGAAAAGCGAGAAAGTGATCAACCCACATTTTGAGCAAAGATGACATGAAAATGTTCATGCAACCGAATTGAACGGTTATGTGATCTATCAAAGCCACTCAATAAAAGGAAGACAACCTGCTTCTTCTCAAACTCTCCAGCAACATCTACACAAATCCAACAAAGTCCAGCATAATGCTACATCCCTGGTCTCATATTCTCCTTTTCGCACCCTCACTCCCTAGAGTATTGTCTTTAGCATTGGCAAGCCCTTCCAGTCTGCATGTGCCACCACGGCCACTAGGACAAGAAGTACCTATGTTCGTCAATCAATCTAGTTTGAGTCGCTGCTCTCAGCCTCAGACTTATCACACTGCCTCCCTTTGAGAAGTTGCTCTCAATCACAGATGCCTATCCATCCTACTCCCAAGACCGCTACCGCTGCATAATGCCTCCTGTTCATCAGTCTTCTTTTCTACCTTTTGCATTTTTATCATTCTCTCTCGAGAAGCTGCCTACAGGTAGTATATCCAGAGCCATGACCACTGATATTGTGATAACCACCGCTGGGTTACCAACCTTCTTTCTATCTTCTTCTTTATTTGTTTACTCACATGTCATAGATGATCCTATTATTTAGTCTTATATAAACACTTGGTTATGAACTAGAATCTCTTTGACTTCACCTTGGCTATCATATTTTCACCATCTGAAGGATTTCAGATGGACCTAAGGGAAGGGAGAACCCCATACCTTTCGTACAATCGCCTATAGCCTAAGCGGACACATTGCGGTGACCAATTACACCTCCAATTGATCAGGAAACTCAGAGAGACTGTGTGGTTAGGCCCATGGGGTCAAAATCTGAAACCCCTAAGAAACAGTGGACTAGTAAGACGTGGAACGTTCGCACAACACACACACATAATCACTAACACCACACCGCACCTGCGTCGCACAAACACGCCCGCATGGCCAAGGGGCAAAGGGGTACCCCAGGGAGGGAACACATAGTCAAGACGAATTCAGTCATAAAATATTCATAAATCCATAATTGGAGGATCCATAAGTGACCCCCCACCATGCCAAGATCTTTCACCATCAAGTCATGCATACTTCTATACATGTGGGAAAGGACGAAGGGGGCTAATGCAAGTTTTGGGTCGAAAGCCAAGGCAACTACAAGCCTTATATACTCCTTGGTCATCTGACTGGAGGAGATACAAAAGATGATCCAACAAAGAAGCACTAAGATGAGGGAACAATGCTTCTGAAACCAACAGTCTCCGGTCTTCATCTCCTTCCTAATAAAAACGTCATAGGAGATATGGGCATTTTGGCTATTAAAGAAGCCGATATCTGCCTCCATGATAGCACTGACCGATTCTCCAAATGGAGAGAGAACGGTCAGGGAAGTTATATCCAGGATGGTAGGGCACATTGGCCCATGGGGTAAATGGAAGGTGTTAGTCGAGCAGCTCCAAAAGCAAGCCACCACTGCCAAGAGCGATCGATGCATCGGTATGTCAAGGCAGAAATATTTTATGATCTCACAAAGACCAACCTTCTTCCAATTGTCAGCAAAAATGTGTTCCAATCATTGGACCCATTGATTCCTGGTTTGGATTGTGTTTGGCCATGATCTAATCAATTGGCCTTTCAGTCAACTTCCCCAATCGAGAGAAGGGCTCTTAATCATGCATTCCTCGCATACATGGCGAGGGAAATAAGAGAGAATATTTCGAACATGGACTCAGGAAAATTAGGCAAGAAATAAGGGCCAAGAAGGAGGTCAGGATTCTGAAGAATGTGGCAAACACTCAAAGGTATGTTGTGTTAATGTCATAGGAAAATTCTTGCCATCCCTCATTTGTCAATTTTGTGGAAATGTTATTGAGTATCTATAACCAAGTTCGTATGAAAATCAAGTCAGTTGCAAACCCAAGGAAGGACAAGCTTCAGCAGTGGAATCTATTGGATGGCCCCCGGGTCAAGATAAGTATAGCATACACACACACACACACACACTAGATATCCCCGAGAAACTAGAACTAGATTGGTGCATATTGACCTTAGTTTCAAGGGAGCTTGGTTTCCCTTTACCAATTAAGGGGTACTCAGCAGACCCTAGTCATCTGGACTCATTTCTGGACAACCGGGTACTGCCCACGGGTGGTTGATACCATCCATGGTTGGCCTTTGTGGAAAAAGACCATAAGATTGGTAAATCAGGTTTTCCCAGAGTCTGGTCGACCAACCAAGTTGGTGCGGTCTACCGGTAGGGTGTTCCGTCGATCGAGCCCCTTTACCGATCGCAAAATGGAGCTATTATGTTTTTGCTAACCTGCAGTCGCCCAATCGACCGACCAAGTTGATCCAGTCGACCAGTTGGGGGGTTCAGTCGATCGACCCCCTTCTTGATCACAAAAATAACCTGTACAATTTTTGTAAACTTATGGTCAACCGGTCGATCAACCAAGTTGGTCTAGTCGATCGGGTCAATTGGTGGGTCCTCCTGACAAAGTGTGGAAAGCCCATTTGGTCTCTCCAGAAACTAGTTGATCAATCGAATGGTCCAATCAATCGGCAGCTGCGAGCCTAGAAAAATAGAATCGTTCACTTCCTTTTCTATACCGTTGGGAGTTGCCACGTCGACCGGACCATGTCCTCGATCGACCGGTTAGCGCATGTTAGTGATATTATAAATAGTTTATGTTGTCATTTGTGCACATAAGCCCAAAGCGTATTTCTCCCAGAGCCTTAGAGAATAGTAGAGAGCCTAGAGCTCTTCCTTAGGCTTGGAGAAATCGCCTCTCCATCTTCTTCCCCATTCACATGGTGAGAGTTTCTTACACTCATCCAATGAAGAAGATTGATTGAGAAGAGCAAGTCCTTCCCCTAGATTGTGTAGAAACTAAAAGTTAGATCACACACACAAATCAAGGGTAGTAAGGCCCTCACCCCCTTTGCGTGCCATCCATTGGAGCATCATCTACAAAGGCGTGGAGCGAGGAAATCATGTGAGAAGGTTAGGACTTTGAGCACACCACTTGCGAATTCTAATGGTATATATTTCTAGCAAGTTCATTTATTTTTAATTTTAATTAAGAACATTGTACAGTGGACGTAGATTCGTGGGAATCAAACCACCTTAAATGAAATTCCGGTTGGAGGTCAACCTAGTAAAAACCTCGTGTGATGGTTGGGGGTGCACCGGTAAAACCTCACACTTGATAGTTGGTGGTTAGCTGATTGAAAAAACACCCATAGTGAATACCTTGGGACCGGAGAGCGATGCCCTTGGGAGTAGACATAGGCCATGGGCCAAACCACAATAAATCGTGTGTTTGATTGGCTTACTTGCATTTTTATTGGTAGAATTGTATGCGTAGCTTTCCATTCAATACATGGGTCGTTAGTTGATTTTTATTGGCATATTAGATAATCAATAAAAACATAATCTATAGGTTTTAAAATCATACTCTAATTTCACATATATTTTTTTAATGCCTATTCACACCCCCTCTAGGCTATCTCATTGGACTTTCAATTGGTATCATATCCTAGTGCTCTAATGTAAGGTATAACCACCTTGAGTTGATCCTTTGAGATGTCTAAATTTGAGGGGCAATCCGTCTCTAGAACACCTTTCTTTGATGGGTTGAATTACGCCCATTGGAAAGAAAAAATAAAGACATTTTTGCAGTCTATTGATGACACGGTTCTACTTACGATAAGTAGACCGTGGTTACTCCTACCATTGAAATTGACATGGAAGGGGTTAAGAGACAATAAGTCCTTAACTATAACATGTGGACTAAAACACATAAAAAGATGAGCGCAGCTGATGCTTGGGCTCTTAATGCAATCGATGTTCTATTTCTTCTGATGAATTTAGAAGAATCTGCATGTGTTCGAATGCTAAAAAAGTGTGGGACATCCTAGAGATGAACCATGAGGGTACCACTATAGTCAAGAGGTCCAAACTCCAACTTCTCACTTCCAAATTTGAAAATATAAGAATGGAAGAAAGTGAGAACTTCATTGTTTTCTATGCCAACCTCAATGACATAGTAACATCCATGTGGGGTTTAGGAGAACTTGTTCTGGATTCTAAAATCTGTGGGAAGATATTAAGATCGCTTCCAGAACAATTCACTGCTAAGGTCATCTCCATTGAGGAGTGTGGGGACATAACTTGTAGGGTCCCTTCAGACCTTTGAATTTCACTTTGAGACCTCTTTCAAGAAGAAGTCGGTTGCGTTAACCTCATCTAGCTCCAACGACAAATAAAATCCAAACTTAGACTTTGAGAGCATGGATGAAGAGAATTTGGCCATGTTGGCACAAAAATTCTTAAGGCACTTTACTAGAAGGAGAGAGAGTGCAAATAGAAAGGGGAAACCTTTTTGACAAGAAATTTCCTAAGTCAAATCATAAAGAAAAGTGAAAAGAACCAGTGCTATAATTGTAAAGTTTATAGGCACATTGAGCCTAATTGCCCTACCAAAAATAATATCAAGAGAAGAGCTATGGTTGCAACTAAGTGGGATGATTCTTTATATTTTGATTTTGATGCCTCTGTAGACTCAGACGAAGAATAAAACCACACCATATTTATGGTAAGGGCTCACATCTCATTTCTGGAGGATTCTAATCAAACAGCTAAACCTATATACGAACCCTCTCCTGGAGATGAGTCTGAACCTGAAGAAGATCTTCATGAAGCAAATGATTCACTTTATTTGAAAAGTTGTAGACTAGCTACCAAAGTGAATCACTTGCACTCTAAAAGTTCTAAGTTGGTAGACAATCTTAAAACAGTGTCTAAGGATAAACAAGATTTAGTCATCGAAAATCAAAACCTGAATAATGAATTGCAAATGACTAAAGACTGTCTCACCAAGTATAAATTTGAACTTACACAAGTTAAAGTTGAAACAATAAATTGCTTAGTGATTTCAACCAACTTAAGTTTTCTAGAGAATCAGTTATCCAAAAATTCACGAAAGAGAAACTTAAAAGACTCCTTTGAATGGGAAAACGTCATGGGGACATGATAAGTCTCAGGCTTGATAGCTATACACCGTCTAGACCTAGCACGTTCACAAATTTTGTGAAAGGTGAGTCCTCCTCTCAAGGGAACACAATTAAATCTAAAATTGTGTGTCACTCTTATGGAATTTTGGACCATATGCAATTTAAATGCAAAAAGAAACCAAATGGGGAATCCAAAATTGCTCAAGAGGCTAAAAAAAGAGTACATGAGATGAGATCCTTTACCAGTGAGAACTCCTCTTATAACCACACTGTAAAATTCAAATGGGAGTCTCCTGAAAAGAAACAAGACATGTTGGACTATCCTTCTCTTAATAAGATTATGGGTGAAATATTCAAATTACATCAAGCTATTAAGAACATTAAGGTTGGTCAGAATAGGAAGAAAAGAAGACCCTCCAAGAACTCACACATGATGAATTCCACTAAGAATTCCAAAGATAAAATAGTAAAATGTACTAAACTCTTAGAAAACAAACCTAGGAGCTCGTCTAGCACTCTCAGCCATACCTTTAGGTGGGTACCAAAATAGAGGCTGGATGGCTTAGTTATCCATATTGCTCTTCAGACTTAAAACCTCTCTAGATGGTATCTTAATAGTGCTTGCTCTAAACATATGACTGGTGATAGATCCCACTTTATTGATCTAAGTGAATTTAATGGTGAATCGGTCATGTTTGGAGATGGGAGTACCGCTAGGGTAGTTGGGAAAGGCATCATCAATGTCTCTGCCTGAAATAGAAGATGTTCTCTATGTAGATGATTTGAAACATAACCTTCTCAGCATCTCTCAAATCTGTGGCAAAGACCATAAGGTGAGTTTTGCTAGGGAGTGTTGCAAGATCTATAACCATAGGAAAATTAATTTTGAATGGTCTTCGAACTTTCAAAAAGTGATACGTAATTGAAGGATCTTTCGTTCCTACTCCTGTGTCTTGTAACTTGGTTTATTCCAGTCAAGCCGAGCTTTGGCAGCAAAGACTGGGCCGCATGAACTACCGAGATCTATCTCGACTTAGCTCACGAAGGTCATCTCAGAGGGTTACCTAAGATTATCCATTAGGCTAAGTCTACCTGTGGGGGCTGCCAGATTGGTAAACAAATTAGAAGCTCCCATAAGATGGTAACTACCCTCGGTACTTCCAGACCCCTTGAACTTATTCATATGGATCTAATAGAACCTACTAGAATTCAAAGCTGAGGTGAAAAGAAGTATTTACGGGTAGTGGTGGATGATTACTCCTGATACACTTGGGTCACTTTTCTTCGGGAAAAATTAGATGCCTATCCAGAATTCATTTAAATAAGGAAGTGTATCCAAAACGAGAAAGGGTTAGTCATTGGATGCATTAGGAGTGATCATGGGAGATAATTCAAGAATAATTATTTCACCGCATATTGCGATGAACTTGGGATTCATCACAAATACTCTATCCCTAAAACCCCTCAGCAAAATGGTGTTGCAGAGAGGAAGAATCGTGTCCTGTAAGAAATGGCCACAATCATGCTTCATAGAAAACACTTAGTTAGAGAGATAGTGGGCCGAAGCAGTTAGTACCACCTGTTATATCATCAATCAAGTATATCTTTGAGCACGCAGAAACCAAACATCCTATGAGTTGTGGCACGAGAGAAAACCATATGTGAGCTACTTCAAGGTCTTTGAAAGCACTTGTTACATCCCAAAAGACCAGGAACATTTGATTAGGCCGAAGCAGTTAGTACCACCTGTTAAATCATCAATCAAGAATATCTTAGAGCATGTAGGAACCAAACATCTTATGAGTTGTGGCACGAGAGAAAGCCAAATGTGAGCTACTTCAAGGTCATTGAAAGCACGTGTTTCATCCCAAAAGAGCGATGAAGGAATCTTCCCTAGCTATTCCACCAATAGCCGCGCTTACAGATTCTTGAATTTGAGAACTAACACCATTCAAGAGTCCATCAAAGTGGTTTTTGATGACAAGCCTAATGACCCTAGTTCTCAGTCCATTAATGAAGAAGAAGATGTAACCCCTATAGTTAGACCTTCAGAACCATCCTCTTCTTCATCCAATAATGATCTCCAGGACTACACCGTTCCAGTTAAGGATCACCCTCTCACTCAAATAATCAGGGATCCCAAAGCTGGTGTAAAGACAAGAAGACCGTTAGAGAAAATTATCATCCACTTCTATTTCATGTCCCAAATTGAGCTTAAGAAAATGGATGAAACTTTTCTTAATAACGATTGGATAAATGCCATGCAAGAAGAGCTGTGTCAATTTACTCGAAATGACGTTTAGACCCTTGTATCTAGATCATCTGATAAGAATGTCACAAGGACCAAATGGATTTTTAAGAACAAACTTGATGAGAATGGGACTGTGATCAGAAACAAAGCACGGTTGGTCACACAAATATATACTCAGATCGAAGACATTGACTTTGATGAGACTTTTACGCTTGTGTCCTGCCTTGAGTCTATCAAGATCTTGATATCTATTGCTTGCTTATTAAAATTTAAATTATTTAAAATGGACATAAATAGTGCTTCCAAAATGGTCTACTTGACGAGGAAGTGTATCAAGAACAACCAAAAGGATTTTTTGATCCTAAGTTTCCTTGTCATGTATTCAAACTTAAGAAAGCCCTCTACGGTTTTAAGCAAACCCCTCATGCGCGGTATGAGAGATTAACTGGGCTTTTAGTTAATCATGGGTTCACAAGGGGTAGTGTTAATAAAACACTTTTTGTCCAAAAGACTAATAAGGGGATCCTGATTTCCCAAACATATGTCGATGACATAGTATTTGGATCCACTTGTGAGGCCCTGATTACCCAGTTTTCCGGCCTTATGCAATCTAAATTTGAAATGAGCATGGTTGGTGAACTAAATATCTTCCTTGGCCTTCAAGTCAAAAAAATGAAGGAAGGAATGTTCGTTTCTCAGACCAAGTATGCACATGATCTTGTTAAACGTTTTGGTATTGACTCTAAGAAACATATGCTTACTCCTATGAGCACAACTCTCAAACTCTCTAAAGATGAATCTAGAAAGAATGTTGGCACTCATCTCTACAGGGGTATGATAGGCAGTTTGTTGTACCTCACTGTCAATAGACTTGACATCGCATTGAGTGTCGGAGCCTGTGCATTTTACCAGGATGATCCGAAGGACTCTTACCTATTGGTTGTCAAGCGAATCATTCGCTATGTCATTGGCACATCTGGCTTTGGTTTATGGTATCCATACAATTCCTCCTCCACAATTTCCGGCTATTCTGACGCCAATTGAGCAGGAAACTTGGATGACTAGAAGTCCACACGTGGTGGTTGATTCTACATAGGGAATTGTTTGGTTTCTTGGCAAAGTCGGAAATAGAATTCCATATCCTTATCCATTGCTGAAACTGTGTATATTGCTGCTAGCAGTGGCTGTACTCAACTTTTGTGGATGAAGAAGATGTTAATGGACTATGGGATCCATCAAGCGATTATGCACTTATTTTGCGATAATACACGTGCAATCAATATATCTAAAAAACCCATCCAACACTCTCGGACGAAACACATTGATATTCATAACAATAAATCATTGTGTTGGATCACAATCCTACCGAGATACAGTTGGCTGACATTCTGACCAAACCCCTAGACTCCTGCACATTTGCAATCTTAAGGCTGTCTATTGGGATGTGCTCTCTCTAGTTGGTCGGATGTCATGAAGTCAACAAGACGGGTCTTGTTGATGCCTTTTTTGGGTAGAATTTCCTTGAGCCTTTATAATAATATCTTTACTTTAGTCTATCCTTGTTTGCATAGATCATATTATTAAGTTTATAGTAATATCTTTACTTTAGTCTATCCTTGTTTGCGTAGATCTTATTTGTGCTTAATAGTAACATGTTTGTTATAGTCTATGCTTATGATATGGATTGTTGACATGATATGTCTTTCCTCTTAGAACTTGTATGCATCCCCTTATAAGTATATGTATTATCATACTATTTATACTCATGTATGCTTGTAGGCCATAGAATAAAATCTATTATCTTGCACACTATTGAATGCACATACCTGAATTTGCATGTCTTTATCCATATCTTTACCCCCATTGGGATTGGGACTGTATGAGTCCTAATGGGTTACTCAAACTGTATGTATATGCTTGATTGGTAAATTTCTTTTGCATATATTTTTACCTGTGCACTTTGCTTTATTTCTTTTTTTTTTGTGGGTACACATCCCGAGGTGGTTTAGAGGTTGATGTGTATATAATAAAATCCTTATTCCAACCTTTACACCTCATCTTATGCACACCATGCCCTTACAAGTATATCTGATTGTGTGTGCATAAGAGCATGTTTGCTGCTTTGGTTGTGTTTCTTATAATCTAATTTGAGCTCGCCAAGCATGCAAACTCTTCCTAGGATTCTCCCCCAAATAGTAATATCTTTGTCACTTTTTGACAAAAAGGGGGAGAACCAAGTACTCCACCCATGGTACGTATATGCTTGCAGATATTGGTAAGTTCTTTTGTAGGTACGTCCAAGTATGGGGAGCAAATCCAAAGTTAAGGGGGAGCACAGTGTCATTATAATCATATCTTTTGTATCTTAGCTCTAGGATCTTATTTTGAATTGAATTGAGGTGTATTGTATATTTTTTATATTCAATTCTATTGTGTCTAGTGGTGCACCTAGGCTAGGTGTTTTTATAATAAATAGACAAAGGGGGAGATTGTTGTTGTCATAGGAAAATTCTTGACATCCCTTGTTTGTCAATTTAGTGACAATGTCCTTGAGTGTCTATACCCGAGTTTATATAAAGATCAAGTCAGTTGCGAACCCAAGGAAGGCCAAGCTTCGATTGTGGAATCTATTGGATGGCCCCCTAGCCAAGGTAAGTATGGTATATATACACTAGAAAACCCCTAGAAACTTGAGCTAGATTGGTATATATTGACCTTAGTTTCAAGGGAGCTTGGATGCCCTTTACCAATTAAGGGGCACTCAATAGACCCTGGTCATTTGGACTCATGTCTGAACAATCGGGGAATGCCCATAGGTTGTTGATACCATCCGTGGTTGGCCTTTGTGGAAGAATACCATAAGATTAGAAAATCAGATTTTTCACACGGGCCGGTTAACCAACAAAGTTGGTCCGGTCACCGCTGGGGAGTTTGGTCGATCTCGGTCCATCGACCGCAGTTACCGATCGCAAAATAGATTTGTTCCGTTTTTATTGAACTCCAATTGCCCTGTTGATTTGCTGGGGAGTTCATTCAATCTCGATCTTCCGACCCCCATCCCAGTCACAAAAGCAACATGTACTATTTTTGTAAACCTGTGGTCAACCGGTCGATTGACCAAGTTGGTCCGGTCGATCGGTTGACCAAAGGTCGACCAGTGGGTGCTACCGAAGAACCGGTTGTGTGGAGAGCACCTTAGGATTCTCCAGAAACCGGTCGACCGATTGAATGGTCCGGTCGACATGCACTTGCGGGCGTAGAAAAAATAGAGTCATTGTCTTCCTTTTCTTGAGCATTGGGAATTGACCATTCGACCAAACCATGTCCTTGGTCGTCCGATTGGCGCGTGTGAAGTGATATTATAAATAGTTTATGATGTCATTTGTGCGCGTAAACCGAAAGCGTCTTTCTCCCAAAACCCTAGAACATTGTAGAGAGCTTAGAGCTCTTCCTTATGATTAGAGAAATCCTCTCTCCATCTTCTTCCCCATTCACATGGTGAAAGTATCCTACACTCATCCAATGAAGAAGATTGATTGAGAAGAACAAGTCCTTCCCCTAGATTGTGTAAAACCTAATAGTTAGATCACACACACATCAAGGGTAGTAAAGCCTTCGTCCTTTTTGCGTGTTGTCCATTGGAGCATCATCTACAAAGACGTGAAGCGAGGAAATCGTGTGAGAAGGTCGGTCTTCGAGCACACCATCAGACTTGCAAATTTTATTGCTATATCTTTCTAGCAATTTCATTTTTTTTTTTTAAATTTCAATTAAGAACATTGTACGGTGGATGTAGATTTGTGGGAATCGAACCTCCTCAAAAGAAATTCCAGTTGGAGGTCAACCTAGTGAAAACCTCTTGTAATGGTTGGGGGTACGTCGATAAAACCTCACACTTGATGGTAGCTGGTTAGCCAATTGAAAAACTAGTCATAGTGGATACCTTGGGACCGGAGAGCGGTGCTGTTGGGAGTGGACGTCAGTCGTAGGGTCGAACCACTATAAATCGTGTGTTTGATTGGTGTGCTTGCATTTTTATTGGTATAATTGCATGCATAACTTTCCATTGAATACATGAGTTGTTACTTGATGTTTATTGGCATATTAGATAATCAATAACAACATAATACATAAGTTTTAAAATCGTACTCTAATTCCGCATATAGTTTTTTTAAAAGATTTTGGGTGAAATACATGGCCGATCAAGGAACGAACATGCAAAGATAGGAGGCAGTTACTTTCTTTCGGCCATTAGCTTCAAAAAATGGTTAGAGTTAGTGGGGTACTTGTCAACAGCTTACTGGATAAGCTTTTCTCTCATAATGACGACGTTCGTACACAGGAAAGATGATGGTATATCTACCCACGATCTAAATCGTGGCCGATGAAGGCTCAAGCACGCACTCCATTATATAATGGCTGAAGCTCTATAAATAGCAGACGAGTTGTTTTGCTCAACAACAATCACTATGAATTTGCATCTATCTGCTAGACATCATTTACCCATAACCGCTAGACCACATGCCCACAATGTTCTCCCAAATGATACCATTTTTGTACAACTAAGATTATGATGATCTGATCGCCATTCAACCGTCTAGGATGCTAACGTGTGGCATGCGGAAGCCACATTTCGGTATATACTCCTTTGACTATATACAATTTTTTTGTCAATTAATTTGTATTGATATCTTCAAATTTTTCACCTCTTTTATGGTTGCAACCTTTGCTTTTCATTTTACCAAAAAGAAAAAAAAAAAAAAAAAAAACCTTTGCTTTTCAGTATTTTTCTTCATAAATGGTTTTTTGGGAATTTATCATAATAATTATACTCCAAAATTGTAAAAAAAATAAAAGTGCATGTCAATCGGTTATAATTTACTGACATGCATGTTCTAATTATCTACTTCTAAACTCAACGGGTCTTGATCAAATGTGGCCGTAGATATCAGATTTACAGGCAGTTTCTGTATACATCACGTACCTTGTCATCCACTATATCATCTTAAAATAAATAAAATAAAATGACTAATTATCCTTAAATCTTGTTACTGGACTTCGATCAGGCTAGAGTCCAAAAACTAAGAACGAAAGCGACGTGTCAAGAGTCATGAGACCCACCCATGACCGTCCTCTCCGGTCAAACTACGGTCAAAGTAGTCTGGATTCGTACCTTCCTGTCCTAACTGGCAAGATGAAAAAGCGAAAAGAGATTGCTGAGGTGGTACACAGGCTTTTATTGCGCGAAAGACGATTTTGACATTCACGTCCTCTAAAATTACAATACCTTCCTCTTCTTCGCAAGATTCTAAAAACTAAGTTGGATTAATTTCGTAATTATAAAAAATAATGAGACTTCTATGTAAACGAACCTTAGCTTATTATTCCTTCATGCTAACTTGCTAATCAAATGATTAGGATCCACATAGTCCTTGTGAGTTGTGCGAAGTGTCCTTTCAGGACAAATGATATGGACACTCTTACTAGTCAAATGACAATGCTACCCCTACTTCAAAGTAAATCATTGCTGTGAAGCCAAGTAAGCCATAAGGAGCCACGTCATTTATGATTTCTTTTTTTTACTTAGGCTGCGTTTGGTTGTGCTTTCGGATAAACACTTGATGGATAAGTAGCTCAATGGGAGCACTTATCCACAACAACAATAAACTGCTTATTTGAAGACAATAGCGTTTGGTAAATACATTTATTTAATAAAAAGTTTAGAGGTAAAATAGGTATTATGGTAATTTTTATTTAAGTGCTTATAAAATTTTGGAGGTAAAATAGGTATTATAAAAAACCATTATTAAAGTTTAGAAATAGCTCAAGTGATAAGAGAAGTGGTTCTCAACAGATTCTCTTTATGGGTAGTCTTACTTTTGTTTATGGGTTAACACTTAGCCATTAAGTGTTACCAAACACATTTTTAATTTTAAAAAGTTCTTTAATAAGCTATATGCTAAAAACAAACGCAGCCTTAGTTGAAATAGTATAACCATGAATGGGAAGTGTCCTATTTGTCCAAAGCAAGGAGTGCTCAAATCAGTAGTTTTATTTATTTTATATTAATGTTGCATTGCTTCTACTTCATCCTTTTCTTCTCAGTAAACATATAGTGTAGAAGCATATAGCAGCTGGTAGTGTATGATCCCATGTAACTAAGCCTTAGATATATCCCAACGCCCTTGATTGATTGTGTGAGGCCATGTGTAGGGCTCTTAGTATTCAGATTCACTGACCACTTTGTTGCATGCACCACCATATATTTACATCACAATCTCTCTCTCTCTCTCTCTCTCTCTCTCTCTCTCTGTGATTCTGAGATTTTTGGGGTTTGTAGATGTGTCAGTTTGAATGGATTTGCTTGGCCTTTTCTTATAATGGTGTGCTTGATTTTCTACCACTTATGATTTCTCTCTCTCTCTCTCCTTACCATTTTCCTTACTTTGTGGGAGCAGTGGCTTGAATTAGTAGGTTGACGATTCGAAGTTTGAACTTTGAAGATTTTAAGGGGAATCCAGATCAAAGCAAGGCTAAAAAGGTAGAAATTTAACAAAAGTAACCTGAAAAAGAGAAGAAAAAGAGGGTGAAAACAGGCACTTTGTCTTGTTATCTTCTTCTCTCTATGGATTAGATGCAAATGTAATCCTCTTGTCCACTACATAGACATGAAAGCAATACCATCTCAGACCTCTATACAGATGTTAATGGAGCTTCTTATCCCTATTAAGGTAAGATGGTAGACCCATACCCCATTAATGGTCTTTGCTTGAGCTGGCAACCTTGGTGAGATGAAGGTTTGAGCAACAACCACAAAAACAAACCCACATCAAATCAAGCCTCAAAAAGGGTGGAAAGACAGATAAGAGATAAAGACCTTATATACCAGTTTTTGTCTGTATGCCTTTCTTTCTCCCTCTTTTATGAAGTTCTCTTCTCTTTCCATGTCTTGGTAGAGTCTCTTACATGCACTTGGTGATGGCTGATCATGGTGGTAATAATCTATTGAGGGAGTATAGAAAAGGCAACTGGACTGTTCATGAGACTATGGTTCTTATTACAGCAAAGAAGATGGATGAAGAGAGGAGAATGAAGAGAAGTGGAGACAGTGAGGGAAGGAGCAAACCAGCTGAGCTAAGATGGAAATGGGTTGAAGACTATTGTTGGAGAAATGGGTGTTTGAGAAGTCAAAACCAGTGCAATGACAAGTGGGATAATCTGATGAGAGATTACAAAAAAGTGAGAGATCGTGAAAGAAGATTAGCAGAGAGAGGAGATGGAGATGAAGGATCTTATTGGAAGCTTGAGAAGCATGAGAGGAAAGAGAGAAACTTGCCTTCCAATATGATGCCTGAGATATATGATGCTTTGGTTGAGGTGGTGGAGAGGAGAGGAGCACTAAGGGTGAGTGGTGGGTCTGGTTCTAACATGGGTTCTATGATGGAGTGCCCCATGAGTAGTGGGCAGCCTTCATTGCCTTCTCTATGGCAACCTCACCACTCCACACCACTTGCAGCATTACCATTACCACCACCACCACCATCTCTTCCACAGTCTCAACCATTACCTACAGTAGGTACTCTCTTTCTCTCTTAAGAAAATACATTTCAAGAAGACAACTAAACAACTATTTTCTTAACCTAGTTTACAGAGGAGGATTAAGGTCTAATTTTATAGTTTTTGGCTTTATTTCGGGAATCAATATGGAATATGTATGCTCTCTCTCTCTCTCTCTCTCTCTCTCTCAAGAAAAGCTCCATTCTCTTGATGCATTTGGTTTATGCACAACATTAACATTGGTAATGGTAATGTTGTTGCCATTATTCCAACTTAAAAGAATGTATTTGAACCTTTCTGAGATGAGAGTATTAAACTCTATTTTGTTGACCAATAAATTTTGTTTGATTCATACCCTTTTATGGGTTACTATTTTTCTTTTCTGCAATCTACTCCACATGCCTCCTTTACTTGCATTCATGTCCTTTTTTTCTCCTAGAACATCCCTTTGGTTTTGTGTCATTATTTTAAGTTTCTATATATTGGTTTGATTCCATGTTTTATGTTTGATTTGTAATAGCACAGATTCTGATACAAGTGAGTATTCAGACTCACCGGCAAAGAGAAGAAAAAGAGGAGAAGGAACAAGCACCACTAGTCACACCTCACATGAAGTGGGTTCTGCAATCTCAAAGAGTGCTTCTATCATAGCAGAAGCCCTTCAAGCCTGTGAAGAGAAAGAGGAGAAAAGGCACAGAGATTTTTTAAGTGTACAAGAAAGGAGATTGAGGATTGAAGAATCAAACACAGAATTCAATAAAGAAGCCATTAATGGTCTGGTTGATGCCATTAACAACCTTGCCAATTCAATATTTGCTTTGGTTCCAGACAAGCATCAATCAGCTCCAAAATGAGATCACAGATTAAAAGGTAAGTATATCTCCGATCATTTGGTTCCAGACAAGCATCAATCAGCTCCAAAATGAGATCACAGATTAAAAGGTAAGTATATCTCCGATCATTTGGTTCCAGACAAGCATCAATCAGCTCCAAAATGAGATCACAGATTAAAAAGTAGGTATATCTCCGATCAAGACGCAGGAGCAAGACCCATTTGTTGTACATAAGATGAAAACCCATTTGTTATTTTCTGTTGCAATCATTTTCATTGATCATTTTAATCATATTTTTATTACCTTTTCGTTTTCGTCTCTCATGCTACTAGTATTACTGCAAAATACTACACCAATTACTTAAGTACTGTTCAACACATGAATCAAACACATTGATCAGTTTATGTATAATTACCATCAGATCAATCAATAACTACTACGCTAAACACTGTATATGAGAAGTAGGAGAGATTCCATTAATCTATCTATCTATTTTTTCGTTTAAGTCTCTATCTATCTATATCTATCATTAATGTCTGATAGAAATGCTTGTGCTTCGACTGACCAATACAAGTTTGAATAGCAGATCTGACATCCAAAAGACTGGTCAAAGGCATCAGTCAATGAATTTTAGTGCAGGCTTTTATCAGATTTACTGCAATGCCACTAACATATTAGTTGAGATTGCATTGCTGTATTATACTTCCAATGGATCTGCCAAAGTCAGCTTCTTTTTTAATGATTCTCTTTTAGTAGCTTTCACATAGCATATTCCTAAAGGACTTGGATAATATAGTCTTTTCCTCGCTTTTCCTTATTGAAATCTTTCTTCTTCCTTTTGATGAAAAGGATCAATGAAAATACCCACCCAAAACAAAAAGAGTTTTAGGAGTCAGTTGCCTTGTGCTGCCTTTCTCGCTAAGAGGTATGGCACACCAAGAGGTGATGAAGAAAATTTTCGTTGCTTTAGAAGGAATATCTTGTCATTTTTGGAAAGCATGTTATTTCATTAAAGGTAATGATATAGTGCTATTTTTTGTTTTGTTAGCATTCCTGTCATTGCTCAATTGATATAAGTTACATTTGTTGGTTTTGTCTATTTTGAAGAAAAATTAGAGCTTTTGGCATAGTTAGGCCAGATCATTAGACTATTGGCCACATTATTTGACCATTGGCTAGATTAGTGGACCATTGGTTATACCTTTAGACAAAAAAATCATGTTGTGCTAGAAGTTTCTAATGAGAAGAGAAAATTTGCTAAAAATAACCTAAAAAGATCCCAAAACCCGAAAAGTCCCACATCCCCACTATCAGGGATGTACCAGCCACATTGTGCGATCACTAAATGGGGGCCCACCCATTCCTTGGCCTGTCAAAGCTTTCAACGTAAACTTCAATTTATGTCGGGAGCTCTTGGGACCCGATTCTAGTTTAGTTCAAGCCCAGAAGATCCAATTTACCATTTTTCGACGTGCTCTATCTCATGGAGTGGTTACGTCAGCATGTCGGACTCAAAAGGGCCAGAGGCACCGGTGCTTTGTGAAGTATATAGCATGATATAAAACAATCTAAAAGGAATTGTGCATGGATTTAAATCATCTAGCCAATTGATTTTGATAGTAAATTTTGATTAAATGTATTGTTATTTGATATTAAACTTGTCGAAGAGAAAGTCTCCATCACGGATGAAAGCCCACTCCTAGGGGGTTTACATGGTCCTTAAGGTATGGCAGCCAAGGGCATGAATATCGTTGGAGGCTGGCTTTGAGTCTGACATGTTGGCTATGGAGCCGACAAATGACAAACAAGTGAATTTCTGACGGATCAAATTGGCATGCCAAAATGTGAAGAGTCATATTGCTTGACTGTTCAAAGTATCTCATTGATGAGTTAAATGCATTCTCCCATTATGGTGGGCATTACAAGAGACTTAAAGGAAGGTATTAAACCCTTTCCTCCCATTATGATGGGAGTTATAAAAGAAAATAACTCTTCCCATTATGGGAAAGGAGATACAAAATAAAAGATTGTTAGGATGGTGACAAGTATTACCATCCTATGGCTTGTCCATACCTATGTAAAGCCATGGGTAGCTAAGGCATATAGACATGATCGCAAATATTGTACATCTACTTGAGCATATATTTAGCTTTTCTATCTTAAACCTTTACCTTGGAGACTTGGAAAGACTTGGAGATTTTCTCTATAATCTCTAAGTAAGAAACATCTTTTGGATCGGTCAAGTTAGGAGTTCTTCACCTTCTACACTTATTTGTGCATCTCCCGTGGACTGTTCCTTAACATCACCTACCTACCACACTGTATTGACCCAACCTCTCCAACTCAGTTCAAGCAACATTATAGGAACGGTTACTGCGTTATGGTTTAGGGCTACACATGGATCTACCTTCTCTTTCTCTTCTCTTATCTAGCGAACACGTAGACTGATCTTCGCCACGTGTACTATTGTGCCCAAAAAGGCACCTACATTCTTTGCTGACTCCACTGAAGAGATAGATTGCTTGGATTTCAATTTTCGATTCCTTGTCCTATTGCTACAAGATGGCGAATGAAAACTATCAACATCGTACTTGCTCTAACTCAACCACTCATAACAATCCTCCATCGAATCTACCTTTCATAGAATGATAGAAAACTGCTAAGTCATAATCGCAACACTTAATGGAAACTGTTGGCCAAACTAATCCTATGGCAGAATTGGCTCAACTCATGGCAACCTTTCATGAACTCAACGACCGGGTTTTGGCGGTTCTTGATAACATCAATGCCGCAAAGAAAACACCGATACCACCGAAACCGACAAAAGTTGCCGACAAATCGCCCCACCAGGAGACTCATCCCACCACAAGCATGACTATTCATTAGCTCGTCGAGTATGTTACTTTGGCGAATGTGTCACGAACCAACCAGAAAATCCCAATTTCTGAGACTTATGATTCATTCGTAACTCTCACACCATAATTCTACGAGAGTGGAAACAATGGTCAAAACACAAAGTGAGAGTTATTTACAGTTCTAGTAAGATATAAGTAACTAAATTACAAAATATAAATCTGACAAGTTCTAAAAGAGGAAAAGTCTAATTTCTAGACTACACTAAAGTTCTATCAGAGTGCGGTACCCAAACCAGGTTCTCTCTCATCATGACCAAGCTCATCAAACCGAAAGATCCTCCCTGACTTCATTCTCCTCAGCTGCCGTCTTAACTAAAGATCATGAAAGTTGTTTGCTAAAAAGCATGAGCTACACTAGCTAGTAAGTAAATAACTTCATAATTGTGTATGATTAACTTAGAATCAAGTCGTTACTCATTATATCCAGGCCACACAATAAAGATATCATAATGAAATGAAATGCATAAGGTCGAGTATTAATTATGCATAGTGCACCTATTTACAATAATCACCAAGGTGAGCTAATCAAGCAATCTAGTATGCAATGCAGTCTGTCAGTATGTAAAGATGGCATGTTTCCTTTTGATCCAGTCTCTATACGGGGTGTCCCACCAACGTGAATTCAGCCCAGGATGTCCCACCAACGTGAATTCATCCCCCGTATTTACGGCTATGGAATAGGACTATTCTATCTGTACAACATAGTTTTATGGGTTTTCAACCAAGGAGGTACAATCTCACTACTTATTTTTTATCAATGGTAAAAATCGAGGCTTACACGAACATGCAGATCCCTCAGGAAATCATGACACTCTACATACTACAGAGGTCTCTCTCTCTCTGATATTTCATCAATGCTCACACCAACGTGCGGATCTTTGGGTAATATCATCTTCCAAGTTTACACCAATGTGCAGATCCTTGGATAAATGCCCTTGGGCAATGAGTGAGTTTGTTGGGGTAGCTAATCCCTCAACTTGTCATTTCCAGTCT
>JAUPMG010000019.1:14879806-14912048 GCA_031762675.1 Pachysandra terminalis
GTATCTCCTCGACTCCACCGAGATCGAAAACCATTCTCTCACTATGTCAGCCGCTAACAAGCCGACAAACTGACTCCTGATGGCCGCCCAAGAGGCCACGAAGGCCAGAATCCCCTCAATCACCCTCGACGTCGAGGCGGAAGTATCCTGAAAGATCTGCAGATTCCGCTCCCTCCAAATATGCCAAAGAGTGGTAGGAAAACCCAAATGAGCAAGAATACGCCCCCTAATAGATAGGCCCGAAAAACTCCACTGAACAAACAGCTGACAAATACCTCCCGGCAACACCCACACTCTCCCAAAGCTAAGAATAAAGAATCGCCATATCTCAACTGCCATAGAACAATATATAAAGAGATGATCCACATACTCCTCAGTCATCCTGCAAAGGAAACACATATGGAGCGAAAAAGCCATAAACCTTCTCCTCCTTTGAAGCATGTCCGCCGCATTAATCTGATAGAGCAAGGCAGTCCAAACAAATGCTCTGACTCTAGGAGGTACAAGAGGGTGCCACAAGGAAGGGGTCGAGAAAGAAGTAGGCAACCCGGAACGATCAGGTCTACAAAAGAGAAGAAAGAACGGCAAGAAAAGACTCCCCTAGGATCCGAAGCCCACACCCTCCGATCCGCCGACTCAGAACTCAAGAACACCTCATCAAGGACTACAAATAACTCACTGAGCTCACTAATATCACCCTCCCTAGCTACTCTACGAAGACGAAGGTTCCAACTAAGACCGGAGTCTGACCAAGATAAAACATCACTCACCACAGAAGATTGGAACCGGACGACCAGAAAAAGTCCGGGAAAACGAAGGCAAAGGGGCACACCACCAACCCACAAGTCATGCCAAAAAGACACAGAAGACTCGTCTCCAATAAGCCACCGGACAGCAGAATAAAAAAGAGGAGCAAGAGAAACAATGGATTTCTAAGGACTAGCCGCACGGATCCTCCCATTGAGATTCACGTCCCGACCATTTGCTTGGATTCCATATTTGCTAATGATTACTTTGCACCAAAGATGATCCCTCTCACTAGAGAAACGTCATAGCCATTAGGCTAGAAGGGAAGAATTTCTAGCCACTGTATTACCCAAATTTAGACCCCCAAACTCCCTCTCCTTACACACCACCTCCCATCTAACTAAATGATACTTCTTACTCCCATTGCCCTCCCATAGAAAATTACGTTGAAGTTGTTCGATATGAGCAGCCACTCCCTTAGACACCCTATAGACTGACATATAATACACGGGAAAATTAGCCAAAGAAGCCTGGATGAGAGTGATTCTACCCCCTAGAGACAAGTAGTTCCTCTTCCAAGAAGCAAGCCATCTCTCGATTCTCTCAATCACAGGGTCCTAGAATACCAAGGACCTAGGACTACCCCCTAAGGGCATCCCGAGATACAACATCGACCACGAGCCCACCCCACACCCAAAAGCCTCCACACAAGCAGCCAAAACATCCTCCCAAACATGAATCCCTGAGATCGTAGTCTTATTCAAATTCACCTTTATGCCAGAAACCATTTCAAAACATCGAAGGACACTTTTCACACCCCGAACTTGATCCACTCCCACCTCAACAAAATGATTGTGTCATCCGCAAACTGAAGATGGGAAATACCAATCTCATCAGTACCAACCCTGAAACCCCTAAACATCCCCTCCGTCTCCGCAATACCCATAAACCAACACAAAACATCCCCAACTAGCGTAAACAGAAAGGGGGACAAAGGATCTCCCTGCCTCAACCCTCTGGAGGACAAAATAAACCCGTGGACAGACCAATTTACCAAAAAAGAGAAACTCACATTTCTAAGACATTCTGCTATCCACTTTCTCCAAGTCACTCCAAAGCCCTTCCATTCTAAAATCTGATCCAGAAAATCCCACTCCACTCTATCGTAAGCTTTCTCCATATCCAACTTAATAGCCAGCCCAAGGGTACCAACCCTAAATCTCTCCTCAATACACTCCACAGCCACTAGAATCCTATCAGTAATCTGTCTTCCTCCAATAAACGCACTCTGCTGAAAAGATACCAGATCAGGTAACACCTCCCTAAGTCTCATAGAGAGCACTTTAGCTATAATCGTATATAAACTGGTCGTCAAACTGATAGGCCTAAAATCCTTAATCTCTTCCTCCCCCGCTTTCTTAGCAATAAGAACCAAAAAGGTAGCTTTGGTGGACTTATGAATAATCCCACTATTAGCAAATTCTCTAAAGACACACATCACATCATGCTTCACCAATTCTGATAAAAGCCAATAGTAAAACCATCTGAGCTCGAGGCCTTGTCTCCCGCCAACTCCCACACCGCAAGCCTAATCTCATCTTCCTCAAACTCCCTCTCTAACCACAAACTCTTATTTGACCCGAAACAATCCTCATTTCTTCTCCTCGGCTTAAAGTTAAATAGCTTCTCAGACTTATAAAGATTCGAGTAAAAATCCGAAAGGGCACCAACCAAGATCTCACGCAACTCAACCCACTCATCCCCCACCTTAAACCTAAGAATCTCATTCTCCCCTTTCCTCCCGTTTGCCATCTTATGAAAGAAACTCGTATTCTCGTCCCCCTCCTTAATCCAACCCTAGATTTTTGTCTCCAACTAATCTCCTCTAAGTTTAACACATCTTCCAATTCCACTTTCAAACTATTCCTCTCCTCAACCTCCACCGAAGACAACCTCTCTCCCTCCCCCTAATCAGTCGCATGAATTCTATTCAACATATTTTTCTTTTTAATATTCAAATCGCCAAAAACCACCTTATTCCACACCTTAATTTTTTCTTTCAAATATTTCAGTCCCCCTCATAAATTTAAAACCTACCCAACCTTGGTGTGCCCCGATACAATCTCTCCACCTTCCTGAATCGACACACTAAAATTAGGATAAGAAAGCCACATATTCTCGAAACGAAAAGGAGACGGCCATCTATCCCCTCCCACTGTACGAACCTATTAAGGCCAATGATCCGAGATTGTCCTAGTCAAAAGCCACTGAGAAATAGAAGGAAAATGCTCATCCCAAGATGGAGAAGCCAAGAATCTATCTAGTCTATAGCATATGGGAGGAGTTTGCTCATTAGTCCACGTGAAATTATCCCCATTCAAAGAGTACTCCAGCAACTCACACTCTCTAATCAAATATTGAATACCATTCGAGAATCCCTCAATGTCAAAACTCTTCCTCTGAATCTGAATAAACTCGCGGATCACTACAGGTTCCTTCCAACGATTACTGACTTTCTTTCTCACCAAATGCCAAGAAGCTTCACCGTTATTATTAGAAAGAATGTCCCGGAAAGATCCCCTACCATTCGCCAATCACCGTCGTCGTCGTCAACTGTGGCACCACTGTCAAATTTCCGCCATCGTCAACCGTCGTCAACCTTAATCATGGTGATAGTAAAACCTTGCACCGATCGACGACTATATATATACAAGGCCCACGTGTCGTGCGACATGTCGCAAGACGAGGTAAAAACAAAAAAAAAAAATTAAAGGCCCGTGTGTCGCACATGTTCGCCATATCTCTTCTATTTAAGGTTCGTTTTGGTGAGATGTCACACATTTCATGAGCAATCTCTACAAAGAAACATTCTTATCTCTTTCAAGTATAAATTTTTGTCAAATATACGGCTATACATGATTTTTCGCCAACATTCTTGTCACGACACATGTCACACATGTTGACCATATCTCTTATATCCTTTTTGTTCTATTTTGCAACACTGATAAATACTTAGGTTGCGTTTGGCCTAGCTTCTATAAGTATTTATTGCAACTTATAGCTTATCTAAGCACTTTTTAAAATTAAATATGCATTTGGTAGCGCTTATGGGTAAGTGCTTACCCATAAGCACTAGAGGAATGCTATCCATAAGGAGAAGTTGTTGAGAGCAGCTTCTCCCAAGCTCTTGTGAGTTATGCTATTTCACAACTTTAGTAATATTTTTAAAATATCTATTTTACCCTAAATTTTTCATACGCGCTTGAATAAATGTTATTTCTAAACTTTAATAATATTTTTATAATAACTATTTTACCCCTAAACTTTCATAAGCACTTAAATAAATGTATTTACCAAACACTATTTTCTTCAAAAAAGCAGTTTATTTCGCTATGGATAAGTGCTCTCATTGAGCAACGTATCCAATGACTGCTTATCCATAAGCACAAGCCGGGCCAAACGTAGCCTTAGGCTGGATTTGGCCTAGCTTATATAAGTGCTTATTTCACTTATAGCTTATTAAAACATTAAAAGTGTGTTTGGTAACACCTTATGGGAAGTGTCTACCCATAGCAGTAGAGGAAAGCTACCCATAAGGAGAAGCTGTGAGAACAGCTTCTCTCATCACTTATGCTAGAAACTATTTCGAAACTTTAGTAATAGTTTCATAATACCTATTTTAGCCCCTAAACTTTCATAAGCACTTCAATAAAAGTTATTTCTAAACTTTAATAATATTCTCATAATACCTATTTTACCCCTAAACTTTTATAAGCACTTAAAAATATGTATTTACCAAACACAATTTTTTTCAAGTAAGCAGTTTTTTGTTGCCGTGGATAAGTGCTCTCATTGAGCCACTTATCCAACTAGTGCTTATCCAAAAGCACAAACTAGACCAAACACAGCCTTACGATGAAGTGTAAATGAAGGTGATTCCCAAGGAAATAGTTTTTCTTCCACTTAGCTAGTATCTACTCCCTTATAGCTACAATATCACATCATCTACAAGTAGCATGTGGGAGACAAATAACACCTACTTCTTCCTATGAGATTTGAGTATTTGTTCAAACATCTTCCGTGCTGTATAGATACAGTACTGTTGATCAGTATCAAGCAATAATAATAAATAGTAAAAACGAAGATCAAAACAATGCACACACACAGATATACATGGTTCGGCAAAGCCTACGTCCACGGGAGAGAAAAAGTATCTACTATGTCAAAATGTGAATTAGGGTTACAACTAATACTTCTATCCAATATATGGGACACATCCCCAATATACTCTTCCCGCACCACGGGGGGACTCCCCCCCCTGAACCCCATGGTACTGACCCGCATAACGAGTTAGCTGTGACCTAGGGAAGGGCCTCTTCCCATGGTGCTTCACTCCGCCCCATGGGGCCCCCTCCCCCTTGGATCAAGAGACTAGTGACTATGAGCCACACACTATCTCTAACAAGTACTTTGAAATTAAGTACAAGAGGAGCTGAAGCTTTCTCCTACTTCAAGTTAAAGGGATATTAAAAATCAGTTCAATCAACTATGCAATAAAGAAAAAAATATGGACTGATTAATGAAAGAGGAATCAGATACTGATTAAGCCAACAAACACTGCACATGCCACTGCAAGGCATATCATTTAGATGCACATCAGGATGATAGACATGGCTATTTCAAATCTAAATATAAACGAAAGGAAAACGAATACAAATATGAAACAAATCCAGCAACTCACCTTAAGCTTCACGAAAGAAAACCGGTAAATGGGAACAACAGACCTTTGATTCATCAACATGGCCTAACAAACTTGCCTCAAGTTATTCTTTTTTAATCTCTCTCTATGTTGCTGTTACTATACACCATCATCATTTTTTTCTGGTCCAAATAAGCTACAGGAAGTACATGACCATGTATGTGAGAGAGCTGATAAATGCGCTTGACACTGCTATTTTACAAAAAGAAGCTTCTAAAATATAAACATTGTATTAAGATTTTGTTTATTTACACCATTTTGATTCTAAATGAAACAGAACTCATGGATGGTCCATCGTCCCATCTAGCTAATAGTTAGCTTTTCTTTTATCCATTTTTTTCTTTTTCTTTTTTCTTTACTCCCTCTTACAATTATACAGTAAGAAGAGTTGAATGCACAAGATAATGCACCTGAAATAGAGGGGGAATGAGAATAATCTATACGTGTATCTATCTTTCACTGTCTCTTTGCTATTGTCTTCTTCAATCCCTTGATTATCTTCCCAAACCACATCAAGTTCATGACTCCAAGCACAGATGGCACGACAAACACCAAGAAAAGACCAAAGATATGCATCTGATTGACCTGTAGGATGAGAAAAGAAAGGGAGAGAGAAGAAATGAACCTTATTTAACAGATGCCTAGACAGTGATTGATTCAGCATGGTAATAAGACTTGTGTACTGTATTGAATCAAATTCTGAGAATACTCGATCGAGTCATTCAACTAAATTGTAACTTTTTCAAACTTATCTTAATGCTATTTGTATGGTAATAGAAACACAAATATACTATCTGTCTATATGACGGTTTCAGGCTAAACTAACTATTCTTTTTAACCAGAACTGACTAGAGAACAGTTATGCAACTTTTTCAAACATTTCTAATCTTTACTAATACTTGAAGTACACATACATAAAATATTTATATGATACTTACTTTAAAGCTATATAATATGCTTTACTAATTTCTAATCAGATGTACTGGATTCAGCATGTCAATTTCATTTGTATCAGTACCATAAAAGTTGCAGCCTGAAAGCATAAACATGTAATGTGTTGAGACCAATGTTTTAAATTTCAATTTTGTCGGGTGGGGGGGGGGAGGCACCTGGCGAAATTTCACCAAATAATTTTTTCCGGTATTCCGAGGCATGCCGACGAAATTTAAAACCTTGGTTGAGACTAGGGAACACAAAAATGAGATTTTGCCAGTCTTGACATTACCTGATCATAATGCAAGTACACATGATAAAACAAGTAGATGAAGAGGAGAACTCTCGCAACCTGCATGACATATTTCAGTTTGCATTCGAAGTAATAAAGACAGTGAAGTAAGATATGCCAGTTTTATGAAATGGGCCTTAAATAGTGAGTCGGACTCACCAGCCAAGCAAAGAATATCACAACTCCATTAATGAGATACATTGTGGACCTCTTCATTCCAGCCGTGTCTAGATACCTTCACAAACCGAAAAGATGAATCGAGGTCAAAAAAATAAAATTGAAGCCTTTTATAAAATTAAATGATATGTAATTTGTCTATAGTTACCATCTCAAATTGATTTCTGGGGTTGTCATCTCAGAAATGAGAAGCATGTACGTATATAATTGCCCTTCCCCGGACAACATGGCATATGCTACTGATACTATGGAGAGAAGATGATGGAGTACCTGAAATGAACATTATTACTATCTTGTGGCTAATGCTCCATTTGAAGCTTAAAATATTTCATCATTGACAATCAGTTTTCATTTTCCTCCCCTTTTTCATTGCCATCTACATACTACATTGTGTTTAAACCATTGTTAGCAAAACATGATACGGCAAAAAAATGAGATGGTAAAACATCAAGTTTAATACGGTCTTTACTCAAAAAGAAGAAGTCAAAAAAACGGTCAATAAAACAAAAACATCAAAAATACTTTGATTAAATTGTTCGAGCTTAATGCAGTAGAGATCCAAAATAAAATATCAAAAAAACGTGAACATAGAAGTTAAACTATCAGTTAATTACCAATAAATTTAATTTACCAATATTAGTCTAAAAACTAATATTATAATATTAGTCTAAAAATTAATATTATAATATTAGTCTAAAAAATAATTTATAATTCTAAATAACTTACATTCACTACTATAAGAAACTTTAATATTACCAATATTTATTTATTTTTGAATATATAATGTAGTATTAAAGATTTTAAATTTAATAATGGAATAAAAAAATAAAATATTAATTAAATTCCATTTCTCTTTTAATCTCTTTATTTAAAGCCTTTTTTATTATTATTCCACAATAAGTCTAGAGAGTTGGTAGATTTTGAATCACTTTTTTTTTGGTAATGACTTTGAATCACAATAGCACTAGATAAAAAAAAAAACAAATTAACAAAAAAAAAGATATTTAAACCTCTGAATGAAAATAACACATCAAAATATAAAAACTAATAAAAAGATGAAATAAAATCCTTGAATCATGAAAAATAAATAAATACATTTATTTTTTTCATATTTAAAAAGGAAAGAAGATAAGTTTTTTTGAAAAGTTTTAAACGTAAAATGTACAAAACGTGCTTAATACATTTTTATGAAAAATACGCGTTTTTTTCGTTACATAAAGTTTTAAACGGAGTTTAAAACGTTTAAGCATCAAAATGTGTTTTTGTGAAAAAGAACGGAGTTTTAAACAGCGTTTTGCTAACAGTGGTTTAAACCATGTCTTCGTATAAGGGGAATTGAAAAAAAAAATTGCTAAAAATAGATTATTCTCCATTGAAGTAGAGATTTTACTTACATATTCCCTTCCACCTAGAGAAGGATATAGCCAAAATATCATCCCAAGGTCCGCTATGAAGTACCCAACAGAAACCTACCAAATTGATATCAAACTTATGGTACACAAATGGGTTCTTGTTTGATGTAAGAACAACAGAAAACAAAGATGAATTGACCTTAGTATAAAACTAAAATGTAAGACCCCAGGAATACTTTCGACAACAACAGTAAGCAGTCATGCATAAGAAGATGACTTTTAAACATGATTTGATTGATAACATAAACCTCTATGCCTTAACAAGCATAAAAGAAAAAAAGGAAAAAATGATTACCTTTTTTGCCATCATAGATTTTATGGAATTACAAGAAGAGCAAGAAAAAAAAAAGGTCAAAGGAGTAAATGTTCAATTTCACCAATGTCGATTTCCCCTATTAGAATATGAGAATTAAAACTGGAAAGTATGAAAGAACCAGTAATAGTATAACTATCACATAACATAGACCAGATCAATCAAGAATATGCCATAAGGCATCACTCTTACACTTCCCTTAAAGATAGAGCATAGGCATCACTCTTGTGGTTCAGATCGTACTACTGTGAGTACAGAAAGGCATGACCATGACTCTGACAACGATAAATTTTCTGGTGAAGAAGGTAGTAACTACAACAGAACTAATGGCATGGAGACGTTATGTTTTGGAAGCCCCAGTTGTATAGTGTCAATACTTCCGTGGATAATTAAAATGTTCCTCAGGCCACCTTTGCATGTAATTCAGCAATCCTAGACTTAGATGATTCACGTCAAGGGTTAATGAAAAACTTTGATTATAGTTGAAAAGAGCAGCCCCTTCTAGAGCAACTCCTGCCCAGATAGGTATTTTCCACTTTGGCTGTTCACACTTCTCATACCCACCCACTTTGTGACATGGATTTAGGTGATTCAGATTGTGACAGAAAATTACGAGGCTTCACTGTTGTTTAGTGGAGGCCATGTGTTGTGGGTTGGGGAGGATATAACAGTGATAACAAAACCCAGCCCATTGACAACCCAGCAAAACGTTAGAGAGAGAGAGAGAGAGAAAGAGTATCAATTAATTGTATGACAAAAAAATAAGGTTTGGGTGATTTTTAGTGAAGGCCTTGGTTAAGGGACTTCTACTTTTTACATGCAAATGAATGAATGTGTGTGCGAGGTGTGAGAGTGTGTGTGTGTGTGAGAGAGAGAGAAAGAGAGAGAGAGTGGCAACCCTTCCTTGCTAATTGGAAAACTATAATTCATAACTGATAAAGCTATCGTAAGTCATAAGAGATAAGATGATTTTGACATCTAGATTCCGAGGAGAAAGATTAGGAGGTTGAGTTTGAGTTACCTACAATATCTAAGATAGATAGAATTTTACTTGTTGTAGATTGTGGATAAAGATAAGGATGATTTTAAAAAATCTCATCCTTGAGTTTATTGTATTTTGAATGTTTCTCAAGATCTCAAAGAGATTCATGAGCCTTGTAATACTCGATAAATAGAAGTGATAATAGAAGAGAAAAACACAGAAAAACTTTTGGAGATTTTATCCTACAGCAATTATGTGTGAACCTTTGCTTGGTATCAGAGCATACACTAACAAACATCATGGACTCTTCTTCCTCAATTGGCGCCATATCAGTCGAGCAAACCTCTCAGTTTGCAGCCACAATCCCATCCATTGGGAACATTCAACACTTCATCTCTTTGAAGCTGGATCAGACCAATTTTTTACTTTGGAAATCCAAATTTCTGCCATTGTTTCGTCTCTATGAATTAATGGAGATTATTAGCAATGATTTCTCACCCCCTCCCAAGGATATCATGACTGAAAATGGGCAGGGTACAAGTACTTTGAATCCTGCCTATATTTCTTGGTACAAGAAGGATCAATTGGTCCTAAGCTGGATTATCTCCTCATTAAGTTCCAATGTACTTGGTCAAGTAGTTGGCTTGCCAACTGCCAAGTATGGCAGAGTCAGGAACTGCTGTTTTCATCCCATTCCCGTGCACGAGTTATGCAACTTCGTCTTCAGTTGCAAACCATGCAAAGACTCGCACATAATTGCTGGAGGATAAAATCTCCAAAAGTTTTTCTGTGTTTATCTCTTCTACTATCACTTCTATATATCGAGTATTACAAGGCTCAAGAATCTCTTTGAGATTTTGAGAGACATTTAAAATACAACAAACTCAAGGATGAGATCTTTTAAAATCGTCCGTATCTTTATCCACAATCTACAAGTAAAACTCTATCTATCTTAGATATTGTAGGTAACTCAAACTCAGTCTCCTAATCTTTCGCCCCAGAATCTGGACGTCAACCTCATCTTATCACTTATGACTTACGATAGCTTTATCACGCCCCCTCAAGCAAAACGTCCGATTGAAAAGTTGAAGCTTGGAACATAAGTTAGTGAACCGATTTTTAGCTAGAGGTTTAGTGAACACATTTGCAGTCTGATCAACTGAGGAGATAAACCATACGTCCAAATCATGTCTTGCAACTTTGTCTCGAACAAAATGGAAATCAATTTCCACATGCTTAGTCCGAGCATGGAACACCGGATTAGCAGATAAATATGTAGCACCTAGATTTTCGCACCAAAGAACCGGCGGTTTGGAAAGAAATATGCCAAGCTCATGTAATAACGATTGTAACCAGACTAGCTCAGTCGTGGCATTAGCCAAGCTTTTATACTCTGCTTCTGTGCTAGACCAAGCCACAGTTCTTTGTTTGTTTGAACTCCAGGCAACTAAGTTGAGACCAAAGTAAACCACCAAACGGTAAAATAGACCATGGTCGATGGTGTGTGTAAGATAACGTAGAATACGCTTAACTGTGACCCAATGCACGTCTGTATGATTATGCATAAACTGACTTACTTTATTTACTGAAAAAGCAATGTCAGGACGTGTGAAAGAGCGATATTGTTCCAATGCTCCAACTACGATAGTCCACCAGCTCATTCAGTGCGCTATGCCTTGGTGTTTTGATGAAACTTCTTTTCTTTCAGGATTCAAAATCCACAATTGTCTTATCAAAACCCATGGAAGGAGTTTTTCTTCCAACACCATTGTGCTCAGGCTATGTGACACATCAAGATCTGAACCTCATGTGATCAATATAAGATCTCCGATCGCATCTCGGTCATAGCCACATACTTCGTCATATTTGATACTTGATCAGATGCCTGCATCTCCAAATACAGATATGCAATTCTCATCTCATCCGATTATTGATCTGATTGTCAATCTAATGGCACCAAATCCGTCCACTAAACCATCTTTTTCTCCATTGGTTGTCTCTCGTACACTGCAACCGACACATCAAATGATCACAAGAACCAAAGATGGGACCCGACGGTTCATGCTACATCTCATCCTATGCCTATTGCCATACTATCACCACACCACCTGAACCAACGTGCTACATAGGCTAACCGAGATCCACAATGGCGTCAGGATATGAATGAAGAGTTCAATGTTCTTCTCAAAAATGGTATGTGGTCCTTGGTACCTGCTACCTCAGATATGCATCTTATTGGCTCAAAATGGGTCTTTAAGATCAAGACACGGGTAGATGGGGCTGTTGAGCATTACAAAGCCCGATTAGTGGCCAAGGGCTATTCACAACAATATGGTGGTGACTATGAGGAAACTTTTAGTCCGGTTGTCAAACTGGTTACTATGTGCACCATTCTCTCAGATGATGTTAGTAAAGGATGGTCGATTCGGTAACTTGACGTACATGGTCATTTGGATTAGGTAGTATATATGTCTCAACCACCAGGATTTACCAATCCTACATGTCCCACGCATGTGTGCAAGCTACACAAAGCAATTTCCCACGTGCCTGGTACACTCGTCTAAAGATTTTTCTGTGCGAGCTCGACTTTGTGAACACTAAGACGGACACGTCTCTTTTTATCTTTGATTCTCCTACCATCGCTGCATATCTTCTTGTTTATGATGATGATATTGATAATTCAGTGACTTAAGTAACTGTCACGTATCACCTGCATAACATATGAACCATGGGTTTAATGGGCCGCTCGACCCAATCCCGCCCAGTCGAACCCGGTCCGACTTGGCTATTTTGAGTTATCTAAATACATCAGATATTTTTATGAGTTATCTACACGTGTGACTCACCTTCCATGTGGTGGCACATGGCATCTCCTCATTCGCTCCTTGAAGGCCAAGTCACTTGAAGGTCAAGTCTACTTGGAGGCCAAGAAAAAACAAAGCTATAAGAGGACTAGTTCAGAACAGAACAAAGACATCTGGAAATCTGGAAATTGCAGACAAAAGAACAATAAGGAGAACCGAAGGATTAGAAGGAGGAGAGAAGACCACTTGCTCATGCTTGAGACTTCTACACATTAGAAGGAATCATTCACTTCCCTCTTATCTCTCCATATCTTTGTCTCCCTCCCTTCTTTCTTATTTCCTTCTTTATCCTCGTATGACTGGGGTTGTCATTCTATTCTCTGTACTTCTAAATAGTGGAAAAGACCTCCTATGAGGCGACATCCGTGGACTAGGCATATTGCCAAACCACGTAAAAAAAATTATGTGTTCTCTATATTGGCTCTCCCCCCTCTTCTTTTTATATATGTTTGTCGATGATCGGCGTAATGCCGTCCGAACAGCTGCGCGACAATTTAGGCGGATGGTTGGGACGCCCCACATGCCCAAACAAGACCTTATCCAACTCCGGGCAGTGTGGAAACAACTGAGACATGACATCGTCACGTGCTTGAGCTATTTACGCCTCTTTAAGCGGCTCAATCCCGATTAGCGACTTAAAGCAGCAGGTCAAGCAGCACAATTTCCACATCAACAATATTGTACTTACATTAAATGATCTCACATTTGCGTTCATCGTCTTGGCCAGGAGTTTTCTATCAAGGACCTAGGCGATCTACACTATTTCCTTGGGGTTTCGGTCACCAAAGTGCCTAATGGTCTGCTATTACATCAATTCAAATACATTTTTGATCTATTACACAGAACAAAGATGGATGGGGAAAAACCGTGTATCACTCCCATGGCTACTAGTGCTCCGCACTCAAAACACCAAGGCATAGCACTGAATGATCCGGTAGAATATCGTAGCACAGTTGGAGCAGTCTAATATCTCTCCTTCACACATCCTGACATCGGTTTTTTAGTAAATAAAGTATGTCAGTTTATGCATAATCCTACAGACGTGCATTGGGCCGCAGTTAAGCGTATTCGACATTATCTTAAACACGCCATCGGCCATGGTCTACTGTCATGGTCTGGTGAGATGTATTCTCTTGTCTGCTATTCTAATGATGACTGGGCCGAGTGTCCCGACGATCGCAGGTTAGTGGTGGTTTTTCTGTTGACTTTGGTCTCAACTTAGTTGCCTGGAGTTCAAACAAACAAAGAACTGTGGCTCGATCTAGCACAGAAGCCGAGTATAAGAACCTGGCTAATGCCACGGATAAGCTAGTCTGATCACAATCATTATTACTTGAGCTTGGCATATTTCTTTCCAAACCGCTAGTTCTTTGGTGCGACAATCTAAGGATACATATTTATCTGCTAATCCAGTGTTCCATGCTCGGACTAAGCATGTGGAAATTGATTTCCATTTTGTTCGGGACAGAGTTGCAAGACGTGATTTGGACGTACAGTTTATTTCCTCAGTTGATCAGACCACAGATGTGTTCACTAAACCTCTAACTAAAAGTCAGTTCACGAACTTATGTTCCAAGCTTCAACTTTTCAATCAGACGTTTTGCTTGAGGGGGCATGATAAAGCTATCGCAAGTCATAAGTGATAAGATGAGTTTGACGTCCAGATTCTGAGGAGAAAGATTAGGAGGTTGAGTTTGAGTTACCTACAATATCTAAGATAGATAGAGTTTTACTTATTGTAAATTGTGGATAAAGATAAGGATAATTTTAAAAAGATTTCATCCTTGAGTTTGTTGTATTTTGAATGTCTCTCAAGATCTCAAAGAGATTCGTGAGCCTTAATACTTTTTTTTATAAGTAATAGTATATTGTATTAAAATGTATAAAAAGAAATGAATCTATGCAACAGACACAAACAAAATCCCTCCCCCCATTTAATATGTACATGGATTGTGTACATATCACACCTTGTGTACTATTCTAGAACTATTTACACAAAATCCCAGTCTCCCTTAAGTGCAAATGGAGAGATAGAGTTAAACTCGTTAAGCAAATAGACCCAAAGATAAAGGATAGAAGACACCTGATCAACTATTGCGCCCAATGTTTTCTCCTTGCCTTCAAAGATCCGCGAATTTCTCTCCTTCCAGATTACCCAACATATTGCTGCTGGGCACATATTCCCTAGAATCGATTTCCTAGACTTGCTGTTCCTCCAATCCCAACTGCACATCATCGCCTTACAGTCTTCCGGCATGACCCAATATATGCCAAACTTGCTTAAGAAGCATCCCCAAACCTTGAATGCCACATTGCAATTCAACAATAGATGTGGTGCACTCTCAGAATTGGAACAGCACGTAACACACATATTGGGTATTGGTAATTCTCTTGAAATCAAGTTCTCCACCGACAGTAATTTATCCTTTACTGCTGTCCATAAAAAGAATTCTACTTTGGAGAGAACTTTCGCACACCACAAAGATTTCTCAGCACCCAAACATTCTCCTGATGAGGTTAGACTATGGAAGTATGATTTAACTGAAAATACCTTTGCTGTCACCACTCCATGTGCGGATATCCAGGCCTTCTCTAAAACCATTACCTTGAATCTTCATGAGGAGATCAGAAACTGATGCCAACTCTCTGTCAAAAAAGGGTCTTCTAAATCGTACGTTCCAAGATATGTCCTGCTGATGTCTTTCTAAGATTTCACACACATTACCCTCTTGGTTCAGAGATAAACTGTAAATGCCTGGGAATTGGTTTCTTAAAGTATCTACTCCAAGCCAAAGATCATCCCAAAATCTCACTCTATTCCCCTCACCAACTTCAAAACGTGTACACCCAGAAAAAGTTGGCTGAAACTTCAAAATAGCTTTCCACACTCCTTTCCCATAAGTGCCCTGATAAGGAATAGTTGACCAATCATTTGAGGATGTGCCATACTTAGCCGCAATGACCTTTCTCCATAGATTGTTTCTTTCTACCCCATATCTCCAAAGCCACTTGCCCAATAGTGCCTCATTAAACTTCTTCAGCCTTCTTAACCCTAATCCTCCTTCCCTTTTTGATTTACATACTTCACTCCATCTTACTAGATGGAACTTGTGCTTTTCCTCTTTACCACTCCACAAAAATTCCCTTTGCAATCTTTCAATTCTGTTTACTACTGCCATAGAAATTTCAAACATAGGTAAGTAATACGTCGGTAGATTGGACAAGGAACTTCTGATCAATATCAGTCTTCCTCCCTTAGATAGATATCTTGTTTTTCTTCTCACATGTCTCCACAATCTTGCTCCATATAGATGCCTTTTTGTGCGATGCACCAAGGGGTAGACCAAGATAAGTAGTAGGCAACCTCCCCACCTTACGTCCAAGTATACACTTCAAGTGATTCAAATTGGTCATATCCCCTACATCGAACAGTTCACTCTTACTAAGATTGATCCTTAGTCCCGACACTGCTTGAAAGCATAAAAACAAACATCTGAGGGTTAGCAACTGTCCTTCTGAGGCTTTGGTGAATATAAGCATGTCGTCTGCAAACTGCAAATGCGATATGGTAGGGCCTCCTTCCCTAACAGACACTCCCTCAATGAGGTCCAGATCTTCAACCCTTTGGATTAGTCTACTAAAAGCTTCAGTCACCATCAAGAATAGGAATGGAGATAATGGGTCTCCTTGTCTTAATCCCCTTGAAGACCTACAAAATCCGGATGCCTCACCATTCACCAAAATAGACAAAGTTGCGGTTGAAATATAAGTTTTTACCCACCATCTCCATTTCATCCCAAAGCCCATTCTCCTCAACACATATAACAATAAGTCCCAACATACATGGTCGTATGCTTTTTCCATATCTAACTTGCATAATAGCCATTGGTCCCCTTCTCGATACATAGAATCCACACATCCATTTGCAATAAGCACCCCATCCAAAATTTGTCTCCCTCCTACAAAAGCACTTTGATTTTGAGATACGATCTTAGGCAATACTCTTTTAATCTTGTTTGCCAATAGTTTCGATATAATTTTATATAAGCTTCCCACCAAACTTATTGGCCTAAACTCCTTCATGTTTACTGCACCTTCCTTTTTGGGGTTTAGAGATATGAAAGTTGCATTAGCACTCTTCTCAAAAGTCCCATGCATATGAAATTCCTCAATAGCTTTCATCAAATCTACCTTAATAATATTCCAGTATTTATTGTAGAATTTGATTGTGAATCCATCCGGCCCTGTGCTTTGTCTCCATCCATTTCCTTTATCACCTCCCACACCTCTTCTTGTGTAAATGCTCTTTCCAACCAATCCCTCTCTTCTGCTCTAACATCTCAACCTCTACTCCATCTAAATAGGGTCACCTGCCGACCTGTTCCTTGAACATATCCTCATAATATCTGATCACTTCTTTCTTAATATCCTCCTCCTCTTCTAGGATTGTCCCATTTACCTCTATTCTCTTTATAGTATTCACACTACATCTTGCATTCGCCATCTTATGAAAAAAATTTGTATTCTTGTCGCACTCTTTAAGCCATAAGGCCCTAGATTTCTGCCTCCAACTTATCTCCTCCATCCTGGCAACCTTATGGAATTCCTTCTTGATAGACTCCTTTTTCATCTTCTCTCCCAGTTGCATCCCCCCGTTCTCTTCCTTCAAATCAAATTCTTTAATCTTGTCCATCATTACTAACTTTTTCTCAACTTTGTGTCCGAATGTCTCCTTATTCCATTTCTTCATTTCTTCTTTGAGGCTTTTCAACTTCTTACAAAATATAAAACTGGGAGACCCCGAAAAAGAGAAACGATTCCACCACTCCTGCACCTTTTGTTCAAACAATTCATCCTCCAGCCACATGTTTTCAAATCTGAAAGGTGATGCTTTCTTAAAGGAATCCTTGCAGTCAAGTATAATTGGGCGATGATCAGATACTGGTCTAGGTAATACAAGAGCTTCCACTACTGCAAAAATTTCTTCCCATGCAGGGGATACCAGGAATCTGTCCAGTTTCGACAACACAGGCCTTTCCTGGTTATTGCACCATATAAATCTCGCCCCTACCAAAGGAATATCTACTAATTCCATTTTGTTAATAAAGTCTGAAATCCTTCATAGATCTATCACACCTACTCAAGCTGGATTTTTCATGTTGGAATCTGGTTATATTAAAATCCCCCCCAATACACCATGGAGTATCCCTACCTCTTCGCATCTGTTACAGCTCCTGCCATAATTCAAGAAGATGTTGGCTCTCATTCGGATCATATACTGCTGAAAAAAGCAGATTTCTCCCTTCTGATCTATCTGTTAAAGTTACAGAAATGGAGAATAATCCTTGTATCCCTTCTACAAACTGTAAGTTTTCCTTCCTCCACATGATAAGTATAACTCCCGCTGTACCTCTGGCTGGTAAACAGTACGACTCTGCTTCCCTTACAGCCCACATTTCCAATCTGAATTTCTCTGGAATAGTTTCCATCTTGGTCTCTTGCATGAATAAAATGTCCAGTTTCCAAATCTCCAACGCAGCCCTTATAGCAATTCTCTTATCCCTAGAGTTGATCCCCCTTAAATTCCAAGATAATATTTTCATTTTCATGTCAACATAATAGCCTCCCTTTTACCCTTCCTTCTACCTGAGCTTCTCTCAGCCGACCTTCCAAAGTCCTTTAGGTTCCATTCTAACTTCTGAAGTTCCCTATTTCTTCTTTTTCCCACAGTATGGTTTTCCTTTTGATGATTTAATTGCTACGAAAAGTGCTTCTATCTCCTCAAATCCATTTTATGATACTCGTATAAGCTTCCCAAACTCCATGACTTTGCTAAGAACCCACCGTGAAACCCCCTTCTCTGTGGAATCCCTAAACTCCTCTTCAAATTCCCTGTTTATATTTCTGTTAATACCCAAAGCTCCTTCCTTACGTAATTCCCCTATGCACAATTGGCCTTTTGGATTTATAATGCTTAAAGGGGAAATGAACTCTCCATCATCATGCGTATCCAAAGCCTTTCCACTAGTCGTCCATTCGTTTCCTGTTTTACTGTATCTCCCTTGACTCCCTGATCTTTCAGAGCAGACTTTGAAATCATCTTCCTTTTCTTGAAGATCTGTGCAACGTTCTTGATAAATTGTGTTTGCTACCCCCACTTTTCATAATCTGCTTTTCCTGTTGTACCTTTCCTCCATATGCTGTTTATCATCCACTATCCACAGCAACCTTTCCAAAACTTCTTCGGTCCCCAATCCATGCTTTTCGTAATTTGAAGGAATAGGAGAAGCGTTGAAATAAGATTTCAAAATTAATTCCAACCATTCACGTACCTGGATTTGCATCTTCCTCGACTCTGATAGAGTTCTTATATCATTAAAACCTTCGTCCTCACTCTCCTTCGAATCTGGAGTACACGTTACCTTCTTGCGTATATCATTTTCTGTTGGTGAATCAAGGTCTTCAGCTCCCACAGTAATCCTCTCCATCTCCATCTCTCCACTAAATCCCGTCATGCACTCTTTTAAAGGTTAATCTAACTTCTCTTGAATGTCCCTCACTATTGGGTCCTCCTCCTTAGCATGGCTATCTTTATTTCCAGTTTTCCCCTTCGACGGATTACGGATCGGGCTCTAGGCCGGAACTACAAGTGAGCTGCTATAACCTTCACGATTTGATGGGCTGCCTTTATACATGGGCCTGTCTCCCGGGCCCATAGGACATGAGCTACAATCCAAGTCCGTTGTCTGATCCTCACATCCTTGTTTTTCTGGGCTTCGGCCTGTGTATGAAGGCTCCCTAATACGCAAGGCCGTATAGTCCTCTATCGAATGAGTTGGGGGCAGATCCGTGGCCCTAACAGAACCCAATTCAAAATTTGAATTTCTCTCCTCTCCCACCGTAGGATTAGTACCCCCTCTACGGCTGAGATTATGCCCCTCTCTCACCATCCGTACATCTTCTTCTCCAGCACAACTGGAACTTTCACCAGTTCCAATCTGAATATTTTCCTTTCCCATTAGCCGTACCACTTGCTGGACAGGGGGTTTTTCCCACCACAATGAACATTCGACTCTTTCCTCCTCCGACTCAATCCACACGGAGCATGGCCACTCCTCTCCTTTCAGACGACGGACCAGCAGACGAATCCACTGTAGCTCGCTTCCAACCTCTGACTCAGGCCGTACCACTTGCCGGACAGGGGGTTTTTCCCACCACAATGAACATTCAACTCTTTCCTCCTCCGACTCAATCCACACGGAGCATGGCCACTCCTCTTCTTTCAGATGACGGACCAGCAGACGAATCCACTGTAGCTCGCTTCAAACCTCTGACTCAGGATCCGATTGAACAAACCCTCCACAAAACTCTCCGATCCCCTTAAATAACTCACAACACCACATATGCAGGGGTACCCCCACCACTCTAACCCACACTTGATCTCTTCCCTCTTCCACTGTATTACAAACATATTCAGGCGACCAACCTCTTATATAGATATTTGCATCCCCGTATTTCCACAAACGCTTATTCTCAAAACAAGATTTTGCTTCTTGATAATAGAAGAGATAAACACATTCTTTTAGAGATTTTATCCTCCAGCAATTACGTGTGAACTTTTGCAATAACTGTCCTCGAGCTGTCAACTTATGTTGAGGAATGTGAACTTGCTAAGCACATTGCACTGTATTTCTTAGTGACAGTAATAAAGATTCTACTTTTGTCTTGACGGGCCATGTCCATGTTTGGTAACTGCCTGACGTTTGATGATATTTCTTGAATAAAATGGCTATGCTTACACTACAACAGAGTTACAGTACCATGTCAACAACATCTAGATTAGATGGTCAGACACATTACCTGACATGAGGCAGGTTGAGGACTTGAGCCCCATGAAAGCAGGACCAATGGGAATTCCTCAGTGGTTTGTCAAGGCATGCGTGGCCTTGTGGAGATGGTACGGCATCAGGCTTCTGAGTAAGATTCCAATTCTCCTCCTGTCTTCCATGACGGCCAGATCCAGGGGCATTAAGGTGCACTACTATTGGTCTTTTGATTTTAAGCTTTACAAAATTCGGTTTAATGATGATATTAAAGTTTTTAATGTCTAGGATCGCCAAAGAACACTTGACTCAATTTTCCTAACATTATAAACTTTATACAGAGGCAGGAAAAAGAGAGAAGGGAGGTCAACTTTTGGGAGTCACTAATGAATCCTCCCCATAAAAAATGTGGTGCAATTGACATATATTATGAAGGTAATGATGGTATCTAGTTACCACTGATCGTGGGACAGAGCAGCAGAGGATAATGCATGGACTTGTCATACAAGAATCGCTCAAAAAGAAGTGGGATAGAGAACATAAGCAAAGATTTGAGTACAATAGGTCACATTTTGGTTGCACTCAGCATAAGACTGGCTACTGGTGGGATACAACAGCCAACACTTAGATAGGTGGTGATCATGTGCTGGTACTTCATTTGGAGTATAAGTGAACCAGTTGTCCAGTCCCACATATGCCAAATATAAGGAAAGAGGATAACTTCATGGAGCTTTCTATGTAACAGTATTGAGATTCAGAGCACAGAAGGTTAAGGACGTAGGGTGGGCAAGGGAAATATTTGGAAATGCCCCTGCTAAGTTACCCTCTTTAGCATAAACCCCACTACAACTTTGTTTATTTCCCCAAAAAAGAAAAGGAAAGACTTCATTTAAAACTTCATGAAACAACTTAAAGTGTACTTTTATTTTATTTTCTTTCCTTTTTTTATAACAAAAAGTACTGAACACATCGTTCATGTTTTCTGTTTCGAACTTCTTTGAAAACCTTGCTAGCTAATATCGTAAAATAAATAAATAAATTAAGAAAATATTTATTAAATATCCCTCTTCCTCTCCCCCTCCCCCTCTCCCTCTTTTGCACAATTAAACTGTATGAAGAAAGCAATTTACTGTTCAGTTGTGGCAGGGATGAGGCGCGGATCAAGTTGCTCTCTTTCGTGCCTCTACATGGATTTTCCAAAGCAGACAGATTGTAGCACGACGCCTCCAGGATACAACAATCCAGCCAACGTACTGTGTTTCCTTTCTGTTATACACTAACAGATAAGGAACGAACCCACCAAAAGTTGCAAACACCCTTTGCCCAGCAACTAGGCAAATACAAAACAAATCGAGAACAGTAGAGTAGAAAAAAGAGAGCAAAAATCAGAGAGAGCGTTGTGTTTTTCGTTCTGTGAAGAAACCCAATATAAATAGGTGAGAAATCCAAAAGTTGGGAAGTGACCGTTTGTGGATAGCTACCAAGAACATTGAGGACTTCGTGAACGAGTGGGAGACTTAGTCTCAAAGGTTGTTGCCAACGGCCAAATAAAATCAGTCTGAGTTTGTCCAAAAAGATAGAACCACGCGCGTCCAATCCGAACCGAACTAAGCCATGTCGTGCCAAGACGGACGGTCTAGCACATGTGTGTGTGTGTGTGTGTGTGCACATGCATGCGTGAGCACGCGATGCGTTCATGTGCGCGTGTTAAGGTTTTCCAAAGCCGCCATTCAAAATCCTCCTGGACCGACCTTGGCTCCTCAATAGGCCTTATGTGCACGAGCCCTCCTTGTTCCCCTTCACAAGCTCATAAGGCTCATGGGAGGAGAGGGTATATATAATACTCCTCAAACAAGTAAGTTTCCAATGTGGGACATGGTTCCACACACAAAGCACAAATACTAAAGTGACCAACCATCAACTTTTGTAAACAACACATAGGAGGGGTTTTATTTAAAATAAACCAATAATCCCGCACTTATTTTAATAAAAAACAAAACAGATAAAACATTACGGAAAATGTTGGGCAAAAACTGAATATCATGCATAATAAAGGTGCCAATGGCTTGAACCTTCATTCAGTGTTTTAGTAATTCTTGTACTAGTCAAAGTGAGTGAGTCTTGAACTACGACTACTTGAGGGCACATAAAACTATGTCATACACATAATATTCAAAGTGTCTACTTATAAGTTCAATTGCCAGTACATTACGGCCATGTGCTTAATCCCAGATTCTTGAGTGTTCTAAAGAATTAGCCCAATTCTCATAAATAGGTGAGTCTATCAAGGATACTCCTGTAACTACTCCATCCCACTCAAAAGAGCTATAGATCTCATTAAGAGAATAAATCTCATCCTTATGTATGTTACAAGATTATTATGCACTTTACATCATTGGGATGAACTGTGAGTATAAACGCCAAATAGTGCATTTCACAAGTCAAATCACTTTATGATTCGTTCTCCCCTTTGAACCTAGCTCTTGGGATCTCCAGTCCCTAGGTTAGGTATCCTCATAGGTGATTTATTTCTCTATGGGCTTAAGTCACAGCCTCCTCAATGTATTCCAGATCTTCTCTCTAGCTAGAGGTATAGGTAATGGATCTACGATGTTATCACCCGATCTAACAAAGTCAACATTTATGGTACCATTGTTGATATATGCTCTCACAGTACTGTTTTTCGTCTGACAGATCTGGATTTCCCATTATAATATTTATTATGCACTCTGCCAATAGCAGCAGTGCTATCATAAGGTATCAAGACATGTGGTACTGAATCATCCCATACGGCAATCTCAGATATAAGATCACGTAACCATCCTGCTTCTTCACTGGTTGAGGCTAAAGCTATAAGGCATGGACATCGCAATAATCTGTTGTTTCTTGGACTTCCAAGATACAGCTCCACTACCCAAAATAAACACATAGCCATTGGTAGACATGGAATCACCAAAAAGTGTATTCCAGCATCGTTGAATCCCTCAAGGACAGCAGGATACTTATGATAATGAATACCATAATACATAGTTTTCTTAAGATATGTCATTATCCTGTCACAGCATTCCAGTGTTCAAAGTTGGGTCTACTAGTAAATCTGCCTAGTACTCCTACATCATGGGCAATGTCAGGTTTAGTACAATCTGTGGCATATTGCAAATTACCAACTATACTAGCATGCATATTCTTTCTAATTAAATGCATCAGAATCTTTATCATGAGGAAATAAATGAATTCTAGGGTCAAAAGGAGTGCAAACAGGTTTACAATCATAAATCTATGTGTCTTAAGAATTTTCTCAATATAATGAGACTAATCTAGGAATATACCATTATCAGTTCTAGTAATTTTTATTCCAAGTATAATACTTGCTTCACCTAGATCTTTTATATTAAAATTACTACCAAGTAACATTTTAGTCTCATTTATAACTTTTAGATTAGAACCAAATATTAATAGATCATCAACATATAAACACATGATCACATGGACTCCATTCAATAATTTATGATAAATACATTTATCACTATCATTAGTTCTAAACCCATTATCAATTACAAATTGATCAAATTTATCATGCCATTGTTTAGGTGCTTGTTTTAAACCATATAAAGATTTCAAAAGTTTACATATTTTAAGTTCATCACCAGAGGCTATAAAACCATCAGGTTGATCCATATAAATTTCTTCTTCCAGGTTACCATTCAAGAAAGCAGTTTTTACATCCATTTGATGAATTATTAAATTCTGAATTACTGCTATAGCAATAAGTACTCTAATAGATGTAATTCTAGTGACAGGGGAGTAGGTGTCAAAGAAATCAATATTTTCATTTTTTCTGAAACCTTTAGCAACTAATATAGCTTTGTATTTATCTATAGTTCCATCTGGTTTTAGTTTCCTCTTACGAACCCACTTACAACCTATCAGTTTACAGCCAGGAGGTAACACTACCAATTTCCAAGCCTGATAGGAAATTAAAGACTCCATTTCATCATTAATGGCTTCTTTCCAAAAGTCAGAGTCTGGAGAGGAAAAGGCCATTTCTAAGGAAGTTGGATCCCCTTGAATATTGTAAGCATAATATTCGGGACCAAAATCTTTTTCAACTCTCTCCCTTTTGCTAATCCTAGGTTGTACTTCTAAGCCATCTTGTCTTACAGCTATAGGTGCAGATGTATAAGGTCACTAGAAACTAAGCCCCCACTATTTCTAGATTTATAAGGAAATTTATCTTCAAAGAATTCAGCATCTCTGGATTCAATTATAACATTATTTTTTAGATCTAGAAACCTGTAGGCATTACTAGTTAGAGCATAACCCATAAAGGCACACTCAGAAGCTCTAACGCCTAATTTAGGCCTTTTGGGATTAGGTAATCTTACATAGGCTAAGCAACCCCAGACCCTAAAATAATTTAAATTAGGCTTCCTATTCTTCCATAATTCAAAAGGTGTAATATAAGTTTCTCTATGAGGAACTCTATTTAATACATAACAGGCAATTAAAATAGCCTCTCCCCTATATAGGATGGAGCACCTGAACTAATCAATGCTGCATTAGTGAATTCTACTAGGACTCTATTCTTACGCTCAACAACTCCATTGGATGATGGAGAATAAGGCGCAGTCACCTAATGAATAATTCCTAAAGATTGAATATAAAGATCAATTCAAGTGATTCATATTCTCTACCTCTATCACTCCTTAGCCTCTTAACTTTTCTATCAATTTTCAATTTCTTTTACAAAAGTTATAAAAATTTCAAAGGCATCACTTTTTATTTTTCAGTAAATATATAAGTGTATTTAGAGAAATCATCTATAAAGGTTATAAAATATCTTTTTCCTCCTCGGGTTAAGATACCTTCTAATTCACAAATATCTAAGTGAATTAATTCTAGTAATTTTGTTTCCTTATTTACTGATGGTTTTCTAGTTATTTTAGCTATGCTACATGATTCACATTTCTCAAAAATTTCATTACTCAATTTAAGAATTAATTCTAAATTACTCATGTTTTAAAATATTTACAATTTAAATGACAAAGGCAAGCATGCCAGAAATTAACACAAGATACAATATAAGTAGAACTAGAAGATGCTTTATTGATATTTTCAATATTCAATTTAAACATGACGTCACAGGAATACCCTTTCCCACAAAATCTGATTCTGTGCTACTACATACTAGTCAGATTCTATGGTCTAACTAAACCAGCCTTATTGAGGAGAAAACCAGAAACTAAGTTCTTGCTAATTTCAGGAGTGTGAAGAACATCCTTCAACAATACCATGCGGCCAGAGGGGAATGGCAACTCAACGTTACCCGTTCCCACCAGCTTAGAAGTGTGAGAATCTCCAAGTAGAACCTTCTTATCATTCTCTACAGGAGAGTATGATTTGAACCACCTTCGATCATGACGGATGTGCTTAGAAGCACTAGTATTTGCCCACCACCCATCAGTTCCTTCGAGTACATTGATCTCGGTAATCATAGCTACAAATGCTTCTTCACTCACGTTTTCCTGTCCAACAGGTGCACGTTTCCGGGATCTGCAGACTTCATGGTTTCACGGATCGGCCGCTACCAATCCGTACCGGCCGGTCCAAACCGAAACTGGACCATAGCAGTCTGGTCCGAACCCACAATACAAACAACTGTATCACGATTTTATGGACCAACGGTCCGCCAACTAGTACCGCCGGTCCAGCGACCGGTTCCGACTGTTCGGTACCTCCGGTCCGACTGTCCGGCAACCGATACCGCTAGTCCAGCAGCCCAGCGTCCGGAACGACCAATACCGACGATCCAGCGACCGTCAACGACCGGTACCGCCAATCAGGTGACGCTCTGATCTTTTTTTTTTTTTTACTTTCTCTACCGGATCTGGACAGGCTGGTACTGGTCCTGTCTCCGATTCCAGTATATTAAACCTTGGGCAATATGCCCAGGTTTGCCACATACAAAACAGTATAACACTATAGTATTAGCATTTGGATTCTGCCTGAAGAGGGGTCCTTGGTAGTTCTTCTTAGGATATTGGTTTCCATGGTTCTGATTATGATAAGGTCTGTTCATGTTTTTCCTCTTTGGTTTTAATTGGTCCTTGGGTTTCTAACTACCCAAACACACAAAATGAACCTTTCTCGAAGAGTCAAAAGTTCAACTCCTCCCTTTTGTCTTACATTCTAGCTTCTTCTTCTATACGCAGATGGGTAATGAGGCTTTCTTGTGAAAATTCCTTAGTCTTGTGCCTAAGGGAGTTCTTAAATTCTTTATAAGGAGGGAGCTTATCGATTACAGCAGACACTTGGAACTGCACCGATTTGCATTCCTTCAAAAAGAATTTCATGTACAATCAATTAATGGTCATGGGTTTGGGTCACTACAGATTTTCCATCAACCATTTGGAATTTAAAGTATCAGCTAGCAACATACTTTTTCATCCCGTCCTCTTCTATGTCATACTTTTTCTGTAAGGCAATCCAAAGGTCTCTAGTAGTAGGGAAGGTTTGTCCATAGTAATCATAAAGATCATTAGATTAGCAGTTTCAAGATATAATTCCTACACATAAAATCTCCTTTTTTCCCACTTCTGCACAATACCAGATTGTGCACCAGTCTCATTTCCAGTAGATACTTTCCTAGGGTCCTCTTCATTGAGAATATTGACTACTTTCACAAGGGTTAAGTAAAATAGCATTTTCTGTCTCCATCTCTTGAAATGAGCACCACTAAACCAGAAGGATTTGTTTTGGTCACTAGATCCAGTAATGGGTACAGCAGAGAGATTCTCCATGAATCATAGTAACATCTTAAAATTGTTGGTAAAATAAGAAATAAATACAGGAGGATAATACCTTTTTTACCCAAATAAACTGTATGAAGAAACAATTTATTGTTCAGTTGTGGCAGGGATGAGACACGGATCAAGTCGCTCTCTTTAAGACGTTTCGCGCCTCTACAAGGTTTTTCCAAAGTAGACAGATGGTAGCATTACGCCTCCAGGATACAACAGCCAAGTCAACATATTGTGTTTCCTTTCTATTCTGCACTAACAAATAAGGAACGAACCCACCACAAGTTGCGAACACCATCTTCCCAGCAAGGCAAATACAAAACAAATCGAGAACATTATAGTAGAAAAAACAGAGAGCAGAAATTGTAGAAATCAGAGAAATCATTTTATAATTGTTCTGTGTAAAAACCCAATATAAATAGGTGAAAAATCCGAACATTGGGAAGTCAACGTCCGATAACGGCGTTGAAGTAGTGAATATATCGGCACCATAGTAGTGGCATACAAACTTTGGACCTAACAACCGACCCCGTAACCTTTTGGAATGGAGGATCCCAGTTGGCAACAACCACAGTAGTAGTTGCGGAACTACTGGGTTGGGAGAGGACAAGCTGTTGTTCCTGCTCCTCTTTCTTCGTTTCAAGGACGAAGGTCCTACGGTAGGTAACTGCAGGGACAAGCAACTTTACCGAAGCGGAAACTTACAAATAGAGTTTCTTGGCATAAGTTATACTTACCTAGAATGAAAGTGGAATTCCATCCTAAGAAAAGATTTTAGCAATCCCCCAAAGCTCATGTTCTTCTGCCGCTTCTTCATTTTCTCCCTCCTCTCGTACCAAATTTTCAATCAATTTGTATGACCATTGAGGGACCCTTTTACTTATTTCTTTCATTCCAATATCTTTTTTTCTAATTATCTGATCATTTTGATCAGTGACCGTTACGTTCGGATTTTTCATCTATCTATATTGGGTTTCTACACAAAACGAATATACAACGCTCTCTCTGATTTCTGCAATTTCTGCTCTTTGTTTTTTCTACTCTACTGTTCTCGATTTGTTTTGTATTTGCCTTGCTGGGCAAAAGGCTGTTTGCAACTTGTAGCATAGTTTAAAATTTCACCGAAATTTCGATTTCGGTTGTGCTGGACGAAATCCGAAATGGCATTTTTTTGGACTGAATTATTTCGCAAAATAAATGACCAAAATGGCCGAAATTTCGGCAAAATTTTTGTACTTTGCCCAGACTTATTTCGCCCGAAATGTGCACTTTATCTCCGAAATTTTGGATAATTCGCCTGAAATGTGCACTCTCATTGGGTTTTGGGCCCAATTCGTCAGCTTGTGCTTTGGCCCATATGGATTTGAAATCCGACCCGTATATTAGTTCTTAATTAATTAGATAGTTCTCCCTGAGTTTCTCTTAATTGCTATTTAGTCCAATACTACCTAGGGTCTTACAATAAATTTCCAGTATATGATCAGTAAATTAATTAATGATTTAATTGATAATTATTCCAGTTGGATCAAGGTCACTACTGAGACCCTAGGTAGTATTGGACTAAATAGCAATTAAGAGAAACTCAAGGACAACTATCTAATTAATTAAGAACTAATATACGAGCTGGATTTCAAATCCATATGGGCCAGAACACAAGCTGACGAATTATAATTACATATTAAAACAAGGGTAATTAAGGAAATAATCAAACAAAACTGATTCTCTCTACAATTTAAAATTCAAATTAAAATATTTGAATTCAAACAAACCAAAGTTCTCTCTACAATTTAAAATTCAAATTAAAATATTTGAATTCAAACAAACCAAAGGAGATAGAGTTCTAATAGGCTAAGTAACTAGGAGAGAGGGGAGAGAGTGTGTCTCTAGGCTTAGACGTCCAAACATGGAGAGAAGAAAATTCTGGTTTTTGGTTCTGCAGAAAAAGAAGATGACTAGGGAAAAAAGAAAAAGCTGAGGTAATGGAAAAAAGGAGAAAAGAGTATTGTAGGAAGAAAAAGGCCAGAAAAAATGAGAAGAAGAAAGAGGAGAAAAGAGAGAGGGAAGAGAAAAAGAGAGAAGAGAAAAGAGCTAAAGAATAATGGAAAAGAATAAACAACTATGGGAAGAAACCTAGGAAAAAAAAGAAAAAGGAAGAGAGTGAAGAGGAAGAAGAAGTCGGATATGATGGTCATGAAGAAAGTGAAGATGATGATGACGACTGGCTAGAGGAAAGAGATGAAGGAAAAAGAACATTGATGAGGCAACATCTCAAAAAACAGGAAAAGCTAGAAGAAGATAGGGACTGCTATTAAGGGACAAAGTAGGGATTTCCTGCGTTTCTATGGTAACTATGTTTATGGATGATTCCAATGCTATAGTTATAGGGTTGATGCATGATCTAGTGTAAAGCATGCTTAGACTAGAGATCTAGTGAAACTAGAATGAATGCCATGTTATTTGTGATGATAATCATGCTAGATCTAATTTCTGTAATTTTTTGTGTTCCTTGTGCTCTCGTAAATCATGTATTAATTCTTAGATTTAATATGATTTATTCATGATTTACTTGTTTTGATCTATAGAATTAAATAGTTATTATGTGATCGATGTTTGAATCCCATGAGTAGGTTTTATAGATTTAATTATGATTGTTAAAACCTTAGAAATTAAGTGTTTTGGGTATATGCACGAAACCCTAGGTGAAAACCTAGAAAACTGCTAAATTTGTACGTTCGGCAAGAGTGTCCGCAGCTACCGAACACCTGACAAAAACCCAAAAATCAATAGGTTCTCTGGACTGTCTACCGAGGCTCGGTAGCAGTGCTACCGAGAATTTCGGTAGGAGTGTCGACAGCTACCGAGGTGTTGCCGAGGACCAAATGAGGTCAAAATTTAGGGAGTTGTTCCCTAGTGAGTTGTACACATGCCCGTGTAGTTGGTTTGTGTGCAAAAGGTCTAGAATTGGTCGAATTATGAAAAGTATAGGAGGTCTAAATTTCAGGATTATTGAACTGATCCGAATTGAATAAGAGGTGATATTAAATTAAAGGTTCCAGATATGATCATAGGACCTCAAAATAGGATTGTTATGATTAGAAATGGTCACATAAGATTTAATTGGCTGAATGGTGCCTTTGGCATCTAATGTTGATTTAGGTTTGACTTGGGTTGACTTATGTTTGCCTTGTGTTGATTTGATGAAATCTTGTGTGTTGATTAAGGATACAGTGAGTATCCATGATTGTGAATGTTGTCTGTGATTGATGATTATAACTTGAATTGTGATCTGGATGGGTGAACTTCCACCGTGGGTGAAAGTCCCCAAAATGAAAGGTTTGGTAAGGGTGTATTCCCCTGTGGGTGAAAGTCCCTAAAGGAAGGTCTGGTAACAGGTGAATTTCCACCATGGGTGCAAATCCCTAAAGGAATGGCCGTAACTGGTGTATTCCACCGTGAGTGCAAGTCTCTTAAGGAATAGGAAAAGTGGCTTTCTACCGTGGGTGCAAGCCCCTAAAATGTGATGGTCGTGACAGGTGGGTTCTTCAGTGGGTGCAAGTCCCTAAAAGAACAGGTTACTGTTACAGGTGGGTTCTTCCGTGGGTGCAAATCCCTAAAAGAATGGGTCGTATGGTCGTGAATTGGATTGAGCATATGATTGGGCTAGGCCTGGTCATACCTGCATTGCATTGCACTTCATCTAATCTCATAATTGCATCATATACTTGCATTGCATTGCACATGATGAGTGATTGATTGAAATGCATTATCATTGGTAACTTGTGTGGATGTGATTGGTAACAGGTGTACTTCCACTGTGGGTGAAAGTCCTTAAAGGAATATTGATTGTGATTGTGATTGATTACAGGTGTACTTCCTTCGTGGGTGAAAGTCCCTAAAAGAATGTGGATTGGATATTGTTTCGTTACAGGTGTACTTCCACCGTGTGTGAAAGTCTCTAAAGGAATGATAAGTGGATATTGTTATTGGTTACGGGTGTACTTCCACCGTGGATGAAAGTCCCTAAAGGATTGTTGAATGGATTATGTGATTGGCTACGGGTTTACTTTCACCGTGGGTGAAAGTCCCTAAAAGAATGTTGGCTGTGACATGGTGGAACCATGTGATGTTTGTTTGTACACATAGTGAGACTATGTGTATTATATATGATATTCTGATGTGGTTACTTTGGTGTAGCATGGTAGAACCATGTAGTGATTGTTATGTGTGTTGGCCGTAGCATGGTGGAACCATGTGAATATTGTTATGGAACATAGTGTGACTATGTGTTTGCTATAATCTTTGTTTTGTGTCACATGGAGGGACCATGTGAGTACATGTATGTATGTTATTTGGAACATGGTAGATCCATGTAGAATCTGGTTGAACATGATAAGATCAAGTAGGTTGTGTTGACATAGAGAGACAATGGGAATGGTGAATCATTGACTTGTTATAATATGATCTTGCGTGGTATCCATGTGAATTGTGAATTCATATGATGTTGTAATATGCATACTAATATGTGAGATATTGTATGAGGATATGTTTAACATACATTTTACCATGTTATTACATGATGGTTGCAATGCATGAATTAACTGTATTGTTATCCACGCATAAAAGTAGATATTGTAGTCTCGTTGGATTTCCTTACTAGGCTTCGGCTGATCCTTATCTCTACAGGTGATCGGATTATCTGACCTGGCTGGCTACTAGAGAAAAGATTTGATTGAGATATTTTTATTATAGAGACTATTGACTGCTTTAGTTGCTTTTATTTTCTTTGGTTTAACCCCTGGAGGGCAAAAATTGTAATAAAGTTTAGGTTACTTTATTGTGGGTGGTTAGCTCAATATACTTTTAATTGGGATATGGTTTGGTTTTAAATACTTCAGACTGCCGTTGTTCTATTATTATTTTGACTCTGATTCAACCAGGACTTGGTTGGTCGTGTGGCTGTTTATCCGTATCCATGTGGTGGATCCGAAGGTTATTCCCTTCGAATCTTCGAGATCTTATATCTCGGATTCGGGGCTTGACAGTAACTATCAATAAAGTAACGGAATATTTGATTTTTGCTTATTGCAATATATTTTATGGACGAAAATACCCTTGTATACCTTGTTTAATAATCTTAAGA
>JAUPMG010000019.1:14924808-14942496 GCA_031762675.1 Pachysandra terminalis
GTTTCACCAGTTCTACATCATCCGAGTCCAATGCCTTAAGAATTCTCTTGATTCTCTTTTCATGCATTGGGTCCACGGCCATTGCATTTGGTTCATCATTGGGTTGAGATTTGAGGCGTAGTGATTTAATGTTTTCTTCAACTTCACGAGGGAGCTCTTTTTCTAGAGAGATTCTGTCAATATCTGAACGTGCAACTCTCTGGCTGCAGTGAGTCATGAGCTGATTTAGTTGGCAATGGAAGGCACCCACAAGGATTGGGATTACATCTTCCACAAGAGCCTTCTCAACAAAGTTGAAAAGACGGCGCTGCACAAATACATGAAGTATCAAATTAGACTGGCTAACATCTGGATTAAAGACACATGGCTTACATCAGTTTTCCTTTTTCTCCCAGATGAATAATGGCCTACATAAAGGTTTGATCTTTTTATTAGGAACAGAATACAATGCTTTACACAAGTTGCGAGGAACAATCATATTATTAAACTCATATTTTGAACCAAGAGAACTTGTGCATATAATGGCAACAGCCACTTGCACTGTAGGATAGTATGCAAACATTGATTAGGAAATTTATATGATGCAACCAGCTACATCACCTACAAGCCAACCAGTTGCACTGCTACTGTTTGTATGGCCAGTAATACCAGGCATAGTGTTTAAACTCGGTATTGGATCGGGGATCGTCCCGGTCTGATACCGAGTTGGATCGGCCGATCCAAACAATGGTTCAGAAATATTAAAAAAAAAACAAATAAATCAGAAAAAAATACTAACCGTAGATCTATTGATTTTGAAAACCCTAAAAAAAAAATAAACTCAACCAGCTAAGATAAACATCAAAAAAAGAGAACTCGATCTCGATCTCCATCTCGATCTCGTGTCAAGTCTTCAAATCTCTCCCTCTCGATCTCGTGTTAGATTCGCAGCAAGAAGAAGAAGAGGAGGAGGAGAAACTCAACACGGTTAAGTCTCTCTCTCTCTCTCTCTCTCTCTCTCTCTCTCTCTCTGAGGAGAAACTCAACACGGTTAAGTCTCTCTCTCACTCTCTCTGAAACTTCTTCTCTCCCAAGGCTCTCCGAGTCTCCATCTCCAAATCGAGAGAAATCTGAAAATGATTTTTTTTTTAAACGACAGCTCTCTCTGTGTGGAAAGTTCTTCTGATTTTTATTTTTAATTTTTAAACAGGTTTGGACCGGACGATCCAATATGGATTGCCCGATCAGACTCGGCGATTCCGAGTCATATCGTTCGGATCGGACGATCTGGACCGGTTTTGGACCGAGTCGGTGGATTTTTAATGTTTTAGGGACCAGTTTGGGATCGTGGCTCGTCCTGAGCCGATCCTGAGTTGGATCGGCCGATCCTTTATACTATGAGACCAGGACCTGGAAAGTCTTGACAGTGGGCCAACTCCAAAATGGCAATTATCGGAAATATCAACAGGACAACCCAACTGTTCAAGCCTGGAGCTAGAACTTGGAAACCACAAAAGTTTGTGTTAAAAGCCTTCAGCTTACCCATAGTTAGCTAAACATATTACAATTTGGTCAAACTCTAAGGCCCCTAAAGCTTGTGGAGTACATCAAGATACTGAAATAAATGCAGGCGCATTTACTTAAATATGATAAAATATAGGAATATTGCACTGCAAAAAATGTATAAATAGAATGATAATCAAATATATACATAGTAGATGGTAAAACCATGGAAATATATTTGAAGCAATGGGATATGCTCCAAGAAGTATGAACTAGCACTGGTTACACTAAAAGGTTAACGCTATAATTCGTAGACAAAGATAGGGCTGCATAGTGTCAACACAGACACATGGCGTTGGACATGGCAACCCCCAAAGAATCCAAGGATGAGGACACCACCACACATACAAAATAATATTACATTTGATTATGTACGTACACTCACAGATATATTTTATGATTGCTAAGACTCGGGAACCAATTCAGTATAGGGCAAACCCATCTTATTCAATACAAGAAAAGAACACTCAAATGAACACTCAAAAGAACACTAAACTCCGAAGATATTCCAAGGATGCCTTCCTCCTATCCAAGGATCCCCTTTTATACAGGGCAGACACCAAATAATTTATTTTAGTTCCAAAAGTAGATCTCATTCGCCCATAATAATGCACCGAAAATGTATTTTGTCATTATCCTTGAATTATTGTAGAACACTGTTTGTTTGATGACTGCTGGATGATTCCTGGGATATATATATATTGCACACGTAGATACATACAATAAAAAGTGACCATTTATTTGATAGTGGTCACACAATAACAATGTATAATCTATACATTGTTCTACACATTAGAACCAGATAAAGGTATGCACGTTTTTAAATGTCCAACCTGGTGTCAATCATAGATCAACACGAGCATCATGTCAACAAATCTGATTCTCAAATAGGGAGAAAGGCCCTACACAACATAGGTTATAAGTGAAAATCATAAGTGATATAGCTCTTAAAGATGAGACTTTCTCCACCTCTCCCACTTTGATGGGGAGGGAGGTTCAGTACTCTCCTCCTGAAGAAAAGGTCAAACTTACTTCTACAGTTTCTCTTTAGATAACCTCAATCCTTCGGAGATTGTGGGGAGTATTAAGAGACCACGGGACAACATTTTCCATGCTTTTTCAGCGCTCCTGCTGGCCCTCTATTTTTTTTTAGTTGAGGTCATTTAAGTCTTGACCAATGGGAAGAGGTCTTTTAAGTCTCCCCCCGATAGGGGGAGATTCTGCCCTCCCGCTCGATGGACCTGCAGATCAGTTGGCAGGGGAAAGCAATTAGAGCCAATTTATGCCCATACTATTTGGCCTTGGGACACCAACAAGTTGGGGATTACTAATATTGTGGTGGAAGGTCTCATCCACAGTTGCTACAAAGTCTAAGAGGTCACAGAGAGTATTAAATTGGCTCATTAAGTCCATTTGACTAGACATATCACATCCTTTACAAACATTGTTCTTTAGGGTGCCTAGGTAGACCAATGCTTCAGCTGATTTCCTGGCCAGGGAGAGTAAACGGAGACCTTCTTCATAGGAATTCCAGACCCAAAATGGGTGCCAAGGGAGGAGTAGACCAGCTCTTTTATGAGTAGTTTTGGCTTTGTATTTTGGTTCATGGATTCTTCCCTGTAATTCTTGGCTGAGGCACTGCACATGAGTTAGCATGTGATTTTTTAGCTTTGATCATTGGATGCCTTGAGCCATCCTTTATTTGTATGAGCTCTATCTGATTTTCCTTTTGCTTTTCAATAAAAAAATGTCACCTTTAACTACCAAATTTACTCTTCTTTTCTTGATGATCCCACTAGAGAAAATTTGAGCAATTTACCTTTTGTTATGTGCCTTTTCTATTTCTTTGCTTCCTATTAGTAAAAACACATGTGAATACTTGGTATAGCGGTAATACAAAGCCTGGAATAGTGCAGTGACCTAAATGGTTGATTGCATTGTCTTGTGTAGAGTAGGTGTCACTCTTGATGTGGAAAAAACAAATACCTAAGAGAGAGAATGAAATTGTAATATGCAGCTGCTGGTATGAATTATGATGCTTCTCTGCTTTGGTGGTGGATTTGTGATATGAGGTATTTTCTGTTTGGTGTTTTTACTGTGTTTCTGCTGTATTTGAAGCCCCTTTAGCACGACTGTTGTTGTATTTGTTTCTTGTTTTTTAGTAGCATTTGGACGCTATTTGATTGTTGATGTTGCTGTATTTGTTGGTGAATTGGGTATGATTGTTGTGGTGGGATCTTAGCATGTGAAGGTATTAGTGGCAGTATGCCCTTCATGTGTTCGTGAAATTTTCTCTTGGTATGTGGTTTATGTAATTGTGTTGTTTAATCAAGAGCAACTGCAAGTGAAACAAAGTCTTCGATTGTGAGAACTTGCGAAAGCCCCAATATGCAAGTACTTCAGTGAAATTGTATGGTGCTAACTATTAGTCATGGGGGCAAGCTTTAAAGTGTTCTTGGGTTCCCAGAGGAAGTTGAAGGTGACTTTGGGTAATCCTACCTAAGAGATCCAAATTATGAACATCAGCTGCAAGATAGATGCATTGTTCATGGGTGCCCATTGGTTAGTGCTAATTTCATGTTCCTTGAGAAGGTTGTCAAATCGTGAATCGAATCGAAAATCGTTAGGGGCCACTTAGAATCGAATCGTACTTTTGAATCGTAAATCGTAAGAGTCATAGTAGTTTTAGTAGAAGTAGGTGTTAGGATTTCTGGTAGGAAAAAGGGATTTTTTTTTAATTGTTTAAAATTAGTAAAGTATGCTTCTTTACTCGTATTTAATCGTTTTAGAGTACTATGTTCTATCTAAACAAGGATCAAACCAAAAAAGGGAAGATTTTCCAGTAAAAAAACAAATGAACATTTTTTTAGTGGTGTAGAGTTGAATCGTTTGAATCATACGATTAAATCGTAAATCGTAAGATTCAGTGTGTGAATCGTAAGATTCAAACATAAACCAATTTTTTCACGGATTTGAATCGATCTAGGGTCAAATAGAATCGTAAGATTCATACAATGAATCGTAAGATTTTAAAAATAGAACTTGAGACGGCTAACCAAGTGTGGATGCTTCGAAGGAGACATCAGTGTTATTAGAGCCGCTAGCCTAGGAGCCTAGGCTGTCACCTAGGCGTCTCGGCGGTTTTATAAAGATTCAGGCGAAGGTCACCCAAGCTGAGTGTACCTAGGCGAGCACCTAGCCACTTATGCGACATCCTAGGCGACAAGGCGACAAGGCGTCCACCTTGTCGCCTAACCCACCTGGGTGGTTGCCCATTGTGCAATGTGGATTTTTATATTTTAATTAGTTTAAGCTTCAATTAGTATTTGATTTTGTTTAATTAATATTATCAATGAAACTTACTGATGTTAATATGTTATATCTTTAATGCAAGTTAACTTGAAGCTTTATTGATGTTAACTTTTAAGCATCCAAGTCTACTCTAACCCTAATAAAGGATACAAGCTTTATTGATTTTAACTTTTTATGATTCTTTAACCTGATTTTTTTTATTGGATTTTATTTCATTCAAACCTTAGTAAATTTATTATATGATTGCTCATAGTATTAGGCTATTTTGGTAGAAATCATGTTATGTTGCTTGCTGTTTCAAATTATTGGCATATTCTATTTATATAAATGTTATATGTCATTTATTTACTACAGGCTCCTTTTTTAAAAATAAAAAATAAATTGTCGCCTAGGCGATAGGTAGGTCTAGCGCCTAGCCTCACCTAGGCGATTTGATAACATTGTGAGACATATCAATAGAGAAAAAGATTTCATAGATTTATGAACACATGTTCAAACTTCATAAAGGTCACAAGTCATTTAGTGAATATTATCGATCTTTCACAAGGATATCTAGGGAACTCAATTTGTATCACCCTTTAACCATGATATTGATGTACAACGAAGAACAAAGGCAATACGAAGAGTTCCAAGTTGCTAAGATTCTAATCCAGGTTAGGCCCACAGTATTATCAGCATATTAGAGGGTAGATCTTAGCTAGTGATGGGACCCTCCCCTTCTTGACTATTATCTATTCCTCGTTGCAGCGAATGACTAATACTTCCACTAACGGTTCCTCCTCTTCTCCTATCAAGGAGAATTTTACCTTGGTTTCTTCTAATAATAAAGGTGATCCTCCAAGACTTCGTGGTGGTTTCATTGGTGGCCGTGATATAAAGGTTGGTCATGATAGAGGGTGTAATCTAAGGGGATCCATGAAAAGACATAGTAAACCGTGCCTCTCACACGAAGTAGCACCCTGTACCTATTGATCAGTGTTTTCAATGCCGCCGACATGTCAACAAGTTTGGAAGTGTCGACACGAAATCCAAAGGAAATCACCAGATGTCCCTTTTCCCTGCAACATGAGGGAAAAATATATATTTTTTTAAAAACTCCCATAAAATTATGAAAACGTAAATAAATAGTTAGTAAAAATTATAGGAACAATCTATCTACTTCAATTGGATGTATTACTTTTTGACTTTTTGTACAACTGGAGTTTGGAACTGATAGCTCGACACTACAACATCAACCCTAACCCCCCTCAACTAATGGCCTTGATTAAAGGAGTGTCTTTTTTACATGTTTTGATGTATTAAGGTGTATTTAGGCCCCAATTATGCTCATCTAGAAGTTGGGATCAAAATTCCATCAAAAAACTAAGATTTCTCTCAATTTCCCATTTTTTCCCCAGATGTCATGACATGTAGCAAAACGTCGTGGGTCTTACCAGTTGGCGACATGTCTTGCGACATCGACATTGCAAACCTTACTATTGATACTAAGATGCTTCAACATAGCTGCTCAGACAACTGAATGCCTAGCTGACGAGATCATCTTAACTGAGCTAGGGACTAAATAAAGGTTTGCCTTTCGCCTTGTCCATCTTGAGGCTTTGTCGGGATACTACGAATCAAAAATATACAAGTTCCCCAAGACTTATGTTCCACCCTTCTCTCGGTTGATAACCAACTACTCCCTCAACCAATTAAAATTCATTTTCAAATGCTCGAAGTATTTGAACTGACTTCGACTAAAGATAAGAATAGCTGACTAATCAATAATGGAAAACTTACTGATCCACGAACATAGCACCTTGTTAATAATGGAAAACTTACTGATCCACGGACTTAGCACCTCGTTCATCAGTCTGATGAATGTACTGGGTGCATTTGTCAACCCAAATGGAAGTAACAACCACTCGTATAAAATGTATTTGGTGTTGAAAGACGTTTTCCCTTCCTTCCCGTCAGATCGGATGCCGCCACTACCAACATAGACTTTGATAAGTAACACGCTCCTGACAGGTACTCCATAATGTCATCCATCATTCGCATTATTGGAAATAGTTAACCCAACTCATATTCAAAGCCAATCTAAAACTCCAACTGCCTCCAACACGGCCTTTACTTGATAGGGACTTTCCCAACCCTCTGACGACAATTCACGAACGGTGTAGGATGTCCTCATTTGAAAATAGGGATAAGCAATAAGCCACTTTGTAGGGTAGACTTGCTCCTACCTGCAACTCAACATGATTCTATATCCTCCTGTTATCTTAGGGGGTCATCCAGCCGACAACTCCTTCAACAGGAAGTAGTTTTGCAGAAAGATCAGTACTTCTAGGTCCTTCCTAAAGCCTTTCTGATTGCCTCTGTTTGACTAGGACATCCCAGTGATCCTTACATCGGCTCTGCTAGTTGGCTTTGCTAATCTTGCATCCTATGGATTCTTCTACCATGTAGAGAATTGTTATGCCAACACGTTTTATCCTTAGCCAACCAAAATCTTCTAAAGGCAATAACCACGTTTGCCGTTAAAAGCAAACCGGTGTTCTCCCTACGTGGATATGAGCCCAAGAAGTGCAACAACTATGGCCATACCAACCACACATCAAATAGACATTGGGATAAGTATAGAAACCTACATGGGCATATTAAGCAATAGTTGCAGAAGATGAGGATACCCAGCCAAAAGCTAGTTATCCAGTAGGTTAAACTGTCAAAAAGGGAATAAAAGGCCGAGTAGGTTAGACTCATGATTGAGCAAGGATCAAGACTCTGGCCACCAACAATTCCAAACATCAGGATGGAAAAACATCTGAATGGCAAAGAATTTACAGAGTTTCATCGATATCAGTATCTAAATGTATACTTTTCGTTTACAACTTTTCTGTCTTTCTTGTAACCTTCTAATTTATATTTAATACATACACACTTTACTGATCAAAGATGGTTCAGTAAGAAACTAGGCTTGGTGTTTGATAAATTATATTTCACACTCTCGCCTCCAACAATTCCAAACATCATGATGGTAAAACATATGAATATCAAAGAATTTATAAAGTTTCATCAATATCAGCCTCTAATAGCCTGATGCTCAACTGAGGTCTGATTCTTAAGTAAGAAACTAAGCTTGGTATTTGATAAATTAACTCTAACCTTGCAAAAAGAGTCATACGGATTTGCATATCCACCAGTCAGTATAAATCAGATATTTAATTACGTTCTTGAATGCTTGCTTTCTATGTCCATCACAAGTGTCAAGAAACTACATCGAACAATAAGCGGTCACCTAATATTTCCTACTCTGGTATAGAAGGCTCATTTACTAGAAAGTTCAAGAACATAAATAATATATTCAGCATACGGATTTGCTTATTATAGCAAAATGCAATCAGAAGGAAAGCACAACTGACCTGGAAAAGTGAAACCAGCTCTTTCATCTGACAAATGGCAGAAGCATACATCAACTCCACAGCAAAGTTAATAGCGGGGCGGCAGGCATCATGAGCACAGGCAGCATCAACACATGTTGATACCTCCGGTGGAGATGGCTTCAGCTTTCCAGTATACAAATAACTCAAGAAAATAATGAAGGCTTCATATCCAACCGTACCATAAGGTACCAAATCATCCATGTTGTACTTTGGTTTACCTTCCTTCCCAGAACTCCCGTTTGCCTGCTTGAAAAGCTCATGAAAAAATTTACTCCGTGCAGCCAAGATACATCGGTGAACACCCACCGGGATGCCATCAACAATTATCTCCGCATCACTATAGTCAAATCCATTATCAACCAAAAGCTGTTCCATATTACAGCTAAGCCTGTTCAAACTGATAATATCAAGACTAGGCCCTGTCTCAGAACCAGCGGAAACAGATACATTGTAGCTAGCGGACCCATTCGATAGATGGGATGATGAAGTAAAGCTCAAGGACGACGATGGCTCGGACAAATTTTCCATGGTCCACTTTAGATTCTCTAGACTTATCTAAATGAACCTAAGAAACACTAGAATATATCAAAAAGATGAGTTCTTCCATATACAACATTTCTTGTAAAGTGCAACTAGATAAAATTCTCTATAAACAACAACTTAAACAGTAAGTCACAAATATGCTGCAATTATAACATCTTCAACTCCCAGAACCAAAATCAATAACAAAAACCCCACCAAAGAAGTTCCAATCTTACTTGAATTTCAGCAAACAGCCGTTTCTAGGAACCAAAAGCAGGACTAGATATAAAATTTCAGAAACACACACAATTACTCCGTACTTCACAAGAAACCTTCAAGTTCATCAAAATCCTAAGAAAAAAAATGAAAAAAACAAAGTAACGAAATCAAGAACGTTTATTTTTCTTCCAGATCCACCAAAATCGTTCTGAAAAAAAAAAAAAAAAAAATTAACTCAGAATCTAGTGAAAAATCCCCAATTCACTCCATGAACTTCTAACTTCATCTATAGATCTATTCGATTCCCTTCCAAGATCAACACCAGCAAAAGTAATCAATCATCAATGATCGACAGAAAAGAAAACAATTAAGAAAAACCTAGAGATTTGAGGAGAGCAGGTCAGATTATTGGTTTAGAAAGAACAAATAAGAAGCTATGTTTCCACGTATTATTGAAAATTTTCTTCGCTTTCAGACGAGAGAGAGAGAGAGAGAGAGAGAGAGAGAGTAAGAGGGACGAAGAAGAAAGAAAGGGTCGTCGTTTTCTAAATTTCCAAGAACTCATCTACCTGCCCGTTAGCTGTTGTGTGGAGAAGTCTTTGGATGACATTTGTGATGCTGTCATATTCATGGCTAGCGTTTGCTTACGTCTCTAATGGCGTCATAGAGAGAGTGAGAAGGTGGGATTATTTACACTTTCCAGGGTCTGTTTGCATGGGCATTTTCTGTATTTTTTTGTCCAAAGTAGAGGTTGCAATTGGGCGGGTTCGGGTCTGGTTGATATGAGGTATTAACGGTTTAACACTCATCCAAATCCGCCCGTTTAATAAATGGGTTGAAATAATCAAACCCACACCCAATCCGCCTTAACTCATTTGATCAATTTAATTTTACTAAATTTGTTATTATTTATTTTTAATTACCTCATCTAACGTCTTGTATAATACACTTGATTACAAGTTGAATGATATTGTAATTTAATACTCATTTTTTTTTTCTTGTATAATCTTATTTAATCTCACTTAAATAATAATAATGCAATATACCGTACAATATTTTACTTTACTTCTCTAATCCTCCGGTCCCAAGTAACTGATCATATAAGAGATTAAAGGAAGAGGAAAATGGGAAAGAAAATAGCATATCGCTTACATCATGTATATGTGTGTGCATATATATATATATATATGTTAAAAAAATTACCTAAATCTCTTATTTTGGGCAACTTATTGTCTAAAAGTATATTGACCCAAACTATTAACCCCTCAAGTATAGTTTGGCAAAATATTTGCCTTTTGGTCCTTAGAAGATATGATGGGTATTTTTACAATAATTGCTTTTTTAGAATATTGAAAATACTTATAACACCCTTAGGCCCTTTGCACCACATCACCCACCACCCCCAAACACCACCACCACCCAACACCACCACTCCCACCACCACCAAGCCACCATCACCCCCGCCACTACCGGCCACCACCACCACCATGCCACCACCACCCGCCACCACCACCACCATGCACACTTGATGGGCATCCTTGCACCCACATCACCCACCACCACTCCCACCATCACCCCCTACAACGGACCACCACCACTACCACTGTGTGCAAGGATGGTGGCGTGGTGGTGGTAGAGGTACGGGGTGATGGTGGCGTCGTGGTGGTGGGTGGTGGAAGTGGTGGTGTTGGGTGATGTGGGTGGTGCACATCCTTGCACCACCACCACCATGGTGGTGGTGGGGGGTGATGGTGAGTGGTGGTGGTGGTGGGGGGGGGTGATGGTGAGTGGTGGTGGTGGTGCAAGGATGCACACTAAGTGTGCAAGGATGCAGACTAGGTGTGTAAGGTATGCAAAGGACCTAAGGGTGTTATAGGTATTTTCAATTTTCTGAAAAAACAACTATTGTAAAAATACTCATCAAATTCTCTATAGGACAAAAAGGCAAATATTTTGCCAAACTATACCTGAGGAGGGGTCAAATGGGTTGGGTCAATATACTTTTGGACAATAAGTTGTCCAAAATAAGGGATTTAGGTAATTTCCCTATATATAAATATATGTATATATAGTTGGTATATATATTTTTTTGTATACTAAGTAAAACATATAGTATAATAATCCACCCAAACCCGACCTGTTTATTTGCGGGTTGAAAATCCTCAACCCAAACTGGACTCGCGGGTTGAAAACTTAAACCTAAACCAGCTAAAACCCGGGCGGGTTGACGGGCCAGGTTGGAAATTGCCAACTCTAGTCCAAAGGACTTCTTTTGTAGAATTTAAACATAATTTGATTTTGTAAAATATTTAATTTTGAGTGATTTTTCAGGTGACTAGACCTAAATACCCTTAAAATATTTATTTTATTTGGGGCCACCAAACTTTAGAAATCAAAATTTTAAGGGGCAATTGGGTCCAGTCACATGAAATATCACTTAAAATTAAATCTTTTAAAAAAGGATCATTCTAATTTAAATTTAACAAATGAGGTCCCTAATTATTAAATACTTACATTTGGAGCCACCAAACCATAAATCTCCCCCAAAACAAACTAGGGGTGCAACTTGGATCCGGTTAACCCGAACCCAACTAGACTTTGGATTGGTTTGAGTTAGGTTTTATATCACTTTAGGTCTATTTTGGATTGAAAAAAGTCAACTTGAATTAATTTGGTTCAGTTTGGGGTTAGGACTTCAGGTAACCAGACCCAACCCGAAACCCAAACAAATTAACCCGATTAATAATATATATATATATATATAGATATTATATGTAATAATTTATGAAAACCTCTCTACACTTATGCTATTTCTTAATGAGTCTTTTATTTGGGTAAGTTAGATTTGTATTTTTTAAGTATTTGCACATTATTCAGGTTGGTTTAAGTTCAAATATATCACCAAGCTCTGATTGGGCTTATCAACCTAAAATTGTAGTTTAGATTGGATTAGGTTTACAAAATAAAATTGATTTGGTGTTTAGGTTTTATAGCTCAGGTTTCAAATCGGGTTGGATTTGAGTTGACCGGATTGCACCCCTAAAACAAACAAGGGCGGATCCTCTATGATGAAACACCCATGTGATGGGTGTGTGTAAACATAAATTTTGTCTATTGAAAAATCAACGAACAAGATATGGATCACAAAATAATTTGTATTAAAAAAATATGAGATTACGATCTCTAGGGATTTTCTTTGTAAAAAAGAAAATATCCTTTAATTCTTCACTTCAAGGTCTTCAATCCAAGGGCAGCAATGGCTTAATCTTGGGTTAATTTGGTCTTCTTTGATCTTCTTTGCAGTGATCAGGAATGTGGTGGATTCGATAGTTTACGAATAGAACTGTGAGAATTTGTTGTGCAGTCTTCGACTTAATCTTCAGGCTTGTAGACTTATAGAAGATGTAGACTGAAGGCTTCAACTTTGATGTAGATCTCTGGGCTTTCAAGTGTATTCATGGAGCCTTGAGGAAGTGTGGTTGATTTGACAGGCTTCACGAATGAGAATCGTAAAGGATTTGCTAAGAAGTTCTTGGCTTGATCTTTGGGCTTGTAGACTTATGGAAGATCATGATGCCTTCAACTTGATTTAGATCTCTGGGCTTTTGAGCGTATTTAGAGAATGAAGAACTTGAATCTTCAGGCTTGGATGCTGTATTTTAGAGCTTCAGGTCTACAGATCTTCAAGACTCCAAATCTTCGAGGTGTCAGAGCGGCAGAGCTTCAGTATCTCTCTCCCTTCTTCTGATCCTCCTGAATGTGAGAGAACCACCTCTATTTATAGATTTGGAGTTGGTAGAGTTGTATTTGATCTCTACCAATTGTAGAGAATTATCATAAATTTTTGAAGATAATTCTCTATTTATCAAGAATTATTCAAATTTAATGATAATTCTCCATTTAATGAGAATTATTTAAATTTTAATAAATAATTTTTTGTGGGACCCATCAAGAGCAATTTAGTAGCTCTTTTCCAAATTCAAAGATTCCATATTCTTATTTGAGGAGTCTTATCTCTAAGTGGGGCCCGCCTTGTGAGTTCGTGCCATGTGGTATATTTTGATCTCAAAATTTGTGTCTACCGTGTGTGATGAGAAACAAACCCGTGTAATTTTGCCATCACCTGAGTTGCTTTATGAGGGCAAAAGTACATGGGGTTTCATCACAGAGGATCCATTTCCAAAACAAACAATACAAAAAGGAAAAATGCGTTAATAAAGAGGGACTTGTGGGCACGTATCGTCTACAACATTTTGGCGCAGCGTTTCCTACAACAACACTTTGATTGGCCATTTTGTATTAAAAATATAATTTCTTTTGCAACAAAATTATTTGCAAAATAAAAAAGAGCCAACCGTCGATGAGTGGCTCAGTTGGTAGCAAGCTAGGCTCTAGTGGGCATCTCCGTAGATAAGTTTGGAGTTCGAATCCCACTAGAAGCACTTGTGGCTCGAGGTTTACCTTTAATGCTCCCGCCCGAACATGGATTAGTCCCACACCTATGTGAATGTGGGAACACTGCGTGGTTAAGACCAAAAAAAAAAGGGATCTATTGTAGTATTTTGTTGTAGACAATATGTAGCCGGGACTTGTGGGATAGTTAATGTACAATTGAGCTTGTAATAAATGAAAATTATTAAATGTTATCAAATTTTAATACTTAAGAAGTTAGTTATTAAATATTTATATTAAGAATTTGAAGATTCACATTATAAATAGTGTTATTCATCACCAAGTCATGTTTATTAGTAATTATTATTATTATTTTTAATTTTTTTTTGTGCTAAGTTTTTTTTTGGTAAAATTTTGATGAAATTTATTTGTATGATTTCCTCAAAGTTGATTTTTTTCTCAATTTATTGTTAGGATTTTTCAATTAACTTTTTAGATATAATCGTTATTTTGTTCTATGTGGCGCTGGGAAATTAGAAAGAGGTGAACCGACATTTTCCAAGTCAATGCGTTTTATCGTCTTCACCGTTTGGGTGTGTGGGTTAGTTAATCCTTCTATTAAGCATGGCAATAAAAAAAAAAAAAAAGTCAATGCTTTTTACAAGAAAATTAGAGAGAAATATCGAAACCCCAAAAACATGAGTGAAAAAAAGCATTAACAAAACAGTTGGTCTATACATTTTCTAGATATTTATTTTTCTAAACCGCTACTCTCCATTTAAAAACAATAAGAGAACAATAGTTAGAACTATACATGACTCTCTCTTAGAAGCGGATCCTCTGTGCTGGGATCCGTGTGCTCGGCTTGTGCTGTAGAGACAATCCCAAGAGGGGGCAAAATGGTAAGTTCACCCTCGAATGTGGGCCCCAAGTGTAAAATTACCATTTCGGCCCTCATGATTGTCTCTAGAGCACAGGCCGAGCATACGTGATCCCAACACAGAGGATCCCAACTCTATATATGACTTTTTACAAGAAAATTAGAGAGAAATATCAAAACTCTAAAGTTTTAACAAAACAGTTAGTATATGTACACTTTTTAAATATATATATATATATATGGCTTTTTACAAAAAATTTAGAGAGAAATATCAAAACCCCAAAGAATTAATTAACAAAACGGTTAGTATGTACACTTTTTAATATCTATCGTTCTAAACCGTTCTTCTCCATTTAAAAAGACAATTAGTGAACAATAGTTAGTATCATACCTCTCTCTCTCTCTCTCTTCCTCTCTCTCTCTCTCTCTCTCTCTCTCTTGTGAGATATTTTATTCCTTAGTGATAAGGGAATATATGATTCCTTCTACAGGATAATCTTTCCTTTGATAAGGTTATATATGATTCCCTTCTAGAGGATTCTCTTTCCTTATTTGTGACCTGCAATCCTTATCACATATTCTTTATTTATAGATTGTAATCTCTATTATATCATAACAGAGCTATCTTCTATCTTCTTGTAATCTTGTAACTTTGTATAAATACAATACACGACCTCACGTAAGGGTAAGGGGTCTTCCCTAATTATTTCATGGTATCCGAGCTATATCTGAGCCCCATATTGAAGTATCTCTGTTCTATTTCTTTGTACACTTTCCAATGGCTTCATCTTCTAATGTTTCATTCTCTCCATCATTCAATAGCCAGTCTTTAGCTAACTGTATAACAGTTAAGCTAGACCGGAACAACTTCTTGATCTGGAAGCGTCAGATCCTGCCTATCCTTTATGGAGCTGATTTATTTAAGTTCATTGATGGCTCATATCCAGAACCACCAAAGTCTATCCAAGATAAAAAAAAATATGGTTCTGAAGAAGTAAATCTGGAGTACTCTAAATGGCATTGCATTGATCAGTCCATTGTTGGCTTGATCTGCGCCACTTTAACGGAGGAAATATATATTTGCTCATACCATCGGATTTCACACAGCCAAACAAGTTTGGGATGCTCTTGAATCCATGTTTGCTGTCAATTCTCAAGCACGTATTCTTCAACTACGATCGGAATTGACAAGTCTTCGCAAAGGGAACAAAAGTATGGCTGATTTTCTTCATCACATTAAAGCCACGGCCGATGCCTTAGTTGTTGTACAAGAACCCGTCTCTGATAGACTTGGTTCTATACACCTTAGCTGGATTTGGTCGTGAGTATGAAAGCTTTGTCACATCAGTCCGAACCAGGTCAGATCTACCCACCTTCTTTCAACTAATTGAGATGCTTACAAATCAAGAAACATATCTAGAAAGACTAAATCTCAGTGGCCAAGATGAGCCCACTGCACTTTCCATTTCTTAAGGAAAGGGCCGTGATGCTCAAAAACGTCCAAATACTCCAGAAAACAAAAACCGATCACGACAGCCACAGAGAAATCTGACCCAAAGCAACTACCCAAGATTTAATGGAAATTCTAATGGAAGAATTTCTACACGAAGGATAGTATGTCAGATTTGTAGCAAGCCTGGGGCATTCTGCTATTTCCTGTTACCACAGACATAACAAAAACTATTAACTTGATGATACTCCTCAGTCATTTGCATCTATGAGCCTTGCTTCAAACTTCGACAACAGTTGGTATCCGGATACGGGAGCGACAAGCCGTATCACTTCTGATGTGGCAAGTATGAGTAGTCGACAAGATTATCGAGGAAATGACAGCACTATAGTAGGGAATGGTGCTGAACTTCCAATCACTGGAGTTGGTAATGTTTCTCTTAACACTAGCTTACATACTTTCACCATGAAAAATGTCTTGCATGTTCCTCAAATCATCAAGAATTTGATATCTGTTGATTGTTTTACAAAAGAAAATAATTGTATGTTTGCCATCACACCTTCTGGTTTCTGTATCAAGGACATGGAGCTAGACAAGAAAAATTCTTCACGAAGGAAGGAGTAAGAGAGGACTGTATCCAATTCAAACAAGGACCAGCACCAGTCCCATGGCGTTTATTGGAGAACAAGTTTCCTTAGAGACTTGGCATAAGAGGTTGGGTCATCCAAATCATCAGTTAGTAGGATTCTTAAATAAAAATAAGTGCCTTAAAGTTCTTGGTCCTCGAACATTACCTAGACTTTGTTCAAGTTGTTTGGTTGGAAAATCCCTTAAAACTACCTTTTAGTTCTGTTGAATCTAATTCAAGCAGTGTATTGGATTTTCTTCATGTGGATATTTGGGGACCTTCTCCCACTTTGAGTTTAAATGGGTCTCGGTATTTTCTCCTTATTGTAGATGACTTTACCCATTTTAGTTGGATTTTCCCAATGACACAAAGATCTGAAGTGCTAGATATTTTTTACACGTTCAAATTGCAAGTGGAGAATCTTTTGCATTGGAAAATCAAAATTTTTCAAAGTGATTATGCTCGAGAATTCACTGGTCGGCCTTTTTCCAATTTTTTGAAACGATATGGCATATTACAACGGATCTCTTGTCCACACACTCGTGAATAAAATGGGGTTGTCGAAAGGAAGAATCGTCATGTTGTTGAAATGGGATTATCTCTTCTTGATCAAGCATCAATGCCGAAACATTTCTGGTGGGAAGCATTTTCCTCATTAATCGCTTACCCACTCTGGTTTTAGGCAAGAAGTCTCCTTTTAAGAACCTATTTGGTCGGGCTCCTAATTATTTATTTCTAAGAGCATTTGGATCTCAATGTTATCCATTAATGACACCATTCAACACTACCAAACTTGATCCGAAGACTAAACCATGTCTTTGATTGGGGTATATCCCAGACCACAAAGGCTATAGATGCTTTGATCCCCGGACTAGAAAAACTTTTGTTTCTCGTCATGTTATTTTTAACGAAGATTTGTTCCCATTTGCATGTGCTCAAAAATATCCTCTTTCTATTACCATTGAGGCTGACTTGGAACGATGGTTGCGCTCACCTGCTTCTTCTGAGCAAAGCTTCATACTGCTTCCTTTATCGGTACCCGTATCAAAAGAACCTTCCTTGCCATCTTCACCCCAATTACCATCTACTCCTCAACTCATGCCTATTGTAATAACCCTATACCTTGAAAAGGATTACAATTGTAATAAAAACATCTACTTGGATGAGAAACGTAAATAAAATTAAGTCTTAGGCTAAACTAGTAAATTAATTGGTGTTAATTTATAATTATTACGCAAATGGGATAGAGGATGTAAATAATTAAAACTTAAATTCTCTACACATGAATTAAACATCTAGAAGGTTAATTAAATTAGAATAA
>JAUPMG010000019.1:14943714-14954006 GCA_031762675.1 Pachysandra terminalis
GAATATATATATATATATATATATATATATATATATATATATAAAATGGAGGACAAAATAAAGTGGAGTAAGCTGATAATAACCAATTTTAATGGAGCTTTTCTACGGTAGAGAATCTGAGCATAGTTTATATTTGAACCCGTTCGAACTATGTCGGAAGTGGGAAAACAAGAAAAGCCAACTGTTAGAGAAAAAGACGAGAGATATCACATCGAGAAATGAGAGGAGGAGCAAAAAAGAGACAATAGAGCTAGTTATCAAAAGTTAAGAGCTTCATGATTATTATCTACTCCAAGTCTTGTCCTGTCCTTGCCCTTCCTTTTGTTTCTTTGAACCTTTTGCAAACTCAAGCCTCACTTGACCAAACTCTGATCAATGCAGTTTAAAAAGTTGCGAGTAACTCCGAAAACTCGGTGGAGTTACTGGATAGGTTACTTTGCTGGTTAGCTCGTCCTAAAAAGTGGGGTGAGTTTAACCAATTGGTCACCAGAAAATTCGGTTGAGTAACTCGTAAAATTTGGGTGAATTTCTTGCTAATGTGGCCAAGTAACTTGATTTTGGACAAATTACTCCTTAATTATTCTCTAATTTTCAAACATAATCCTTATAAAAGCAATTTTTTTTAAATAAAAAAAACTTAACTTACTAGTCGAAGTTTTAATACATCTAAGACTTTGGAACCTAATAGTACCAACTGATTCTCAACATTCATTTGAAAATTTAGCGATAATATAATAATTTTGTCTTTATTTCATAGCTGTCATAAGTCATAATAAATTAATATTATTTATAAATTATTAACAAAAATACTATCAATTTTGTATGTAACTTTTATGTATTTTTCCATAAAGTTTCTTATATTTTTACTACTTTATTATATTTTTTAAATATTATTATTTTTCTATTGATTAATTGGTCACTTGGGTCGAGTTAGCGAGTTACTCGGATAGGTAGACCCCCGAGTTACCAGGCTAATCCGAGTTTTTAAACACTGGTTCAAAGTGTTCATAATACAAATAGATTTGTGGGCTTTAATTCTTTTTTTTTTCTTTCTTTTTCTTCTCTTATTTTTTTCATGTAAATAATATTAAAGGAGGAATTATCTAATATATAACTAATTATATTTGCAATTAAACTAGATTCATTGATCATTATTGACTTATCAAATGATTGGGATGATTTTGATTAGTGGGTATTTTGAAGAAATGGTTTACTTAGAGGTAATCAAGAATCCATCCAATGGTTTAGTTTTGTGTTCTACAATAGTCATTCTATATTTAACATCTATGTAGTCATATGATCGCGCTTTCGATCAGTGGCGAGTTGATGATTCTCACTTAATTAGTGTTAAGAAAGAAAGATAAACAAAATGGAGAAAAATGTTCAAGCACACACAGAGATGCAGATTTATGTAGTTCGATAATTAGTACTTATGTCTACGAATACATACTAGATTTTACTATTTTTCAAAGCGGGAAAACTCATTTTTAGTTGTACTTTTTGTAAATATATTAAAGTCGGTAATGCTTTTTGAAACTTAATAAATCTGATTGTACTTTTTCAAATGTTTTTAAAACGAGTGGTCCTGCATTATAACGTGACTTCTCGTTCCCAAAATACCCTTTTTCCATCTTTCAGATTTCTCCATTGGTTGGTGCATCCGTGCTCACTAAGTGATGCATCTTTGCACTTCCAAGTGTACAAGAGATGCCTAATGAGTGATGCACCCTTGCACCACCAAGTGTGCAAGGGCAGGCTCACTGGGTGGTGTATCTTTTAAAAGATGCACACCTAATGGACAGGGATGCACCAACCAGTGGAGAAAACCTTGCCCACTAGATGTTGTTTCCCTATTTACTAAGTGGTGCATCTTTGCACTTCCAAGTGTGCAAGGGATGCCTAATGAGTGATGCACCACCAAGTGTGCAAAGGTAGGCCCACTGGGTGGTGTATCTTTTAAAGGATGCACACCTAGTGGATATGGATGCATCAACCAGTGGAGAAAACTGAAAGAGGGAAAAATGGTATTTTGGGAATGAGTGGTCGCGCTACAGTGCATGACCACTCGTTTTAAAAACAAGGGGAAACTCAATTTTAGTTATATTTCTTGTAAATATTTTAAAGTCAGTAACCCTTTTTGAAATTTCATAAAAATAGTTATACTTTTTCAAAAGAATTTAAAACCACTGATTGTGCACTGTAGCGCGATCATTTGTTCCCAAAATACCATTTTTCTTTATTTTTGGTTTCTCCAGTGGTTGGTGCATCCCTGCCCACTAGGTGATGCATCTTTGCCTAAAATTTAAGAGATGCACCACCTAGTGGACAGAGATCCACCACCCACTGGACAAGGATGTAACACCTAGTGGTCTTGCCCTTGCACACTTGATGGTGCAACGGTGCACCACCCATTGGGCATCCCTTGCACACTTGGAGGTGCAAGGATGCACCAACCGGTGGAGAAATCTGAAAAAGGGAAAAAATGATATTTTGAAAATGAGTGGTCGCGGTACAATCAATTTTATAAAATTTCAAAAAAAATTACTTATTTATAAAAGGTATAACTAAAATTGAGTTTTCCTAAAAACAATTGAAAAAGTAGAATCAATTTTATGAAATTTCAAAAAATATTACTAAGTTTAATTTATTTAAAAAAAAAGGCTACGTTCATGATAAAAGTAGAATCCATGAATGGTCAATTCATCGACCCAATAGTGCATTGTACATCAACCTAGATAATATCCAAACAAAACAATGCTTACTCTTATTCAAAGCCGGTGGGATCCATGAAAAGGCTACGTTTATGATAAAAGTAGAAAAAAAATTTATACAGCTGGACAGGAGGGTATTTGTTATGCATTTGATATCATTTAAGGCAAGATATGTTGGCTTTATAGATATGAACTTTACTTATTATGCATAGATGACATTGAAATGTTATACTGATGGTGCCAGGATATATAACAGATACGAATATAAAACAATGGAAAGACAGTTTGGAATAGTATTCGTGGATGTGAATCAAATGGCTTAGACCAATGTGGGGTAAAAAAAATCTTACCCCTCCCCCATCAACCCACCTGATTCCACCCGATAGTTAGACATGTTAAGATTCATGTCTTCAACCCTTGGAACTGGTTAAGGTTGATTTTTTTTTTTTTAAATTTTTTTATATTTTATTTTAGGGTTTTCAAATACATCAACCTGTTCAACCCAACTATATCTAATTATATATATATAAAGATATTTATAATATAAATTGTATAAAATATATTTAACAAAAAAAATATCTAATATAATATATGAAATAATTAGACTATTTGTCATTTTAGTGTGTGTGTGTATATATATATATATATATATATTTGAAATTAAAAAGAGTTAAATGTGAATGGTTTGCGATTTGGTTTGGCCATCTCGAATCTGTTTGATAAATAGGTGAGTTCAGGTTAGATTGAGACCAATTAATAATAATATAGATGCTCACTCCAATTAATAGTAACCCATTGCCAAGACAAATGGTCTCACTAATTCCATCGGAGTAGATGGAAATATTATCAAGTGCGGATCACATGAGGTGACTTTGTGGTGTGGGTGAATGCGGGTGACATCCTATTGGCCCATGCCACCAAACTTCACATGTATAATGGAAAAAAAAAATGTTTTAAATTTTTTTTACATGTAGGATGCGCCAGTAGAGTGTCCCCTACACTCACCCGCATCACAAAGCACCAGCACCTGATCATTTGCCCATGTTATCTATTCCTACAATTACCTGATTTTCCCACAATTTCATATTGATCTTTTGATGTTTTTTCCCTTAGCACCTTGATTGTTTGTTAAGTGGGTCCAAGTAAGGAAATCACATGTTCCTAAGTCCAGAATGAAAGGGAAAATTACACTTTGGCCTCTTGAAGTTTTTGACAATTACAATTAGATCTTTGAGATTTTTGAAATTATAATAACACCCTTTGTCCGAAACCTCAAGGGGCTTGATCAACTAATGACACAATGACACTAAGTCATTGATTGATATACTCGCTGATGAATGATTCAAGTGTCACGTTGGAGCATGATGGCTCTTTAGTCGAGAGACTAAGAGGGATATTTTAGACCTAAGGTTTATCCACTTTATTAAAAAGTCATTCAATTCTTTATAAGGGATATATCAATTAATGACTCAATGTAATTAGTTGACCGATCCCTTAAGGTTTTCGATAAAAGGTGTCATTGTAGTTTCAAAAACCTTAAGAGATCCTAAATGCAATTATCAAAAACCTCATAGGCCAAGGTATAATTTTCCTAAAATGAAAAGAAAAACAAAATACTTCCTTTTAGTATTGGTTAGAATTTTAGTTATCATATGTAGAATTGTACGGTTATTTAAATTTTAAGTGAACCGGCTCGAGTGAACCGGTTCGAACAGTTTTCTTTCCCCCACAAAACGCGGGAATTTTGCAGGCTTAAAACTGAACCGGCCGTCCGGTTTTTTATTTGAAAAGAATGGGAAAAAAGCACTAGCGGTTAAAAAGGCCTAGGATAATCACCTAGTCTTCTTGTCCTCATTTCTGTCTCAGTTTGGCTCTTCCTTCGTTGGGCATTTTTTGTTCTCTTTCGATTTTGGAGAATGTTTTCAGAGCTTCCCACCTTCTCTTCATTACTCAAAGAAACAGATTCAATCCTGCAAAAATGGAATCTTTACGTGAATTGCTTGCCAAGGAAGGATTTGGTAAAGGCAAAAATCTGAGCAATCAAAATCGAAAACTAGTAGTGAAGTCAAAGGATCCTCAAATCACACGGGACGAGTCGATAGCCTCGCCTATTTATATCTGCCATGATCGAAAAAGCTTTGATTCTCAGAAGAATAAGCCTGAGAAGAGTCAGACGACCCTTGTACCAAATGGGTCTTCGGTTTCATCTTCAAACAGATCAAATTCTAAGGCATCATCTGCAATCGATGAAGTTGCGATTCGGGCAGTGATATCGATCCTTAGCGGCTACATTGGGAGGTATTTGAAGGATGAGAGTTTCAGGGAAACGATTCGCGAGAAGTGCTACTCATGCTGGGAGAGGAGAAATAAGGATTCTGATAATGGGATATTTGCAAACATGGAACTCGGGATCGAAAGCATCGAAAGACTAGCTGAGAATCGCGGGACGAAGAAGGAATTGAAGATGAAGTCACTGCGGAACTCGATATCGCTTTTGACTATTGTTTCCTCCTTGAATTCTCAAAATTCAAAGAACAGTTTAACCTGTGGCATACCCAATTCACATCTTTCAGCTTGTTCACAGCTGTACCTTTCGATAGTGTACAAGCTCGAGAAGAATGATAGGATATGTGCTAGGCATCTCCTTCAAGTGTTCCGCGACTCGCCATTTCTCGCAAGAACACACTTACTCCCTGACCTTTGGGAACATTTCTTTCTTCCCCATCTTCTCCATCTTAAGATATGGTACAGTAAGGAAGTCGAATTCACGGAGAATACGGATTCTAGTGAAAAAGAGAAAAGGATGAAGGCTATGAGCAAGCTCTACAATGATCAAATGGATATGGGTACTAGTCAGTTTGCTCTTTACTACAAGGAGTGGCTTAAAGTTGGGGGCACAGCTCCTCCTGTTCCTTCAATTCCTTTACCATCAACAACTAATCATGGATTATCAGGAAAAAGATCGCTGGGATCTATTGATTCCCGTTCTTCCAGCAATGCAGACTTGTAAGTGAAATCAACACAGTTTAATTTTAATATCATCTATGAATTGTTCAGAATTTATCTTTGGTTCTAAATTAATGAGGTTTAGATGCACACTTATTTATTCTTCTTATTTTTTTTCTTTTTCCCTCTCTCGCTTCGTGATCATCTCAATCACGAAAGATATCGAGTTGTTTTTGGCTCCACACTTGAGCGGAGATCGATGGACCTTAATGGTCGAGATGGAGACTTAACTAATAAATGGGGTTTGGAGGATGAGGAAAATTTCAAAAGAGAGAGTTCAGTTCATGTGGGTAACTATCCCCCATCTCCAAATTTGCTGCTATATTTCATAATTTCTTAAATTTCACCTACTTTCTAATCATATGACAGATTGGTGAGGGGGCTCGTCGAAGATCGTCAACCCAAATCTACAGAAACCCGAAAGTTGAATTGCAGCTTGATACCCATAAATCCGACAAGTTTCGGTACTTCCCCTGCCGAAGTCAAGCAGCAACATCGCTGGTTGATGGAACTCATGTAGCAAAAAAGGAAGGAGTTCAAAGGGAAGTAGATAATCATCTTGCTTCATCCGATCTGAATCGAGCAATGAATGCTATTTGCACCACAAATAGCTTAAGTGAATGTGAGATTGCAATCCGTGTGATTGCAAAAGCTTGGTTGGACTCACATGGAGATCCCGTTGTTAAAACCAAATTATCAAAAGCACCTATTATTGACGGGCTAATCGATGTTTTGCTTAGTAGTGAAGACAATGAGATTTTAGAACTAGCCATCTCAATATTAGCAGAACTGGTAGAAAAGAATGATGTGAACAGGCAGATAGTACTGAATTCAGATCCACAGCTCGAAATCTTCATTAAACTTCTAAGAAATAGTAGTCTATTTCTAAAGGCTGCTGTGCTTCTTTACCTATTGAAGCCAAAAGCGAAACAGATGCTTTCAATTGAGTCGTTACCATTAGTACTAAGAGTACTAGAGTTTGGGGACCAGTTGCAAACCTTATTTACTGTTCAGTGTAGTCCTAAGGTGGCAGCATTCTACTTTCTAGATCAGCTTCTTACGGGTTTCGATGAGGATAGAAATATAGAAAATGCTAGACAAGTTGTTTCACTTGGGGGTCTGACTTTGCTGATTCGAAGAATCGAGATAGGGGATGCATGTGATAAGAACAGCGTTGCTTTGGTGATATGTTCGTGCATTCGAGCAGATGGAAGCTGTAGGCACTATTTAGCGAACAATTTAAACAAGGCATCTATTCTCGAACTTCTTATCTTTGAAAATATCAACAAGTCTGGTGGATGTGCTATTGCTTTGCTAACTGAACTGCTCTGCCTTAACAGGTATGGTTTGTTTACAAATTTTGGCGATTTTCAGAATCTAATATATATAGTCTGACAAACTGAGGAATTATTATCAGAAGAACACAGATCACCAAGTTTTTACATGGACTGAAGAACGAAGGAAACCGCTTGAACACAATGCACATCTTGTTAGCCTACCTCCATCACGCTCCACCTGAACAACTCCTCTCGGTAGCAGCGATACTGTTACAACTAGATCTTCTGGTATTTTTTGAACTCAGTTTTTCTTTGTGTCTCTATTTTGTTTGTTAGATTCTTGTTTTAGAATTTTGCCTGGTTCCCATATAGCTAGCAGTTATGTTGCAGGGAGATCCTTTGCATTACAGTGTGTATAGAGAAGAAGTAGTAGATGCTATTATAGCAGCTTTAGATTGCGAAGCATGCAATGGGAAGGTCCAAGAACAGTCAGGGAGAGCTCTCTTACTGTTGGGTGGTCGTTTCTCTTACACGGGAGAGGCATCAGCAGAAACATGGTTGTTGAGGCAAGCAGGTTTTGAAGAGAGCTCAGGAGATTCATTCCATGGCAAGGATATAGTCGTGGTGGATGAAATCGTGCAATTGGTATGCTTAATACTTCATTATAAACAAAATATCGAATCACGCATTGTAAAAGTACACAAGAAATATTTCTACAGAAACATACGAGAAAGGAAGATATTCCAAATGCAATATATGCTAGAATTCTACATAGTATAGCTCGAAAAAAATTCATTTTTCCTCTGATCTTACAGATATCACCATTTAAAGGTCATGTAGTGTGGATTTCGAGATGTGTCCTTGCCAAGATCTTCTTTCCATGAAAGTTTTTAAACTTTTCATAGATTATTATCATACAGATCAATGCCTGTGGATTAAAATTAGAAATGCAATTCATTCTACTCACGGCTTCTAAACGTTCTTTTAATTTCTACTATAATTTGGTTCTTTTTCATCTTCTCTTCACATTACTAAACAAGCAAATAACTAATTCACAGAAAGGGGAAGAGGAAACAATCTAAATGTTCTTTCAATGTTGAAGTTAAATTTGTTCTTTGTTTTTTTTTTTTTTAATGAATGAAAAGCCGAAGAATTTCTGTATGGCTGCTATTTCTCCTCTTAAGAGAAAGAAGCAAAAAAAAAAAAAGATTTAGTTTCAATCCTCTCCATACCTCATAGATTAGATAGATATGACAATACATTGTGGATCAGTTATGCATAGTAATATCTTTTTCTTATCCTTCTTCAAGACCAATTGATTTTTTTTTATTTTTTAAATAATTATCAGAAAGAAGAGGAAGAAGCAACAGAGGATTGGTTAAGGAAAGCAACAAATGTCTTGCTTACCAGTGGCAACAAGAGATTCTTGGCTGCACTTTCAGGCTCCATGGCCAAAGGCGTCCCATGTTTAGCTCGGGCAAGCCTTGTTACTATTGCATGGATGAGCAACACATTCTCCTCAATCCTTGATGCAGACCTTCAATCCATGGCATGCTCAACTCTCATTCCTCAGTTGCTAGAAACCTTGAATTATGACAGAAGCCTCGAAGAAAGAGTGCTTGCTTCATTTTCATTACTGAGTCTAATTAAAAGTTCAGGTATGGTATCTTCAACACTTTCATTTTGACATGGTTCTGTTTCCTTGTATCTACATGGATCTGTCATTTACTTCCAGTGTTTCTTATAGATTTTACAGAACGTCGATCTATGCTCTTACCATTGGATAGCGAGTTGATTGGACTACTCCTAAATCTCACCCTAGTGACATGGACAGCTAAAGAACTTCTTTCTATCATCACAAATAGTTCGAATGATCAGTATCCTGAGCTAGAAACAATTGAATAGAGTCTCATGAACAGCTGACTGTTTTTATCCTTATCCATTTCTGAGAATATATCAATTTGTGTTTTGGTGTATCTCATAATCCATTTAGAAAGTGTTTGGTAATTTGTTATTAGTTTTGTGAAGTGAAGAGCTAGTGTTACTTGATTGAATAAGCATTCTTCTTCAAGTGTTGAAAGAACAAATTCTAATACCCTACTTTTGTATAGTTGAGTTTCCATAATTTCAGATACACTGCAGCATTGACAACAACTATCACTCCATCCATGAAAATGGTGTTTGTGGATTAATTTTCATTTGTCTCTATCAAACATCAACTAGCTAGAATTGACTCAGGATGCTTACGGATGATTGGATGAGTGCAATATTATTTCTTGAGTTTCAAAGTCCCCATATCCCTATTGTTGTTATGTGGAGACTGATGCTATTGAGGCAATCAGGAAGTACTGATGATCCAGCTACCACTGTCGCCGGTCGAGCTATTTGTTGAACCATGTAAATCTGTGTCTTTGTGTGCTTGATTTCTTCTTCATCTCGTTTATCTTTCCTTCTTAACACCCTGAGCAAAATAGAATTGCTGAAAGAAAATTTGCTGCATTACTGAAATTGGTTTATCCTTACTTTTTTGAACAGATATGCCTAAGAAATACTGGCTTAAGGCATTCTCTGCTATTTTTTATTTACTTAATCGGTCTCTGTTATTCTTTATTTAATTAATCGGCTTTCTACTCGAATTTTGCACCATTGGGATGAGTTTCTTTTTGGATCTAAGCATCGCCTACTTGTTTTTGATGCCGATGCCTTCCATATTTATGGCACTCTATTATCAAAGCAAGTTTATCCCCAAGTTCATTTTGTTGTTATGTGGAGACTGATGCTATTGAGGCATTCGGGAAGTACTGATGATCCAGCCATCAATTCTGTCGGTCGAGCTGATTACAAGGTATTTATCATACATTGGGGGTCTAGGGGTATAATAGTAATTTTACTTCAGTACTGATGATTCAGCCATCAACTCTGTCGTTCGAGCTGATTACAGGGTATTTATCATACATTGGGGGTCTAGGGGTATAATAGTAATTTTATTTGCATTATATTTAACCCTAATTACAGGATATTTATCATGCTTTCATGGCTGTTCTCTGTAGCACTTTTTTCTGAGCTTTGGAGAATAGTAGAATCTGGTATGCATTTGAACTAAGTAAATTTGTGTCTTGTGTGTGCTTGATTTCGTCTTCATCTTGTTTATCTTTCTTTCTTAACATATTTCAACATTTTCATTAGCTTCAATGCTCATCACGAGGGTTATCGTTGTCTCTCATCATGTAGTCTTTAATGAGGGTTCCTTTCCTTCTGCGAATTTACGTTCTGAGGGTTCCTTTCCTTCTGCAAATTT
>JAUPMG010000019.1:14954016-14966869 GCA_031762675.1 Pachysandra terminalis
TAACAACACCACAAAGGGAACAATCTCTCTCTCTCTCTCTCTCTCTCTCTCTCTCTCTCTCCATTACAATACCTCCTGCCATCTTTTCTTTCTCTATTACAATACCTCCTGCCATCTTTAGTTGCTGTGGTCATAGATGAACCTCCTTCACCAATATTATTTATTGATGCATCCTTTCAGTCATTCACCGCTGCATCTCCTACCTCTTCTTGACTGATCCCTCTCAATAGATGTGTGGAAACATATCAAACCATCCATATGTTGAACCATCAATTATACCCAGTTGAAGTGATGTTTATATTCTGTTAGAATGTCAATCCTTTTGCCATGATAGCAATTCTAGGAAGCCAGATTGTTGAGTAACATGTTCACTAAGGCTCTATTTGAATCGCTGACGAATCTAGAAAATACAATCCTGCAAAAATTCAGTAAAACATTTTGATTTCTGATCTCTTCTTGTTGTTAGGGTGACAAGCAAAAGAATTTCAGAATTTCCTTTTTTGGGTTTTGTAAGATAAGGTATATGCACAAGTTTCTATTGATGGTTTAGTTAGTTGAAAAAGTCTTTGTAGGGTTTGACCATACTTTTGAGAAGTTTTTAAGATTCAGTGATATATATATATATATATTGAGAAGTTTTTAAGATTCAGTGATATATATATATATATATATATTTCAGATTAGAGATTGGATTGCCCAAAATATCCTTAAGACAACTTTTCAAAATAACGGTTTAGTCCCAACCCTATTTTTTCTCTCGTAACTCGTGGTTGACCCCTTTCACCCTCTCCCTCCTCTCTCGTTTTTCCCTAGTCAAAGCTCTTTCTAAGACAAAGAAACACCAGAGCTCGCACCTCCGGTCTCTGTCCACTGTCGCCCAGTTCGCCGCACCATCACCACCACGCACGCCCCGCCGTGCGCCCACCTCCGGCCTCTCCCTCTCTCTTTCCTGCTACTGCTGCACCTCTCTTCATGCAGCCCGGACCTCTGCCATATTTCATCTAAGAAATATTTCACTAATTGAACCATGACTCCACCAATATGCTCCATAATTTCAAGCAAGGGAACCTGGAAAAAAAAAATAAAATAAAGAAGCTGATCTTAACAGAGTAAAAGACAACCGCATGTCAAGAAGCCCATGACTGGTGTACGTGACCTGGACACTGGAAATTGATTAACCGATTACCAATGGAACAATAGACCTAAACAAATCCTTGCTTCGGGAGAAAGGCTCCCTTACACAGTTCACCTTCAACCTGCATCTCGAATCACAGTTCCTCGATGATGATGATGATGATGATGATGATGTGGAGGAGGAGGAGGAGGAGGAGGATTCGTGTAGAAATCGAAACCATAGAATCCTCCCATGACTCTGTTTTCCACAAAAAAAAACTTAGAGAAATCCCTCCTTCTGAATCGACCATTGCCTGTGAATCTATAGTAATTTGTTATTATGAACAACAAATTGTTATAGAATACAACAATTTGCTATAGAATATGACAAGTTGTTTTTTACAACAATTTCTGAACAAAGTCATGTTCTAACAAAACATGAATTTGTTCAAAAATCATTTGAGTGACTGATGAGAATGTTGTGTTTGAGATGTTATATCTCTTAAGTTCTGCATTATTGAGAAGAAAAAAAAATATATTGAAAAGATTAGATAGAGTTTACTTGATATGAAGCCGAAAGTGGCAATAGGTGTAGCGACCACCCTTGTCCTTAAATTATAATTAATAAAAGTTAATTATAATCAGTCATAATAATTGTGTGTGAAAGGTTATATAAGGCTGTGTGTCTAATTAATTGAAATTGGTAGTAGTTGTAATTACAAGAAAATATAGGGAGCTTTGTGTTAATATTAAATTTAGTAGGGTCACTTAAGTAATTTAAATTCTTGTTGGAGGTTAGGGTTTTGATTTGACGTTTGAAGCTAAGGGGATGGGGTGGTCATATGGCTAAGTCACCAAGGATAGTTTAGTAATTTTATTAGATTTAAATTTGAATTAGATGATAAGAGGGAGTTACCATAAGAATAGTGTTTAGTTATGGAAGGACTCTAAAGTGAATCCTTCCATATTCTTTTTGGTAAGTACAGTTTGTTGAAGAGATGGATAGGAAAGTGATTCGAAATTCAAAAAGGGAATTAGGAAGGGATTAAGATAGGTGCATATGGGATGGGAAAGGTCCCATGGTTATCCCCTTGGCATTTTTGGGTGTATACGACCAAGAGGAAAGGGAGAGAGATCAGAGATTTCTGGAGGGGTGGAGAGAAATGAAACGGAGAGAAGAGAAGAAAAGGGAGGAGAAAGAAAGCTAAGGAAGAGAAGAAGGATTTCTGGAAGAACTAAGTTTGGAGAGATCTTGTTGTGCTTGTTGGAAATCTGCAGAGACAAGGCTTGGGAAAAGAGGTAGGTGTTTCCTGGGTTATTATTCTAAGCACTTTCATAGGAATATGATTACAATATTATATATGTTGAACTAGGTTGGTTTGCATAAGAAATATGATAGGAATGAATGATATATGATTCGTCTGTTTGAAATTCAATATGAATTGATAAATATGATGTTAATATGATTTGTGTGATAATATGATGACCTAATGAATTTTTAATACTTATAGTTGTATTTGATATATAGAATATTAAATAGGATGCGTTGTTATAAAATCTGTGATTTCCAGAGTGCAAACTGAGTTTTTGAGATAAAATATTAAGGCATGAATTTCTAAAAAAATTGTGAATTTTTCTGGGTTGGCATGAGCTTCTGCCTGATCCTTGGTCGATCGAAGCATCGATCAAAATCACCAAAACTAGTCCAAATTCTCTGGACCAGTGACCGAACATGAGGATGAACCGAGATTACAGACCGAAACTTTCGGTCTGTCCCACGGTCAACCGAACATTGTGACCGAAGCCCAATAACCCCAATTCTTGGAGGGTAATTAGGTAATATCCCTATTAGGTTGAGTATTTGTTTGTTTTGCTTAGAAATGCATGTATGAATGTTTGTGTAGCAAAAGGACTCTATTTGCTTCTGTTTTGGTGTGCTGTGACCTATTCTGATTTGTTTTAGTTTATGGGACTATGTGATGTGTAATATGGTTGCGTATGAGGTTTTTGTAATGTGGGTATACTTGGTGTGTGAATTACTTGTAGTTCGTGTGAGGTCCCTAGTGACCAGGTGTTATGTGTAAGTTTCTGGGTGTGATCCTATAAGGTTCACTGTATTGTTTCAGAATTTTCCCTAGGGAGGAGGGTCAGGTGAGTTACATGGGTGTTGTGTTCTTAGAACTCGTAGGAGGGTCTGATGTGTTGGTATTGGTACGAGTCCATGTAGGGTGATTTCTACCAAGGGCTAACTTGTCCCCTAAAAGGAAACGAGGTGGTTCTACCATGGGTTAACTTGTCCCCTAAAGAGAATGTGGTGGTTTCTACCATGGGTTAACTTGTCCCTAGAAAGGAAATTTTATGGTGTTTTCCTACCTTTGGGTAACCAATCCCTGAAAGGAAATGGTTAGTTGTGTTGTAGCACATTCCTTGGGTAATATTAACTAAAGAAGATGTGGGTGTAATTTCATGGTAGACTAGGCCTAACAACCTTGCATTTGCATACATTTAATCATCTTCACTCCATCATGTGCATAGTGCATCATACCATAAACATTTAGTATGTGTTTGCCATTTCATCATTGATTGCTTTGTGTTGTGTGCATCTTCATTGATTCTGTAATTGTGTTGTGGATTGATTGTGATGATTGAATGTTGTGTGTGTTGTGAATGAGAATTGTGAGGATTTATGGTTTATGAGTTGGGTTTCAGCATGATTACAATAATGAGTTATGGTTATATGAGTTGTGTTTCATTATGATGATGATCATGTGAATTGTGGATTTATCTGATGGTTGTGTTTATTGGGATTATGGTTTTGTTGTAATGGTGTGTGAGAAAGTTAAGAAATGCCATGTCTATTAATATGATATTAAGGTATGTGAGTTTCGTGATTATTTGATGAGAACGTGGTATAGGGGAATTGTATTGTTGAGAATGATATTATTATGAGATTAATGTATGAGACTGAATATATACTTATTAATATGAATGTTGGTGATATATATGTATTGTGTGGAAATTGCATGAATACAAATTTTGTTATGTGAATATGAAATTGTTTAAAGTAGTTTCCTTGGATTTACCTATTGAGCCTGCAAAGCTCACCCCTACTTGAAATTGGTTATCCACAAGAGTGATGGCAGGACATGGAAAAAGAGTGCGAGTTGGTCGAGATGGTTGCTACTTTATTTATAAACAATGAATTCATTTAGTTTGATTTAGGCAACAGTTGTAATTACATTGATTATTGGTTTGGAATTATGTTGGAATTGTTTAAGTTTTAAAATTATGAGACTTCCGTTGATTTATAGAATGCTCTGATGGACCATATTATTGGTTTAGTTGGTTTGGCCGCATCCAAGGTTTGGATCCAAAGGTCATTCCCTTGGAAATCCCTGAGATTCCATATCTCGGATTCGGGGCGTGACAGATTGGTATCATAGCTCTAGCTTAGATTACCTAGGGTGGAGAGAACATAGAAATGAACATCAGGATTCACATAAGTGCAATTGTGTATTGTGTGAATAATCTGATTTGGGTGAATACTTGTGTGATTACTCTAGATTTACGTCATGAATCTAGAAAATTCAAGAGACTAGTGAAATCCTAGGAAGAACATGTTAACCTAGAAATGACATCCGTGAAATGAGTATTGAGTGCTTCTTGCAATTTGTTTGATTTGGTGTGATTTATTCTAAGTGGTATGTTCTCTATGTTTATATGTGATATGTATGTATATATGTATGGAACTTTTGAGCCCTACACTTAGAGACATATCAGTTTAGGAATCATATCTATGAAATAAGTGCTGAGTGCTTCGTGTGAATGGTTTGATCTTAAGAAATGATTTGATTGTTCTGCGATGTGCTTTTGTGGAACTCTTTTAATTGGATACTATGTGTTTCTTGTGAAGTGCTTTGAATTATGTGTTGTGTGTACATGTGGAGTGTTTAGTGTTGCGTGTTTGTTGAATCATATATGCGAAATATAGACAGAAAAGTTCAGAATTGCTGTGGTTGAGTTCTAGCATGGTGTATGCTTTGTTTGTGATGTGCTAAGTTGACCTTTCTATAGCAAGCATTGGAGTATGATTCTTACCTTCCTTCTAAGGTGAGGGGTTGTTGTAGCTGTAGATACATAAATCTTTGAACATTAGGTCAATGGTCAATGACCACTAAATGAGAGGGGTTGTTTACTATTTTCTGAATTGTGAGCGTGACTTGTCATCTACAGAGATTAGAAACTAGTAGACCCTATACGTGAACAACTATTTCTTCGTGCTCCATAAGATCTATCATGTTTGCATTAGTGAAAATTGAGTATTCCGTTCTTGTTTTGTTATGGTTTGTTGGGTTATAAACCTAGGATTTTAGCTATATTTTTGTCACATCCTAAACTTGGAAATCTCATAGGAGTCCGCTAATTTAAGATATAACTCTCACTCCATATCCCTATGGGAGTGGATAAGGAATACATCGGCAAACCATTGAATTTATTAAGATAATTATAAAGTAATATTTTCGAAAATAGTATTATTAAGAATAATATCCAATCAAAACAATCATCAAATAGAAAACAACGGAAATAAAATATAACTAGTCACATGGTCTACTGAAATCATCTAACAATATCTACTGAAATGATCAAACAATAATTTAATAAAAGTTAAGGTCTTCATCATCTTCTTGTCCTCCCTCTTGATCACCATGGTTCTGCTGTCCATCATATATAGGTCTTGAAATATATATGTTATGCTCGAAAGCATAAGCTACACTTAACTTAGTAAATAAACAGATATAAACAATATTTTTGGATTGAGGTAGGGTCAATGCTACTCTACAATGGTATTCCCATAGACAAAAACAGAATAGTTAGTATATGCAAATATTGATATAAAGCAATATGATATAATGAGATGTGCAATGCAAAGTGTTGGTTCAATTATTAATGGATGCAATGCATGCTCATGCGAAAATAAATATATTCAATGCATGTGATTCATGCACAATAATATGATATGCAAATATGCATGCTGTTTGGCAATCGATTAGTGTATGTTCCACAACAGATCTTAATCATACTACCCAAGATGCTTCACCCAAAACTCATCCCCAATACATGGCTAAAATAGTATATTATTCTATGCGCGCATCATAGTTTCTTAGGACTGCGACCTAGGGAGCTCAATTCCCTCACTTATTTCCGATCATAGGGACAACTCCCAAGGCATCACCTAGAACTTCCTTTGTGAACTATACATTAGCCAATCTACTAACAGAATTCCACTCTCATGATTCGGCTATTAGGCCTCACTAATGTGAACTTTTCCTCACCTATTATCTTACTACAAGTCTCTTGGGATACCCATAAGGGCATATCTCTCACCTTGGGAGTAAACAAAAATTAGTCGATCGGGATGTATACTTCCTTAACACATGCAAATCAGTCCATTCGGGACTTCCTCACCAATCTTATAATTTTCAGATTATAATCACTCTCATTATAACCATGAATTCCAGCAATATGAAATTAGGGAGGTCAAGTCAAGCATTAGACCCGATACATAGTCATTATGCACAAAAGGCAATGCAGTGTAAGTGAATTGTGCACAGTAGCTAAACAAAATATTTGTGTACATTTGCAAAAACAAGTCCAATCAAACTATCACCTGTTGGTCGGATATAACAAATCTTCCACATAAAGGCACATATGCAAAATATTCATAATTCATCAATTCTAACATCAAATATGGTCTAATTAGGTCAACTATAGCATGCCTGAAAAGTTTCATACAAATAGGAATACTTCCAAAATTTTTGGTTGACCTATGGTCAACCTACAATCAACCGATACCTGTCGGCTAACCCGGTCGGTCGACCGATCGTGGTCGGCTTCTTGGCCAGAAAACAAAATCTTAACTTGTGGGCATTGGCTGACCTATCGGTCGACCGATCCCTGATCGACTGCTTGGCCAAAGACCAAGAAACCAACCTAGAAACCAAAACGATGGTCGGTTAACCTGTCGGCTGACTGACGGGTCGATTGAAGGCTCAGAAACCTAGAATTTTGAAGTTTTAATCTTTTAATATTTATAATTTAATAATGTTAAATTAAAACACATATGGTCAAATACAATTTCGAATAAAACCTAATAATTTACTTCACAAAATACTTACTTAATCTATCTTATGAATTGCATGATATGAGAACCAGAAAATCATGTTTTGATGAAGAAAGAATCAAAGATATAGTTTTAAAATCATGCTATGTCATACTCAGTGAATATGACATAGTCACCTAGTTCAAATCAGAAATAAAGCTTATTCCGAATACTTACCCCGAACTTTGAGTTGGTGTTGTTGAGATGAACACTTTGTTGTTGTTCTTCTTCTTCAATCTTCTGAAGTTCCTTTTATTCCCCAAGCTCCTAAAGCTCCAACAATCCTTCTCTCCTCTCTCTTCCCTCTTTAGAACTACGATCCATACGTCCTACCCCTTGGTTTATATAGCTTTCCTACAGTTTTCCACTTAGTCTAGGAGTTGTTATCTAAGTTGGATTATAAGTTAAATCTCTACCCTTAGATTAAGTTGATTAGTTCCTAAAAAATCCTAACCATTGATTTTAAGCATCCTAGTCTTAATTGAATTATAAGTTAACTTTATCTATTCTTAATCCTTATTAGTTTAGGATTTGTTTTAATTCCCTAATTAATCATAGCCATTAAAATAGATAAGTTTAATTCTAGCCTTTAGATCTAGATTCCTAGTTGTAATTAAACTAGTCTTTAATTATCTATTAAAATGGAATCCTAATTACGTTATAACTATTATTAAAACCTATTAAATCTAAACCATTGATTTAAATTAAAAGTCCCTACAAAATCCCATCCATACATTATAACTTAAAGAGTTATGATCATGTGTGAAGCACTTTTAGTTTCCTACTGCGCAATCAACCAATCACAATCAATCAAAGTCAAATCTGTAGCTAACTTTTTTAAATTTTAAATTGGCCACTATATTTTTATTAATTACATATTAACCCTGTTATTTTAGTTGGGTTATTACAATTTCCCTTGATTGATGTGCACGGACACGAATTTGAATTTCATTATAAGTTGTGGAATTGAGTTCTAAGAGTATAAATCTGGGATTTAATTCTTGTTTAATTGAATGAGTTGTGAGAACATAAATTTGGAATTTAGTTTAGTTATTGGATCTATTCATAAGAATGTAAATCTTAGATTTTATTATCTAATGTCGTTACATAATCCATGAAGATAATATAATAGTGCGAACAATAAAGTGATAAGTTTTGCATGTAGTAGTGATGAAATATATGTTACTTGATATTATCTGTATGTGATATTGTTTCAAACTATGATGGTTCTGTTGTTGTAAACTTATAAACATAAGGTCAGGATCATGTAATAAATTATAGTTAACGGTGCCATAAGAAATAATAAGGAAAATTATAAGGGAAATTAGGTATGTAAGAGGCATATGAGACGAACAATGATTATTGTTGTGTACACCCTTATCAGTAATGCCAGATAGACAAATTGGAATAGGGGTAGCACTATTCTGAAAAGTCTAGAAGTGCATTATGCAGATGAAATTGATGAGTATAGTGGATTACCTTGTCTTTAAAAGACATGATAATCAAGGAAGGTTGATTGTTATGACTATAAAAATATTTATGATTCTAAAACAAATTAATTTTCAAAAATTGGAGACAATGCAGTTGCAAATGCATTGAATCAAATTCCTTGAAAATAGAGAGAAATTAGATATGTACACAGATAAAAGAGTAAATAATGAAAATATAAGTGTATGAAATATTTAATTAATATAGTGATTGAAGCTTATATTGGATGGCTAAGATTTTAATTTAAATCAAGATCTAGAGAACTTATTTTAGGTTTTGATCTGGCCCTACTCAACAACCGAATGAAACTAAGTATTTACCTAATTAATTATATATGAAAATAAAAAGTAGAAATAAGTAAACTGCGTAAGTGTAATATATGATGAGTAATAAATTGATTGTGTGTGTGTATATATATATATATTGAATATTAGAATGCATAAAGGAATCTGTTAAGCGGCTAAGTATGGTACATAACAAAGACCCGTAATTGTGTTTGTATAAGTGTAGGCCACGTGTGTGTGAATGAAGTAAAAAAATAGAAATGATTAAAAATTAGGTAAGAATACAAATTTGTGATTAAGAATGCAATAAGATGTATTGTTACATAACTAGGGTTAATGCATATGAGAGGAAATGTGATATAAAAATTTTAATGAGGCAACTGCGTTTGACTATGTCATTGGGGGCACTGAATGTGTGACCAAATAATATAGTAATGTTATGGATAATACTTCTGTAGTGTTTTTATTATTTTTAATACTATTTTGACAAAGTGTGTGACTTAATATGTGTATCGTAATTGTTGTCACGTTAAATTTATTAAATGATAACAATTAACAAAGCAACTTAAAGAATAGATAATTTGCCGTGAGATAAAATGCTTAGTGGTGAGTAGGTGTGGTTGAGTTATTAGTTATAATATAATATCTATATCATCATGATAAATGGAGGTTAAGAAACCTATAACCAAAGAAATTATATTACTTAAGAATATGTGCAGTTGACACTCTTAAACTTTAGACTCAAAGTTTCCCTATTATGAAAGTAAATTTAAAGCAAAATCATAAATCGCTTGAGTAGGTAACATATGAAAATTCTTTGCAAACTAGTTCCTTTTATCATATGGTGAGGTTTAAGATTGATTGTATTTAACCGTAAGATAAAAATTTAATAATATGAACTTCATGCTAGGGTAATTGAAACTTTCATACATAGACCTCATTCGTATTATATAAACACATTTAATGTGAAGATATGTATAATAACCCAAACTAAAATAATAGGATTAATATGTAATTAATAAAAATATAGGAGTTAAATTAAATTTTAGTAAGTTAGCCATTAAATTTTACTTTGATTGTTTGTGATGGTGGGGTGCACGGTAGGAAACTTAGTGCATCACACACAATCATAATTCATTCAATTATAATGTGTGGCTGGAATTTCATAGGAACTTTTAATCTAATTTAACAGCTGAGATTCAATAGGATTTAATACTAGTTCTAATCTAGTTAGGATTCAATAATTAAAAGGATAAAGATAATGATTAGTTCATCTAGAAATAGGACACTTTAATCTAAAGGCTAGGATTAAATTAGAGAATTAGGACTAATCCTAAACTAGTAAAGAACAAAGTTAGATAATAACTAATGATTAATCAATTACAACTAGGACACTTAAATTAAATGCTAGGATTTCGTAGGAACTAATCAATCTAATCTAAGGGTAGAGATTTAATTACTAATCCTAATAAGTTAAGAACACTTAGACTACTAAGGACTAATAACATAATCTATATAAACCAAAGAATAAAATTAGGAATCATTAATTCTAAAGATGAGAGAGAGAAGAAGGAATGCTGGAGCTAATAAGGCTTGAAATTGCAGAAGAAGTAGAAGAAGAAAAAGGTGTTCATCTCAATACGAACACAAAGTTTAAGGTAAGTATTCAGATTAAAATTTATTTTCTATATGAACTAGGAGCCTATGTCATAATCATTGAGTATGACATAACAAGATCTTAAAATTCTATAATTTCTATTCTTTCTTCATGAAAACATGATAAAAATAGTAAATTTCTGGGTTTTAGTACCATACAAGTACCAAGGTGAATTAGGTAGGTAAATAATGATGTAAATATTGGATTTATTCAGAATTATATTTTAACATGTGTGTTATGATAAATATATGCCAAAGAATGAATGAAAATTCCAAAATATACAATTTTCTGGGCTATCAGGCAGGTCGACTGATCATCGGCTAGCCGATGGGGTCAGTCGACAGGCTTTTGGGCCAATCGGCTGCCCAGTGGCCAGCTGTTGTGCCAACCGATTGGTTTTGTGTTGTTTTTGGCCCCTGTCAAAGCAACCAAACAGTGGTTGGCCAACCGAAGGCCAGTCGACCCACTGTGTTTTTGTGTTTTGGCCCCTGGCCAAGCAGCCGAGGGTATAGGTTAGCTGACCAAGGTTACTGAACCCCTGTCAGCTAGGTGTAGGTCGCCCATGGGCTAGCCAAAATTTGTGAAAGTGCTATAATTCACATGAAATTTTACATACATGTTATATTTGACCTAGTTAGACCAATTGTGGTATTGGAATTGATAAATTATGAATATTTTGCATATGTGCCTTGTTGTGGAAGATTTGCTATATTCAACCAACGGGTAAAATTTTGATTGAACTTGTTTTTGATCCTAAACTCATTATGGGCATGTTTTATATCTCAAAATATATTTGCACATTTACACAAATTGCCTGATTAGCTAATGTGCACAATTCACTTGCACCGCATTGCCTTTTGTGCATAAGGACCTTGTATTGGTCTAATGCCTTGGTTTGGCATCCATAACTTTATATTGCTGAAGTTTATGGTTATAATGAGTGATATTATGATCTAAAAATTATAATATTGGTGAGGAAGTTCGGGTGGACTGATTTGCATGTTTTGAGAAAGTCGCTCTCCCAATAGACCAATTTTGATTCTTGTCTTATGAGACAATTGCCCGTTTGTTGGATGGATGATCGAGTGAAATTCTGTTAGTAGATCGACTAATGTATGGTTCACAAAGGAAGTTCTGGGTGATGCCTTAGGATTAGTCCCCGTGATCGAAAATAAGTGTGTGGATTGAGCCCTCTAGGTCACAGCCCTAGAAACTATGATGAGCACATAGAATAACCCCCTATTCTAGCCATGTATTTGGGGGATGGTTTTCATCTTGTTTAGCTAGGGGTGTGGAACTTACAATAATCGAATGTCAAACAGCATGCATATTTGCACATCATATTATTGTACATGAATCACACGTGGTGATATATTTATTGTTGCATGAGCATGCATTGCATTCATTAATAATTGAACCAACACATTGCATTGCACATCTCATTATATCTGTAATATCCCGAAATCTGATTACTGAGTTAATTACGCTTAGTGGCATAATTAATTTAGATAATTGGGATATTCCTGCTAATCAGCTAGATTAGAAGCTAAATGGAATCTGGCCTTAATCCCTAGGCCCGACTTCAGAAAAATTGAGCAAGTCTGGAAATTCTCCCTAACTCGGAAATTCCGGCAATTTCGGAAATAAATAAATAAAAATCGTGATTTGAGTTAGCAGATTCAAATCATCAGTATCAGCTCTGCTAAGCAAAGCCCTCTATCGGGGTAAAATTTCGACTTATGTTGGAAATGTTAGGGATCAAATACCTAAAATACCCCTGACTTAACCCCGGCACTATAAATATCAGGACTTAGGATATTTTCAGAAATATCTCAAAATCCAAAACCCTCTCTTCTCTCTCGTGGTGGATTGGAGCCAAAGGAGGAATCTGAGCCGCCGTGTTGCGTCGCTTGTCGCCGCCGTTACTCTGGCCACTCACCGACATCGATCCGGCGAAGCCCTAAGTTGAGTATCCTAAATTATTATGCTATTTAGTTGTGTTTTGCTATTTTGGAAGCTTGGAGTATGGTTTAGAAACTACACCCACCTACTCTAAGGCATCATAGCCATGGAGCAACCAAAGACTTGCACAAAATTGACCTATGGACCAAATCCGACCCGTTAAACCTAAATACCCAAATCCTAGAATGT
>JAUPMG010000019.1:14975967-14996724 GCA_031762675.1 Pachysandra terminalis
AAGTTGTCTAAGAAAAGAATTAATGAATATGGATCACTTCTCTTGATGTTGTGACCAAAGCTAACTAGAGGCAATGACCATAATATGCATATGAAAAACATTTAGAAAATAAGGCATATAATACATTCTATTCACCGCGCATATTACTAGCTCTATCATATCCTTGATCCAGAATATTTTGAATACTGAGATTGTGACAAGAAATAACAACACATATTTCATTTTTTAGAGCCAATGTTGCAATATCTAACACATTAACAATGTCAAAATATCGCTCACAGAAAAAACCATCTTTATTAACAAATCTTAAAACAAGAGCTACTTTTCATTTTTAGATTCATCCTAAACTTCATCAACAATTAATTTTGCATCACTTATTTATTTATGAACTATATTTCACACATTACATGCAAAAGATGTGTAGAGTTTCCTTTTGAATCATTGGCAAAGTGTATTTGACATTTCTTAAAGAATTTTCTACTACTTTCACAACTATCTTGTTGAAAGATACCAAAAGTTTTACCATGTCAAAAAACATTTCCACAATTTTTTGAATCTAGATGATCATCATGGCCTTTAAAAGTGCATGTTTGGGATGTTAACAAATGGAATATATCTATTGATGTTTTAAGTCTTGACCGATTGTCTGTAATCCTCAAGTATCTTCTCAATATGTTGTAATTGATTCAATAAACATCTTTCAGCTAGTTTATGTGGTGAGTTAGGATCTCTTCCTAAATGGTCTAAGCAAGTACAATGTTTTCCGTCATTTACCTTCTTCCAATTATAAAATCCTTTAATAGTAAAGGCATTTTATCCAAAATGTACAAAATGCTTCTTATAAAAAAGCATAGCAAAGTATACAAAGCACCGTATCCTTGGAAGGAGAATACTCTAACCAAGTAGGAAATTATTTGAACCAAGAAGATTGAAATTGTTGGCAATGATTTTCTGGTTTAGAAAGAGGATTATCTTGAAGAATGTGTTGATATGGTCCATCTTTATATAAGCACATTGGATTTCATCTTGTTGATCAGGAGGATAATCCCATATTGGAAGTTGTAAGCTTGGATCATCTTTTAAAGAAGCAATTTCAACTTCCTTACATTCAATTCTTGGACATTTTGAAGGGCGATTCTCTTGAATTGAAGTGCCAGGATTAGAGATAGAAGTTGATGGATTGACCTCTGAATTTGGAACATTCTTTTTCCTTGAAATATGAATCAAGAGTTAATTATCTAACCACGACGTCAAGGATTTTAGATGTGAAGAGGCAATTAAAAATTTATAAATTAAAAAACATAGAGTTTCCTCTCTGTTCAATAATGGCTACTCTAAACTCTAAAGTCATACCTAAAATAATGATTCACCATTCATGTAAAATGGCGTTGGATAACAATCAACAATCATGTATTAATTAAATCATAAAAGTAATTATCAAAACTAGAAAAATATTATGCTTGACCTTAATTTTGAGAACTTATTTCATAAATCATGAATGTAATATGCCAAGTAATAGTAAAAAAAAATCAATATTAGAAGAAAACAAAAGTTATATAACATAGAACAATTTTTAATATCAATATATTATTATCATTTAACAAACATAATTTGTAAGTATATGATCTTACTAACTTGCTTATAAGCTATCAATGGACTTTCGACAATCCCACTCGTTGTTTTTATTCACTTTGAATCCTTGATGAATAAAAATGATATATGAAAAAAGATTAGATTATTATAATCAAATAATTTGTATCAAATATAAAAAATTCAAATTAAAAATAAAATAATTATTATAAATATTAAAATACTACTAGATTTGTTTTACTTATTTTAATTATATCAAAGTGAAGCTTTTGTCACAAATTAGTATGAAAATGAACAGGAAAATAAAAAATAGAAGAAAAAAATGGTGAAGAATTATGAATGAAAGAGTAAAGAAAGAAAAATAAAAAATAAAAATAAAATAGAGGAGAAAAAACTAAAGAAAAAAGGAATCATGACTAAAAACAACTGGTTAAAGGAGAAATAAAAAAATAAAAACGATTGCACAATTTCTTTCTTTCTTTTTGTTAAACTACTACTAATTTAATATATTGATAAGAAAAGAACGAGAAACTAAATAAAATACATAAAATAGATAAAATCAATTTTAACAAACCTTAACAGTGAAGTGGATCTTTCTTTTCTATTTTCCTCCACTTCTTAAAGTCCTAAGAACTTCTCTAGATTCTAAAAATTTTTGAACTAAAAGTGCATGCCTTGATGATAGAAGGAAAAGCCTCACCAAACACAAAAACGTGCTATGTAAAAAAGAACTTTTATTTGGGGGTAGTTACTAAACAAAAAAAAAAAGAAGAAGCAAATTTTCTATTTTTTGTAAGCTAGAATTTATTAACTCAAAGATTTAAGCTATTTTTTTGGGTAATTAATCAAAAAAGAAGTTTATACATGCTCATCACAAACAACAGGGGAAAAAAAAGAAACCTTTTTTGTTTGCTAAAATTTATGTAAGATCGAGTTAAATCATAGGGTAAAGATTATAATTACTTAAGAGTTTAGGGAGTTCATTTAAATTTTTATAAGTAATGTAATGTTTGAATTTGACTTGTTGTGATTGGTGAGTGTATCATGGGATACCATGTGCAATAATATGTTAAATCATTACTTAAGTTATATTATATGGACAAGATTAATTCCTAGAAATTAGATCTAATCTAAGGGATAGAATTAAGATAAGCTTAAACTAAATCTAATTAGACTAGAAAACAAACCTAATAGACCCTTTATTATGCTATTCGAATTTTTTAGAAGGAGAAAGAGGAGAACAACCGTACAAGGGAGAAGAAGAGAATTGTGAAACTTGGATTGAAGGAATTGTAGAAGATTTCAATCATTAACGCATAAGGGAGTATTTTTCTACTCTATAAACCCGATAACCTACGGTAAGTATTCAAATAAACTCTTACTTTTGATATGGTATAGGTATATCATATTCTATGTGTATGTAGTAGCCTAATGCATCTAATTCAATAAATGTATGTATGAATCATGTTTTAATATGGATAATAGGTTTAGAAGTATTCTAGATTATAAATTTATGTGTGATTATAAGTATGTGCTGATTTGTGATTGTTTGTATATAAATTTTATTGGGTTTTGTATGGAATATTATTCTAAGATGTTTGATATAAATATATATGTATATGTTGTAGGTGTGAAATTCATTTATGGGAGTTAATGGACCTTCGGTACACCTCTCGACATACTGAAGAGTCTATTAAGAATTCTGGGTAGAGCAGAGCTCAGCACACTGCTCGGCATGCCGAAGGCTCCACCAAAGTATTTTCTAACAAATTGGTAGTTCGGTTCAGTTTGCCAAAATTACGTCGGTATACCCAAGCCCTACCAAAATTTATTTGTGTAAATTTGTGTACCTCGGGTTGGTCTACCAAACTTGTGTCAGCGTACCAAGAGGGTCTACCGAACCTCTTCGGCATACTAAGAAATGCAAAGTTGGTCTAATAGTTATGATATTTTAAAGAAAATATGTAAATGTACTAGATAGATGGGATATGAAGCATGGGATTGATTTGACAAGTATTTAATGTAGTTTTGCATATTATTAGGATTATGCCCATGTTTGAATGATATGTGTGGATCATGATTTAGTTTTAATGCATTGGAGGCATGTATATATTTTGATTTTAGTCTCATATCTTATATATATTGCATTGAAAGTGTTTCTTGTATATGAATTTGCATTAGTGACTCATGCATTGGATGGTTATGCATAGACTTGAGCATTGTGATTCTACTTGAATCCAATGAGTTTTGACTTGACATTATGATTCTTTGATGAGGAATTGATGGATATAATATGGGAGGATTTGTGACTAGTGAGTAACATTATGAGTGAGACCTATTAGTCTTGGATGGGCTATGATGTGTTGTTAGTCATATGTGACTATGGGTTGAGGGATTAGATACCCCTTACATCAAATGATTGTCAGGATGGACAATCTAACCTTGGATGGGCTATGATGTGTTGTCAATCATATGTGTCTATGGGTTGAGGGATTAGATATCCCTTACATCAAATGATTGTCAGGATGGACAATGTAACCGAGTGAAAATCTGCTAGTAGGTCGTATTTTGGCTATGTTCTACGTGGAGGCTCTGTGCAATGAGGTTGTGACCCATTGGATTTGTCTTATGATCAAAAATATAGGTTTGGGGATTGTGCCCGATAGTTTTTTAGACCCTAAAACTACGGTACGTACGCAGTATATCTCGTCAATAGCCTTGTATGGGGGGGTAGTTCACGACGACACTCTTGGCAAACTAAGAATGATTTAGACTGGACATACAATACTATACGAATACCAAACAACATGCATTTGCATTTCATATTGATTGTGCATGCTGCATTATAGATGTTAATGGTATTATTGTTGCATGAGCATGCATAGCATTCATTAATACTTGAACAATCATTACATTGCATCGCATTGTTTATTCATTCTATTGTTCATTGTTTATTTAAGTATACAAAGAGAATACCATGGAGAGTGGATTTATCCCTAGTCATGCTTAACTTTATTTAGAACTTATTTCTTGATAAGAAGTTCTATTTCAATAATAATAACAATAAAAATGCTACTTTTAAGGAATTTATTTTGGGGCAGGAGGGGAGATAATCGTGTATATATATTAAATTTGTAGGGGGGGAGAGGGGGCGCATGGTCCGCGCCCTGTCTCTACCCATGCGAGTACATGATTTTGACTTCCAGAAAAAGGGTTTATTACATAAGAAGGTTATTGACGAATCAAATCACGTAACTCGATGCACACGAACCTGGATCTACAACAGATGATCTCTATCGAATCGGAAAAGATCCCACGGCAGTATGTGTGATTATAAGAACCACGTACAATAATACCCACAATCAAATGACAATATCTACAATCAAATGACAATATCTCAGTATAGGAATCTAAGCAATTCAGATATAAAGGGACGAAGAAGAGATGAAGAGAGGAGAGATTCTTTAGGGTTGGAGATCACCAAAACGTGGAGTGCTTAATTAAGGAGTGAGAAAGAGTCTTATATTTTTATATAAGACTCAACTTAACTCATCCTTGGACTCTCTCCTAATGTCATTAGGAGATTGTGTCCAAGCCACACTTGGTTTCTCACCAAAGCATTGATGTCCTATATTTAAGTGGGGACCTGGGTTGGCCCGGCACATAAATTCGACATCTCCCACTCGTCCATAGTGGGCACTAAGTGTGCATCTCTCTCATGTAAATTTTATCTTCCTATCATGGGTACTAATCATACAGGTCATTGAGCGTGCGATCAACGAGCACAAAGTAACGGGCGCGACTCCATATCAAGTTCTATAAAACTGACATAGATATATTGTGATAACGCAGACTAAAATAATAGGGTTAATATATAATTAATAAAAATATACGAGTTAATTTAAAATTTTAATAAGTTAGCTACAGGTTTGACTTTGACCATTTGTCATTGATGGGTTGCATGGTAGGAAACTAAAGTGCTTCACACACAATTATAACTCTTTAAGTTATAATCTGTGGCTAGGATCTTGTAGGAAATTTTAATCTAAATCAATGGCTTAGATTCAATAGGATTAATAATAGTCATAACTTAATAAGGAATCCATCTTAATAGATAATTAAAGACTAGTTCAATTACAACTAGGAATCTAGATCTGAAGGCTAGAATTAAACTAATCTATTTTAATGGCTAGCTTAATTAGGGAATTAAAACCAATCTTAAACTAATAAGGATTAAGATTAGATAAGGTTAACTTATAATCCAACTATACTTATACTTAAAATCAATGGTTAAGATTTCATAAGAACAAATCAATCTAATTTAAGGGCTGGAAACTAAAACATAATCCTAGACTAAGAACAACTCCTAAACTACTAAGGACACAAAATAAAAATCTATGAAAACCAAAGGGCTGGTCGAATAAACCATAATTCTAAGAGAGAGAGAGAGAGAGAGAGAGAGAGAAGATTGCTAGAGATATGAAGCTTGCAACTTCCGAAGTTCAAGGAAGAAGTAGAAGAAGAGGAAGAAGAAACAACACTATTAAAGATCCAAGATAAGTATTCGGATTAAGCTTTATTTTCGATTTGAACTAGGTGACTATGTCATATTCATTGAGTATGACATAACACGATTTTAAAAACTATATCTTTGATTCCTTTTTCATAAAAACATGATTTTTTGGTTTTCATATCTTGCAATTCATAAGATAGATTTAGTAAGTATTTTGTGAAGTAAATTATTGCGTTTTATTCGGAATTTTATTTTAATATGTATGTTTTAATTAAATATTGCTAAATTATAAATATTAAAATAATTAGAACTTCAAAATTCTGGGTTTTCGAGCCATCGGTCGACCCGTCGGTCAGCCGACAGGTCAACCGAGAGATTATTGGGCTGGTCGGTCGACTTGTCAATCAACTGACAGGCAGCCGACCAAGGTATTTGGTTTTATTTGGGTTCTTGGTCACTGGCCAAGCAACCGACTAGGGATCGATCGACCGACAGGTCAACCGATGCCCACAGGGTTTTTAGTTTCTTGTCTCTGGCTGAGTAGCCAAAGCCAGTCGACCAGCCAACGCCCATCAGTTGACTGTAGGTTGACCATAGGTCAACTGACAAATCTGAAAGTTCTCCGAATTGTATGAAACTTTGCAGGCATGTTATATTTGACCTAATTAGACCATATTTGATATTAGATTTGATATATTATTAATATTTTGCATATGTGCTTTTGTGTGGACGAATTTGCTATATCCAACCAACATGTGATATTTTGATTGGACTTATTTTTTATCCTAAACTCATTATGACCATGTTTTATATCATAAACTACACTTTCTCATGTACAAAATTTTTTTGTTTAGCTACTATGCACAATTCACTTGCACCACATGGCCTTTTGTGCATAATGACCTTGTATCGGGTCTAATGCTCGACTTGACCTCCATATCTTCATATTTCTGGAGTTATGGTTTATAATGAGTACTATCATAATCTGAAAATTATGACATTGGGGAGGAAGTCCCCGGATGGACTAATTTGTATGTATTAAGGGATTGATCATCCCAGTAGACCAAGTTGTGTTGACACTCTTGGTGAGGGTTATGCCTTGTATGGGTATCCCAAGAGACTTGTGGTAAGATGATAGGTGAGGGACAATTCACATTAGTGAATCCCAATATCTGAATCATATGAGTGAAATTATGTTAGTAGATTGGCGAATGTGTGGTTGACAAAGGAAGTTCTAGATGATGCCTTGGGAGTCGTCCCTATGATTGGAAATAAGTGAGGCGATTGAGCTCTCTAGGTCACAGCCCCTAGAAACTATGATGCGCACATAGAATAATCTACTATTTCAGTCATGTATTAGGGGATGAGTTATGGGTGAAGCATCTTGGGTAGTATGATTAAGATCGGTTGTGGAACATTCACTAATCGAATGCCAAACAACATGCACACTTGCATATCATATTATTGTGCATGAATCACATGTGGTGATATATTTATTGTTGCATGAGCATGCATTGCATACATTAATAATTGAACAAGTACATTACACTGCACATCATTACTGTGTTATATTTCATATCATGATTATTATTTACATATTCTAACTATTATATTTTGTCTATGAGAATATCATTGGTGAGTGGCATTGTCCATACTTTAATCCAAAATACTGTTTATATTCGTTTATTTACGAAGCTAAGTTTAGCTTACACTTTCGAGCATAACATATTTTAGGACCTATAGATGTTGGACAGCAGGACCATGGTGATCAAGATGGAGGACAAGAAGATGATGAAGACCTTACTTTTTATTAGATTATTGTTTGATGATTTTAATAAAATTTGTAACAGGATTAGTTGATTTATATTTTTAAGGAGTTACTATCATTAGGACCGGATTTAAGTAGTTTAATAAGGTTTTGATTGAAGCATGAGACTTATATTATATTTTCTTTTCGTTGTTTTTCTGTTTGAAGATTGTTTTGATTTGGATATTATTCTTAATAACATTGTTTTTCAGAATATTACTTTCTAATTATCTTACATTATTCAATGGTTTGGTGATGTATTGCTTATCCACTCCTATAGGGATATAGGGTGAGAGTTATATCTTAGATTTGGGGACTCCTATGAGAATTTCGGGTTTAGGATGTGACATACACACTCAATAGTCTCGCTTATGTTCTAGATTCATTTGGCCACATTAGATTGCGTATTTCTAACCCCTCACGAGCCCAAGCTCAGATCTCTATACTCAACCCATAGATTCATATTAATATGCTCATTTAAAATAATTCATATAGTCTACATATATATCAGATGCATATAAGTAAAAGATGTAAAAAATCAAAATGATCATTTTAAAACACAAGCACATATCTTTATGAATCGTATTTCTCTGAATGTGATGTGAATAGTCTCTCCTAATCCTCATGCCATTTAGCTTTGATCTAACTGCTTTTCTAGACAAACCCCTTTTCGATCGTATGATGCATAGCCATAAGAAAGTAATCTAGAGTAGCTCATCAGATCTAATTTCACGACATTATCGAATGTAGTAAAGGTATAAGTTGATCTACTCAATGATCATCTTGATTTCACACAGCAATGAAATAGGGATCCATTCACTTGCACTCAAGGAAACGCCACTACTAGTGGTATGCAACACATGCTACGGTGGATTTCTAGGCCCACCGAAGAGTATGTCAATCTCCAACACCGTACAGATCTTAGTCTAGTCGTAATCTATGCGCCTAACCTGAGCTTCTTAATCCATGTCACAACTCTCAAGTGCCTTGATTAAGGTCTCACATTCGGCTTTATCAGGTAAAATTGGATTCCCTAAGGAATCTCATCCTGGATCTCCCATGTGATATATAACCCATAGAGTCCTCTAAATGCCACCGATGGCACGTTCCCTTAATGCCTCATCCTGCTCACAATGCATGCACCAGGGCTGGTCGCTGTGTGAGAATTCGGCCACTATCCTAGTAATATATCGCAATCATATCTCATAATATGGAAGTAATGTGTGCGTAAAGTGTTCATGTAATACACAATCTCATACCACATGAAAAGATACTCTATTAAATTCTCATGCATGAAATCTAATGTAATATAAGATGGCTACATATCAATTGTAAAAATAAAAACTATACTAAACACAAATCACAATCTATGTAATCCCTTCTCTCGAACTTGAACCTAAAAGCTTGTCCAGCTATAGGTTTAGTCATGGGATCAATTGTTATCTGCTGAGTATGGATATGTGTGTAAAGGACATGTCTACATATGCAACTCTGTCTCTGATGTAATGATAGTGAATGTCAATGTGCTTTGTCTTGTCATGGTATTTGGGATCTTTGGTGTAGGCCAACACTGTCATGCTATCACTATAGATGGTGATCGGTCCTACGCCAACTCTAAAGAACCCAAGATCCTATAAGAATTGCCTCAAACATATGGTCTCATGGATGGTTGCACAACAAGTTATGTACTCTGACTCCATAGTGGACAATGCCTCGTAGACTTGCTTCTTGCTACTCCAAGAGATATCCCCACGTAGCAAGAATATGTATCTTGTCGTCGATTCTCGACTATCTAGATCACATGTCTAGTCCGCATCGCAGTAGACTCATAGTTGTAAATATGGTTCGTGTGCATCGTGGTATGTGATTCGGGTTGTCTACAACCTTCATTGGTATTAGAGCCACTGTGATACGTCTTCATTGGATTGAGGTATGTCGAGAAACCTCATCTAATTAGCAATTTTTGGTAGAACTCTGCTACCTGTACGCGCCCTTAGTCTGTTGTGTCTGTGCGTGCCGTTGGCCTATTGCACTTGCGCGCGCGCACCCTTGGGTTGCTGCTGGGTTGCCGAGTGCGCCCGGATCAAACCTTGAAATTCATATTTTTTTTTGAATTTTAATGTCGGGATTTTAAAGCATGATTTAAATTATTTTATTTGCATGATTATATGGGGTTAACATGTAAATAAAAAGATGATTTAGATTATTTTTATTTGCCCGATTATATGAGGTTAACATGTAAATAAAAGCATGATTTAATTATTTTTATTTGCATGATTATATGAGGATAACATGTAAATAATATCAGGTTTAGATTACTTTATTTGCATGGTTATATGAGGTTAACATGTATATAATATCATGATTTGAGTTTATTTTTATTTGCATGATTATATGAGGTTAACATGTAAATAATAGCATTATTTAATTTTTTTAATATGCATGATTATATGAGGTTAACATGTAAATAATATCATGATTTGAGAATATTTTTTATTTGCAAGATTATATGAGGTTAACTTGTAAATAATATCATGATTTGAGATTATTTTTATTTTCATGATTATATAAGGTTAACATGTAAATAACATCCTAGTTAAGATTATGTTATTTCTTAGAAAGGTTTTGCATATTATGGATTACAAGTAGTATTAAAATTTTATTGTATTGGTGACGATTATGTATTACAACTTACGGTCTATTGTATTTTTGATCTGATAAATAAAAGATTAATATTATTGTTTAGTCTTAGATTATGATGCAAGATTAACAATGTGTGTATATGAGATGTTAATTAAATGTGCATTTTAATTGTAGTAGTAAGGTCGTTAAGAGTATAATAGCTGACCTAAACAAGGGTGCGAAATTGGATGGTAAGAACTATGACATATGGCATAGAAAGATCCAATATCTACTCGATGAGTCTAGGGCCCTAGACACTTTATCACAAGCCTAGTTTATTCTGAGGGGACTACTGCCTAGCATCGTAGAAAAATAGAGGCCTATTAGGCTTGGGCCAAGAAGGATCATTGTGCACGATTTACTATGGTGAGTAGTATGCACAGTGATCTTATTGGCGAATTTGAAGCCTATAAGAATGCAATTGAGATGTGAAACGCACTGAAACTCGCATTCGTTGGTATCTCGGCTATTAGATTACGTGCATTGTTGATGGAAATATGAGACCTACAAGATGGCTCCTAGCGTGAGCATGATTGAGCATCTTAGGAAGATGCAGTCTATGAGACGATATTTGAAAGCTGCGGAGAATTGACTGATAGATGAGCAGCATATTCTCTTTGTTCTGAGATTCCTACCTGACTCGTATGAGCACATGAGGCTCGTTATGATGCACAATGAGAACATTAAAATGTTCAACAATTTGTTGCACCATCTAGAGCTCGAGGAAAAACGTCGGACTGCAAGGTCTAATAGCATTGCGCTCTTAGCCCAACTGGCGAAGCGCAAGACAACTAGGTCTAGGCGCAAGTACAAAGGGGAAAATGGCTGAGAAAGTGCCTAAGGAAAACAAAGGTACCAAGCACGCTAAAGAGGGAAGCGTGGAAGAAAGAGAGACATGTCCAGAGTGATCTACTATAGCTAGTAGATATACTTAAACTACTTTTCTCTGTTATTTTCAGTAGAGATTGTGTCTCCATTTCCTTCGAGTTGATTTTATATGGTAATAGATTTTTTCTAATGATCTGTTTAAACTTGATATTGATAATTCAAGTGACGGAAATTTGGTTCTAATTTAACTTTCCATGATGATGATGTCAATATTTTTGATTCATTGAGATGGCATGCTAGACTCAGCCACACAGGACTAAAGAGGATGAACCGATTGGCTAAAGAAGGTCTGCTAGGATTGTTTGCCAAGGTTCAATTACCCGTTTGTGATTATTGTTTGGACAGTAAGTCATATTAGAAACCATTTGGTAAGACTGTGAGAGTAAAGGTTCCTTTAGATTTAATCCATTCTGACATATGTGGACCAACAATGTTAGTACCTGCCACAGAGAGTCCTACTTCATCACATTTATCGATGATTACATGCTATACGATTATGTGTAGTTGATTTTCCACAAGTCGTAAGCATTAGATTGCTTTAAGCGCTTTGTAGCGAAAGTCGAGAGCCAATTGGATCGACACATGAAGTGTCTCCGTATCGATAGAGGACGCGAATATTTATCTAATATGTTTCTAGAGTTATGTTAAGAAAATAGAATTCGCAAGCAATTGACGATCCCAGACACACCTCAGCAGAAGGGTGTTGAAGGGAGAAGGAACCATACTTTGGTAAACACGGTGAGGTCAATGATGACACATGCATCCTTACCCATTAGTTTTAGGTAAACGTACTAATGACTACAACCTATATCTTGAACCATGTCCCTACAAAATGAAGTCAATTCTTAGCACACAATAACAGTTGTGGACAGGCAGGTCGCCTGACCTAACTCACATGAGGCCTTGGAGGTCGACAAGTTATTTTCACGTGCCTTCCCTTCAGGGAGAGAAGCTAGACAAGAGAGCCGTTAAGTTCATCTTTGTGAGAAACTTAGAGCACTCTAAGGGCTATGTCTTTGTCAGTGAACAGCCCGACGGGGGTCTGACATAATTTGAGTCATGTGATGTGGATTTCATCGAGGATGATTTTCCAAGTAGGAAGAGAACAAGGACGAATCTGGAGCTCTTCAAATTTAATGAGCCAAAGTTAGGATTAGCGAAGATCACCCCATATCCAAACACCAATGAAAACATTGGTTCTCAACAGAATCCTATGGATTCTACGGATGTTGTGGACAGTGGGAGTGGGTTACCGTCCAGTGGGAGTGTCCCATGGGACACGGATTTCATCAATTAGGTACGTAAAAGTAGTCGTGGACCGATTCCTCTTCGTCATTTTACGATTGAGGGTGAGTCATTCATGACTGCCACACTCGATGATGATGAACCTGGTTCATACCAGGAGGCGTTATCATTACTAGCTTCATAGAAGTGAATAACTGCAATGCAAGACGAAATGACTTCCATGGAAAGAATCAAGTCTGAGAACTTATTGATCTTCCCCCTAGACACAAGACCATTGGAAACAAGTGGGTTCTAAAGGTCAAGCGCAAGGTAGATGAAAGTGTAGAGAGATACAATGACCATCTCGTGGCAAAAGGTTATACCCAGAGAGATGGTGTAGACAACGAGGAGATGTTCTCACTAGTTGTGAGATTTGCCTCCATTCGCCTCATTCTAGCTATTGTCGCACACCAGTTGTGTTTCTCAATAGAGAACTGGATGTGGATATCTATATGGATCAGCCAGGGGGTTTCGTGGCCGAGGGGCATGAGCGCGGAGTTTGCAAACTCGAACGCTCCTTGTACGGCCTGAAACAGTTATCCTGGAAGTGGTATCTTCGATTCCATCGAGTCATTATAGAGTTTGGCTTCACAATGACCAAGGAAGACCAATGTGCGTATGTTGGACATCATCGTAGGAGTTTTCTTATCTAGATGTTGTACTTAGATGATATTTTGATAACAAGGAATGACAAGGAGATGATTGTCGCCACTAAAGAGTGGCTTTCCTTCAGTTTTTGAGATGAAGAATATGGGTGAAGCTGATTACATGCTAGGTGTTGAGATTCATAGGGATCGCACTAAGAGGCTTCTTTACTTGTCCTAGGAGACTTGCATAAAGAAGGTACTTGGGCGTTTAAGAATGTACGATGCCAAACCCATTGACACTCCTGTCGACAAGGGTGCTTCATTATATCTTGGTAGTTGTCCAGAGACAAAGAAAGAGAATGATTTGATGGAAAGTGTTCCCTATGCTAGTGCTATAGGTAATCTGATGTACGCTATGATTTGTACTCGACCTGATATTAGTTTCGCGGGTGGCTTAATCAATCGTTACCAGAGGAACCCAAGGCAGTCTTATTGGACGGCAGAGCATATTACATGCTTTACTTTCAGGTAGCATATTTGCAGTTGTGAGGCTACTATGATGCGGATTGGGCAAGTGATCTAGACGGTCAAGAGTCGACATCAAGATACACATTCTTACTGGGTGGCAGGGCCATCTGTTGGAGTAGCAAGAACCAATTCTACGTCACGTTGTACACTGTGGAGTCAAAGTACATAGCTGTTGTGCAACCGTCCAAGAGGCCTATGATTAAGGCAATTTTTATAGGATCTTGGAATCTTCAGAGCTGGCATAAGGCCGATCACTATATATAGTGATAGCATGGCATCATTGTCCTACGCCAAGGACCCGAAATACCATGGTAGGACGAAGCACATCAACATTCACTATCATTACATCAAAGAAAAAGTTACGCATGGAGACGTGTACCTTACACATGTCCCTACTAAGCAGATGATAGTGATCCCATGACTAAACCTATAGCTAGACAAGCTTTTAACGCTCATGTCAAAGATATGGGATTAAGTAGATTGTGATTTCTGTTAGGTGGTACAGACTTGTATACATTTATTATGTAGGATCTCATATTGTGTTATATTTCATGCGTGAGAATTTAATAGAGTTTATCTTCTCATGAGGCATGAGATTGTGATTACATGCACACTTTACTCGCACATTACCTCCATATTATGAGGATATGGATGCGATAAGTCATCAGGCTAGTAGTTGGCTTCTCACACATCGACCAACCCTAGCGCATGAATTCCGAGCAAGATGAGACATCAAAAGGACTTTTTCCCTCAGGGAATTTAGAGAACTCTATAGAGTTATATGTCCTCTTGGGAGAGCCAGGATGAGATTCCTCAGGGAATCATATATTACTTGATAAAGCTGGATGTGAGACCTTAATCAAGGTGCTCGAAAGTTGTGACTTGAATTAAGGTTCTCAGGTTAGACGCATAGATTGCGACTAGACTAAGATCCGTACGGTATTGGAGGTTGACATACTCTTTGTTGGGCCCAGAGCTTGATAAGTGCATGACACTTGCACTTTTAGATCCATTACTCATGCTTAATAGGCCTAGAGTGGCACTTAAATGAATGAATTAAGGCATGTTTCTTAATTGTGCAGGTCTGACAATGTTCTGGTAAATTTAGCCTAAAGGAGGATTAAATCAAGCTTAAATTTTTCAAAAGAGGAATGAGGTCCTATGAGCTCAAAGGAAGCACTCCAATCATATAGAGTTCAAGCTGGTACGACAACCCAACGGCCAAGATGAGTGGACGTGTAATCACGGATACAAATCACAAACCAAAGATCAAGTCAAAATTCTGGACACAGAACCCGGCGGTGGTGTTTGTACATTATCTCTCAGCTCCAATATCGGATGTACCTGATATATGTTGTGTTGGAGAGAGGATACATATTCCTACAGATTTGTCTCTAATAGCCACATCCCAATTCCAATTTTTTTCTGGATCAAAATCGAGTCGCAAGGGGGCTGTTCTGGGCAGTCCAAAAATAAAGTCGAAAATACTCTTTTTGGTGGAAACAAATGTGGGCCAAACAGGGCCTGCGGGATTAGGGAATTTTAGGTTTTTTTTAAGAAGGGAAGAGAGGCACGAAAATAGGGGTTGGATAGGAAGAAATTGATGGTAGAAAGGAGAGAGGAGGCGAGAAAGAAAGAGCAGAACAATAGAAGCTTTGGGGAAATGGAGTTCCCCTCTACAAAGGTGATCTTCAACCTTCTCATGGACAACTAATCTTCTCCTAGGGTATTGATGTAGCATTTTCTTATTGACAATGGTTTGAATCATTTGATTCTAGAGTTTTCATATGCATGATGGTTGCATAATCTAGGGGATTGTATAACAATTGGTTTTAATGGTCATACTCAGTTTGGATGAATTCTTATCTTGTCGTAGAAGTATTTTGTCTTAATTGAATTCGAATGTTTTTATTTTCTGTGATTATAAGAACATTGATTATGCAACAGTGTTTATCAACATCAGAATAAGTGAACTTGATAGTCCATGTTTAGGGAAGACGGGTCGTACTGCAATTTACTGGATAGGCGGACGATCCGTGCCAACCAAAGATGGATTATGCTTGTTTCTTATGACAATGTTTTCTTTTGTGACATTGTTGTGTGCTTTTAGCCACACAAGTCTTATCATGCATAGTTAGAATTGCCCTTGTTTTCATGTGACCAACCATTGTCATAAGTTAATGGTGAAATCAATACCCTAGCCATGATCTATTCGATTTCTAATCCATATTTTATATTTGTTTCATTTTGAAGGTTTCAATTTGAAAAATATAACCAAAAACCATTCTGTCATCAAATCAATTTAGTATTAATCTTAACCAATTTAATAACCAAACCCACATAGTCCTTGAGGTTTGACACCCTCCATATAGCCCTATCCTACAAGGATTCGTTCTATTGCGAGTGGTTCATTATAATTGATACAATTAAACGGACATCAATTTTTGGCACCGTTGTCGGGGACTGTGTAGCGGTTAAATTGTTAGGTTGTTAAGATTGAGTCTACATTGATCCTATTCATAAGTTTTGACATTACTTTCATTTTTTATTTTTTATTTTAGTTTATTTTATTCTTTTTTTTCAGTTACTGCTATTAGTGTAATTGTGTGCAGACTCCGTCTGCCAAGTTGGGATCGAGCGCAATCTCTTTGGGATCGATCACAGCGGTACAAAACTCACTCTAGGCAGGTCAGAACCTCTAATTTTGCTTGAAAATTCTCGCCACCTGTCAGGTACGTCTTTAATTTTGTTTATATTCATTTCTTCTTTTATTTCCATCACTGGTGTATGTTTGGTCGGCATTCATTGTCATTGCCAATTCAACCTTACGACCTAGAAATAGAATGCACTCTTAGAAAACTTAAGGTCCAGAGAGACTCTAGCTTGGTAGGAGGACATACCACAGTGACCATGGCCGGAGAAGAAGAAAGACCTATTTTGCTTCAGCATCATTACATCCCTACCATTTACACTTCTCCCTCTTGTCTTCAGTTGCTGCAAGTTGCAGCAACTCATTATGAAATTAAGTCCAGCATTATACAAATGCTCCCATCCTTTTATGATCGTTACCTGCCTATCAGGTTGGGACGACCAAGTTTCTCCAAATGATGATCGTTACCTTCCTATCAAGCAGGGACGACTAAGTTTCTCTAAATGTTGATCGTTACCTTCCTATCAAGTTGGAACGACCAAGTTTCTCCAAATGATAATCGTTACCTTCCTATCAGGCAGGGACGACTAAGTTTCTCCAAATGTTGATCGTTACCTTCCTATCAGGCTGGGATGACTAAGTTTCTCCAAATGCTAATCGTTACCTTCCTATCAGGTTGGGACAACTAAGTTTCCCTGAAATACTAATCGTTACCTTCCTATCAGGCTGAGACGACTAAGTTTCTCCAAATGCTGATCATTACCTTCCTATCAGGTTGGGACGACTAAGTTTCCCCAAATGCTGATCGTTACCTTCCTATCAGGCTAAGACGACTAAGTTTCTCCAAATGTTGATCATTACCTTCCTATCAGGCTGAGACGACCAAGTTTCTCCAAATGCTGATCGTTACCTTCCTATCAGGTTGGGACGACTAAGTTTCTCCAAATATTGATCGTTACCTTCCTATCAGGCTACGAGTTTAATGTTGCATAATGTCCAAGCTGGAAATCCAATGTTTCCGAACAATCAAAACGGAACGCCCAACAGTCGGGATACTCCAAATCAAGAACTTGCTAAGGTACAAATACCTCGAGAGCACCTAGACACCAACTCGTCGAAAGCGTTTAGGTACAAATACCTCGAGAACGCCCAGACACAACCAGTCGAAAGTGCTAAGGTACAAATACCTCGAGAGCACCTAGACAACAACTCGTCGAAAGGGTGAAGGTACAAATACCTCGAGAATGCCTAGACACAACTAGTCGAAAGTGCTAAGGTACAAATACCTAGAGAGCACCTAGACACCAACTCATTGAAAGCGTTAAGGTCTAAAAACCTCGAGAACACCTAGACAAAACCTATCGATTTTCTCTTACATCTAAAGGGAAAGACAGTCCTAGACGGTGTAAGACGTCGACCTATTGATTTTCTCTTACATCTAAAGGGAACGACAACGTTGGACAGTGTAAGACGTCGACCTATCGAATTGCTCTTACATCTAAAGGGAAAGACAGCCTTAGAAGGTGTAAGACGTCGACACATCGATTTGCTCATACATCGAAAGGAAGACAACCCCGGACGTCATCAGGTGCTGACACTCCATTTATACAGTCTCGAAAGCACTAAGGTTTGAGAATCTCAAAAGTGCTAAGACTGGATGGCCTCAATGACTTCTATTACACTCATACTACCGATCGCCATCGCCCGTACCTCGGCATCATGAGCGTGACAGATAAGGTGACTCACCATCCTCTTGTCATGAACTACATGTTGTGTCACAATTTTTAGTGGCAAACCTGTAATTCTCCAATATGACTTGGGATTGGTCCACTAAGAGATCGGAGTATTTAATCCATGGTACCCCGGGTTAGCATTTTAACACCGTTAGTAACCACCTAACGGATTTCTAACATTTGTTATCTTTCTCTAAGCACTATAAATAGTAGCTGGTTCTTCAAGAATGGGGTCGGAGAAGTTTTCAAAGGATTTAAGCTCTGGAAACGTGCTCTGACCCGTGCTCATGTATTTCTAGCACCCTGACTCGACCCGTGTTCAGCGGTCACTATTTACCCTTCTCTTCTAATGGACCTTGAACTACGTCTGACTTGATCCCTATTTGGGTACGTAGGCAACCTGTTGCAGGTGCAGTCTAAAACCACAATTAGATTAGGAGTGATAAGAGGAGTATGGAAGATTTCTCAAACTTGACTCTGAAAAGAAATCACAAACTTCTAATACCATCTTCCCTAGTCTTACTCAACCTTGGCTGACGGTTCTTTTTGTCTTAACCTGTTAAATCTTCTAAAGACAGGGTACGGTTAGTAATCGACTTAGGCTTTCGTCAGTTGGTAACTACTGTTGGTGACTCTCTTACACACACTCTTTACAATATCAAAATCTAGTTTATGTAAACAGATCTATACTACTAAATCAATCGACACACTAACACAAATCTCAAAAATCATAAATAATTCATATGAACATGTAAATTCATCAAAAACACAGCAAATACAGATTTAGGCATGTTAATCAAACAAACCATCAACGTGATACTCATTCAACTCTCATGCTATTAGATTACTAGTCTAATCATGCTTCAAATCCATAAATCATGCATTCATACTTATATCTATAGCATTGATATGATTCATGAACATGACTACCCTAAGATCGAAGGAATCCCAAAATTATAGTTCTTAGATCTATTCTCTGCAGTTGTTAGCAACAAGGATCACTAAATCTTCCCTTTGCCTTCTTCTTCCTTCAAACACTGTTTTCTTCCCTCTTTTTTCTTTTCTTCAAAACCCAGATTTCTTCCTTTCTCTCTCTATTGTTTTGGACGTGTGAGACAACAGGGTAGTTTCTCTCTCCCTATTTGGATGGTACATGAGTTAGTAGGAGATTCCATTATCTCTACTAATTCAAATCAAATCAATTCAAACAAAAGAGAATTTACTTATTTAGCCTTACCTTGGGCCAAATGGGATATTCGGCCAGTCCATGGTTCTAGTTGAGTTCATTGGGTAGGGTCCAAGCCCAATCCACCTAATTCACATAAATTACACAAATTAACCCCAATTATTCAAATTCACATAAAGGTCCTGTGATCACCCCCGGGTCGGGTGGACCCTAGGTTGATCGGGTTGTTTTGGATTCGCCACCATCCATTGAGATTGGGTGTGGATGGTCACCCGGTTTTTATCAGTTTATTGCAGCATAGGCCAAAATGTACAATTTTTATGTGATCTAACCAGATTTTATGTAAAAGGGTTTATTTGAGAGATGAGAAGATGTTAGGCACCCATCTACTCCCGGTTCAACCGATTACCCGGTTCAAAGTTATTTGGCTAATAAAAAAATATACTAAATTAACTAAAATTCTTGGAAAATCCTAAAAATAGTTTAAAATGATCAAATTAATCCTAAAATGATAAAAAGAAACTTCTACATTTTAACAACCTAAACATATAATAAAATACATCTAATGAATTAAAACCTCAAAATAACATAAAACACTAATTGAATTCACAAAAAGAAATTTTATTCACTACATGATTTCAATTCTTATAACTACATGATAAAAATAAAAATAAAAGGAAATATACCTGTAGCAGTGCACCTTAGTCCTTAAATGTGTGCTCCTTTTCTTTGAGCTCCTTGGCGAACTCGGCCTGAAGGGAGGCTATTGTACTCGGCTTCGGATTCGAAAGAAAAATAAACTAATCACTTTTTCTATTTCAGCCAAACGGATCCTTAGGGTCGGTTCAGATTTTCTGGTTTTGGGTTGGGTCTTTTGGGTTGGTTGGTTCAGGGTTTGGGTTTGGCTGGTTTGGGTTGATATAATTTAAAGAGATTTGGTTTGGTTCGGGTTTGGTGTTGTGGTTCGGGCTTGGTTCAGGTCAGGTTTGGGTTAATTTGGTTCAAATTTGGTTCGTCTGGGTTAAGGGGTGGTGGTTTGGGGGTTTTTGGTTTTGCTTGGGGAGTCTTTTTGTTATTCTCTTTTCTTTTTGGGGGGGATTTGTAATGTAACCTTTTTCTGGTTTTGTTTTCTACAGGGAATGACACAGAGGGGAAAGCAAGGGAAGGAGAAGATTACAGGGAAGGGGTGTCACGACTCGACCGAAAAATTTAAAATTTTTCGAATCCAGATGCGACCTTCACCCCATATCACTATGGAGGTGGATATACATGGTAAAACATAAGCGGAAGTTCAATAATTTTTCTAGTA
>JAUPMG010000019.1:15003011-15015433 GCA_031762675.1 Pachysandra terminalis
CCTCAGCTTAGAGATTACATCCATTCTGCGGTTATGGGGCTTCTCCCGTTTATCCAAAAGGTTAGTCTTTTTTCTTTCTTTTTCATTTAATGTATGAATATATGATGATTGATGAATGAATCAAAGAAGAATTGATAATTTTCTCAAGAACATGGAATGCCCAATATGTTATATTCAATTTAGCTTATGACCAGAAATTTTGAGAGAGTTGTGATTGCGAGCATAAATGTTTATTGAGCAGCAGAAGTGAAAGTAGTAGTAGCAGAGCTGAAAATTGCATTCTTCTATGCACTTTATGAGCCACAATTACCTAGTTCATGGGCTTACTCGGTTCTAGGATGTTGTTGTTGTTGGTGGTGGTAGTAGGGTACTGGAGTGTGTGGAGAGGTGCCCCACTTCTATAGGAGTGTTCTCCATGACGATAATGGTTTGCTCATCTGTCAGGGCCTTGTTGCTACTAAATTGATATGGAAAACTTGTAGTTAGTTTTCAGCCAAAGACAGATAATTTTGCCTTTTTCTTGGACTTTTAGGGAAACCCTTAAGATTTGGCTTGTTCCAAACCAAATTGCAACCATGGTTTTAAACTTTTATTTCAAACCAAATTGCAACCATGGTTTTAAACTTTTATTTCAATGCAAATTTTAGTACCTTTGGAGAGGGAAATTCCACTTCTTTGTACTGTTTCTCATAAAAACTTTTACAGAAAAATTTCAAAATAAGGTAAATATTGGAAGTTTTGGTTACCTCCGAAAAAGGATTATCAACTCTAGCTCATTGGGCGAGGTCAATGATGGTTACCTCTAAGCCATATCAACTCTAAGGAGCAAGGTTTAAAGCCTCAGGATCGGGGACTGAACCGGTCCTGGCCGATCCCGGTCTGGACGGCAATACTGGCCGGTACGAATCCGGTACAAAAATGGATCGCCCAATTTTATTTTATTTTTAAAATTTTTTGGATCGGCTGAATCGGTCACTGGATTGGTCCAGATCGATACCGGTATGGACCGTTCAATTTATAAATTAAAAAAACAAACAAAAAACACATTGGACGGGTCGCTGGATCGGTTGTACTGGCTGGTCCGTATTGGTATCGATTGGATCGTTCTGATCCAAAGCTTCATGATAGAACTATTGTATCATGGCTTGGGACCGGACTGGTCCTGGCCGATCCTGGTACGGACCGGATCGATCTGATCCTTGAAACCTTGCTAAGGAGAGGCACCTCACTTCTATAGGAGGGTTCTTCATGACAATAATGGTCTGCTCGTCCGTCAGGGCCTTCTTTTCTACTAAACTTGATAGGGAAAACTTGTAGTCTGTTTTCAGCCAAAGACTGTGAGATAAGTTTGCCTTATTCTTGGAATTTTAGGGTTTTGGTTTGTTGCAAACTATTGCAACCATGGTTTTAAATTTATTTCAATGGAAATTTTTGTACCTTTGGAGAGAGAAATTTCACTTCTTTGTAATGTTTATCGTAAAAACTTTGACAGAAATATTTCAAAATAAGGGAAGTATTGATATGAGGGAAATTTTAGTGACATCCGAAAAGGGAAATATAAAACCACGATTGCAACTTTGTAAAGTTACTTTGTGATTTAGTAACGATGTGATAAATCAGTGGTAATGTAAATAGAGATGACGAATAGGATGCTAGTAACTTTCACTTATGCAGATTTTTGGGTCATTGCTTAATTTGGGAGGGAGTTCAATCCATCAATTGGTTAACAAAAGGAGGAGTGGGTAGGTGAATAATGAACTACAATTGAAGGTATCCTCACTAATGGTTATGAATCTGCCTTCATCATGTATAACAAGCCATATATATAGTGGCTATGCTAATGTAGCTTTATTTTATGGATGTAACTAAAACATCTGCTTGAAGAAAGAACGTATGGATTGATTTTTTTGCAACATAATATGCAAAGATGCATGTACATAATTTGAACACAAATATGGTTACAAAAATTCAAAAATTTCCAAATTTCTCACGGTAGGTCATATATACTTCTTAGGCATTGATGGATTATACGAATTCTTCAATTAGGGGCCCAAAATGCTAGGCTGATATATCTTTGTTACTGCATCAATATAGTTTGATTACTCCATTGGATAACATTACATTATAAATAATCCATTATCAACACTTGTCTCTGACATACCGGCTTTCAGTGCAAAATGTTGCAGCATATCCATTGCAATTCTACTAATGTAAACCCCTTTCTGTCTTCGAACTAGGGACTGGTGGAGAGAGTAGCAGTTATCTTCTTTAACAATGACAACATACCGGTAGAGAGATTTATATTCAAGCTCACAATAAATCAGTCTTACGGCCCAAAGGTGGAGGAATCTGATCTGGAGTTCTCTCTGAGATCATTCTTGATCAAGCTATCGGTGTCAGAACCCCTTACTAAGGCTCTTCCTAACGGTAACTGCACTTCATTAGTAACTTGCTGCGTAGTAATGTGGTTCCCATTTTTGTGTGATACTTCAATACAACTAGGGCTGTCAATGGATCGGATTCGGATCAGATCAAGGCATACCCAAATTTGATTTGTGTAAAAGTCAGATTGAATCGGATCATACTTAATCAGATCGTCGGATCATAAATCCCTTACCGAATCCGATTAGTTTTGGATCGGATCGGATTCGAATAATTATTGGATTTTTTGATAAACCTATTTTATAGTTATAAGAAATCATATATATATATATATATATATATATTTACTTTTTGTTAAAAGTATCTATTATATGTTTTATACTTGTAGTCACCCAATATTATATATGCATACGTAAGCATATTTGTAGTATACATTTTATATATTTATATATCCACACAAATGGAATCAGATCGTACTCTTATCGAATCGGATCAACCTATATCCGAATATTATCCGATTAAAGTCGGATCGGATTATATCTAATTATTGTATCGGAAATCCCTTACTAAATCCGCTTTTTTCGGATCGAATTCGGACCAAATTTGGTCATGATCTGATCCATTGACAGCCCTACTTGCAACTGCCATGATCCTTGATGTCATATTTGAGAGATTATGCATAATTTAGTTGCTTAATTATCTTGATTTCTTAGTTTTAGGAGAGTGGAGCTGGGTGTTTATGCTTTTCATGACAGATTGCAGGTGGGAGATAACATCTTACTTCCGTTCTCTCCCAGAGGCTGGTACAAGTAAGGGTGCCGAGTTATGGATTCCGACAGACACAAAGCAGTGGCAACAACCTCCACTAATAACCCCGATCAAGTCAATGAGCAGCGAACCGTTGTGTGTACAGTTATATTTGGAACATCCAAGTTTATCAGAACCGAAGTCTCTGTGAAATCCAAATCCCCTCCAAAAGGGAAGCTTGTACAACACTACATATTGCTCATTCGATAATTGAAGATCAAGTTTTTTTCCTGTATATAGAAGATAAGAATATGTAACTGAGATTGAAAATTCAAATCTCTTGTAGACTGTTAAGTGTCCAACGTATGTTGGTCTTGTGATAAACTTTATAGGAAATATATAAATACAACACTCAAACTCAAAATGAGTTTGAGTTGCTCAAACCCACGCATTGAATCTTTACATGTTTCTGGTTAACGTCTCTCCTTCGATTCTTAAAATTTTTCTCAAATGGATTCCATTGGAACTGTTGCATCTACCTCCAACTCGTCTCCAATGGCCGGCTTCTCTTCTCCGATTGGAAACATTCAGCATCATGTTTCCATGTTTCTACCAAACTAGATCGCTGCAACTATCTGCTGTGGAAATCCCAGTTCCTTCCTATCCTTCGTGCTCTTGATCTCGAAGGCTTTATCAATCTTATCATAGCTTCTCCGAACAGGTTTCTGCAATGTTCGGATGGCTCATTCACACCAGATTTTAGTTCAGGCCTCATTTGTCTGCCGTTCTGGATGAGGAACTCATTCCATTAACTAGTTCCCTAAATTCAATTTAGGTACTAATTTTGAAGGCTTCTTGGTCGCGTTTGGGTAGCATGTAACAAAGTGAGTTTTGACCTAATAATGGATGTTTGGTTAAAATGTACTAAATTGATTTCTAACCAAATTTTCTAATTTTTTAAATAATAATTATTTTCATAAAATCTCTAGAGCTGGCAATTTCTGAACCACCTGCCAACCCGATTAAATGGGTTCGGGTTGATCCGTTTGTTAATTGGATTAGGTTTAGGTTTACCAATCCGCCTGAAAAACGGGTCAACCCAAACCCAATCCTCTAAGACGTTGGGTATGCATTTAAGTGGTCTTTAATAAGTTTATAATTATATTATATAATCATTTTTATTATTTATAGGTATTTTAAAGCTTATTCATGAGTTAAAAGATACCCATTTTTTTTTTCTTTTTTTAAAAAGAAATCATGTTTATTAAATTCTTTATAATATTTATTAGAAGTTAAGATATTAGATAAGGTTATATTTACCTAAATTTAAAATTAAAATTTTTAAAAATAATTAAATAATAAACAGATTAGACAGGCTCAATCCGTTTATTGGTAGATTGGGTTTGGTCATGATTTCCTAACCCATTGATAAACGGGTTGAACCCAACCCAACTCATTTAAGCTTGAACTTGTTTACTCTTTGTCTTATCACCTAATGAAAAGTTTTGATGTCATTCAAATTTTCTAATTTGTGAACTATATTACCCTTGATTGAAAGCCAGATACTTAAAAATGGAAAAACAAAATAATAATAACTCTAGTAAGGTAGGTCAAGTTTGAACCATTTATTAGGTGATCAGACGGAAAGTAAACCGGTTCGGTATTGCTTTTCAAAAGTATTTTTCTTCTTTTGGAAGAACGAACGTTTGGTTGTACATTTAGGAAGTACTTTTAAAGAAGTAAAAAATAATCTATTTGCTTAAAATGAGAAGCAATAAATTGTTACTTCTCGCATTAAACAATAACTTGCTTTCATACTTCTCTTTAAATTTAAAGAATCTAATGGCTTTTAAAGTCTTCGAAGAGATGAGAGAAGGCAGACATTTTTCCTGACTATTTCCGACGATCGATGACCATCTTTAAAAATCGGTGATCATGTTCAAAAATTGACAACTATTTTCGATGACTAGCGACAATTATTGATGACCGATGACTAGTGGCAATCATTGATGATCGATGACAATCTTTAAAGACCGAGATTATTTCTGACAAATGACGACTATCTTTGGAGACTCATTATTTGCAATAAGATTGAGACTTTCCATGCTTTTTGATGAGTTGGATATTGAGAGAAATGTTGATTGACTCAATTTTAATTTTGTTTAACAATAATTTATTACATGCTTTTTGATGAGTTGAATATTGTGAAAAACGTCAACCGACTCACAATTTTTCACAAAAAGATCTTGTGAAAAAATATTCCTTTGCTTCGTGCTTCCTTCTTTTTGATAGCACGAAAAGCAATGCCAATCGGATAGGGGATGTAACTGCAATATTAGAAAAACTTGGAGGATAAGTCTGCAGTTGTAAGAAACCTGAGGGGTTTAAGTGGAATTAATCCTAAATCTTAACTTCTTAAATCTTCAAACCTTAAAAAAATCCAGATTTATTTTTTGGTTAAAAAAACAAAACAAAAAAAAAGCCAAGGAAATGCAACACGATACACATCTACTTCACATATTCACAATACCACGACCAAAGCAAAGGAAGTTATACATGTCAACATCTAATTCGATGTCTAGTTGTCACATCCACGACCAACATGGGAGACAATGAACTGCAATACATCGGAAACAAGCTCCTCAACCTCAACCGGTGCTTTTGTATCCACGACTATCTTCGCCACGTCGCCGGCGTCGTAGTCCGAACACCCGGCATATCCTTCTACAAGTCTTTCCAGATCTTTCCACGTGGAAGGCTTGTGCCAGCTGGAACTATCAGAGGCGCCCCTTGTCTCAAGCCTCCGACACCACTCATCCTCGTTTTGGGGCCTACACTCCACGACTATGATCTGCGCCCCAGCCGAAGCAGCCAATCCGAGCACCCGATCGAGGTGGGCCCTACGAGAGAGAGGTGAATCGATGATAACACTTAGGCCGAGGTTCAGCTGCGTTGCAGCGAATCTCCAGATGACGTCGTAGGAGAAGTCGTTGAGCTGTTTGGCACCGTTGGATACGATGGATTGTTGAAGGGAGGCCGTGCAATCACGAACGTCGTCTTTATCGATCAGAGGACATCGAAGGGCTTTTGCTAGGGAGTTGGCCAGAGTGATCTTGCCTGATCCTGGGTGACCCTTCATAGCTATGATCACTTGATCCTTCATCTTCATCTCTCTCTCTCCCTCTCTAATAACATATATATATACACGAAGCTGAAGATGAAGATAAGCTCTGTAAACGTGGAATGGAAAATGGGAAAAGGTTTTGTGGTGTGTCTCAGCAGGTTTGGTTTTTAAGTGAGACATAGGCGTTCTGGTGACGTGGAGAGATGACATTGGTTGATTTGATCATCCACGTGCCAGGAAAGTACGCCATGCTCTCTCTACCGCGTGTTGTTTGGTTAGACGCAGGTTCATCGGAGATTTATGGGGTAGGTTCCACTAAAGCTGATCGGATATCGATGGGCTTAGGGCTTAGGTTTAATTCGACTGAGGTTCGGCTGTTCAAGTAATATAATGGGAAAATTTCCCTTTGACCTCTTGAGGTCTTTAATAATTGCATTTAGATTCTTTGAGGTTTTTGAAATTATAGTAGCACCTTTGGTCGGAACTTCAAGGGGCCGTCGGTCAATTAATAACACCGAGTCATTGACTGATGCATCCTTTATAAACCGTTCTAAATCAATTGTTTGATATTATTTAAATTTTTTTTTTTTTTTGATAAATGATTTAAACTTGATTAATGATTTAAAGAGTGACATTGGAGCATGATGGCTCTTTAGTCGAGATGCTAAGAGGAATATTTTAGACCTAAGGTTTATCTATTTTATCTAAAGAACATTCAATTCTTTATAAGATATATATTAGTCAATGACTCAGTATCATTAGTTGACTGATTCCCTTAGACTGTATTTGGAACATTGGATTTTAAAAGAAAAGAAAAATAAAAAGATATGAAAAAAAAAAAAATGATAAGTGTTTTTTTTTCACGTGTTTGGTTAAGATGAGACATAAAGAAAAGAAAACTAAATTCTGGTAACTTTCGATAACTTTTTGACAAGTTCTCTTATATTTCGTAAGGTTGATTAGCCATCAAGGAAAGACAAAGTGTGTTGTAACTTAAGTTGGAGTGTTGAAAAAGTCCTCTCCACATTTTTTTTCTTTTCTTTTAAAATCTATACATTTTTGGGAAGAAAAGTTTTGATCCTAAAAGTGAAAAAAATTCAAATTATTTTCTTTCCAAATCACATATCAAGTCAAGGTTTTTATTCTCGGGATCTTGGATTGGATCGGTCCGGGCCGATCTCGATCCAAATTGTCGATCTTGGTCTGATCGAACTTTTGGATCGTACTTTGAAAAAAAAAAAATTTGGATCAGATTGGATCGACCGACCCATATCGGTATCGGTTGCGATCCAAAGCCAATTGAAAAAAAATTGGACTGGTTGGATTGGTCCGATCCAAAGCCATTTGATACAATAAATTGGATCGTGGCTTAAAATCGAACCGGTCCTGGCCGATCCGAACGAATCTTTGAAACCATGTATCAAGTCATGGTTTACTCTTTTTTGTTTACTTTCTATAGAGCAGATGGATTCACTGACTTGGGCCATGCGTCATGTAAGGTTTCACCACATCAGTTGCCATGTCACACCTGGATTCTCCTCTCTTTACTCTTTCTCTGGTGGTTTTTATCAAATCTATATTAGGAGTGAAACTTGGATTGGTTAAACCCAAAACCGAACCAATCCAAATCAACTTCAATTTGGTTTGGGTTAGATTTCTAGATATTTGATTCGATTTTGATTTTAAAATTATAAAATCAAATTAGATTAGTTTCGTTTTGGGTAGAAGTCTCAGTTAAATTGAACCGAACCAAAACCCAAACTATATATAATTCTAAATCAAATCAATTTAAAATGAATTATCAATACTATTAACGGAAAGGGCGTATTGTAAAGTGTGCTATTTTTTTTTTTTTTTAAACTAACCTTTACTATACCATGATCATGTATATAATATAACTACGGATAATATTATCTTTTGATTTATTCTAGGAGGCGACGGTTAAGTTTTCAAAATAATCGTTATCACCTTTTTCAGTAATAAAATGAATGATGGGGCAAAAAAAGCAGTTAATATATTCTATATATTTATTAATGTGTTACTACACATGCCATCCACTAGTATATATAATATAATTCTAAAAAACATTGTATTAACTCGATCGAAACCGAACCGAAATTGTAATTTGGATTGAGTTGATTTGGATTTTCCATTTCAATTCGATTTGGTTTCAGTTGGAAAGTTCGATTCTCCATTTGGTTTGGTGCGGTTCGATTTTGGATTAACCTTTACCAATGTGATGTGGTTTTGAATTGATGTCAACCCGAACCAAACTGAAACTACTAAATTAAGGACTTATTTTTACTTATTAAAGCACTTGTTTAAACAAAAAATTTATTTTTTGATAACATAAAACAGGTAAGCTCTTACTTATAATCGATAAAGAAAGATCGCCCACAAGGAAAAGCTGCAGAATAGAAATAAGCCCTTACCCATAAAGACAGCTTCTTCCTATCCTTACATTAGCAAAGCCTAAAAAATCAAGCTTTTAAGCCACAAACACTAACAGAGTTTCAAAAAAAAATAAAAATAAAAATTGACATCTTTACCTCCACATTTTAAATTCCTATCATTTTGTCGTCACAAACCACGTAGCTACAGTATTTAACAATTATTTATTTATTTATTTTTAAAATAAGCAACTTATTAAAGCAATATATAAGTGCTTCTAGCGGGTCAATTATCCAAAATTATTCACCCAAAAAAGGAAAAAAAAACAAGCAGTGCCAAAAGTGCTTCTAACGAGTCAATTATCCAAAATTATTCACCCAAAAAAAAAAAAAAAGCAGTGCCAAAAGTGCTTCTAACGAGTCAGTTATCCAAAATTTATCACCCAAAAAAAAAACAAAAACAAACAAGCAGTACCAAAGGAAGCCTGAGTCCACAAGCAGTGCCAAACGAAGTCCTCTTTCATAAACTAAAGCTGCGTTTGGAAGCACATTGGATAAGACCGTTTCGCCCAGCTTCTATAAGTACTTGTTGCAGCTTACATACGCACTTTTTAAAATTAAATGTGTTTGGTTGCGCTTATGGGTAAGTGCTTACCCATAAGCTTTACCTCTAGATGTCCAGTCAATTGCTACGCCACAACGTATTTCGAGGAGAATCAGCTAGCTTTGGGTTCGAGTGGCATTTCACCCCTAACCACAATTCATCCGTTGATTCTTCAATATCAATCGGTTCGGACCTCCATTTAGTTACACCCAAGCTTCATCCTGGTCATGGATGGATCACCCAGGTTCGGGTCCATAAGCAGTGACAATTGCCCTATGAAGACTCGCTTTCGCTGCAACTCTAGTGGGTTCCCTTAACCAAGCCACTGCTTATGAGTCACTGGCTCATTCTTCAACAGGCACGCGGTCAGAGCCCCGGTCTCCTCCCACTACTTGGGAGCTTACGACTTCATGTTCTATTTCACTCCCCGATGGGTTTCTTTTCACCCTTCCCTCACAGTACTACTTTGCTATCGATCACCCAGGAGTATTTAGCATTGCAAAAGAGTCCTTGTTGATTCACACAGGATTCCATGTGCCCTATGCTACTTGGGTCAGAGCCCACAAGGAGAAGCTGTTGAGAGCAACTTCTCTCAAGCTCCTATGTGTTCAGCTATTTCACACCTTTAGTAATATTTTTAAAACACCTATTTTACCCCTAATCTTTCATAAACACTTAAATAAATGTTATTTTTAAACTTTAATAATATTTTTATAATACTTATTTTACCCCTAAAGCACTTAAATAAATGTATTTACCAAACACTATTTTCTTTAAATAAGCAGTTTATTGTTGTTGTGGATTAAGTGCTCCCATTGAGTAACTTATCTAGTCAGTGCTTATCTATAAGCACAAGCCGGGCCAAATGCAGCCCAAATAACTCAATGAGAGCACTTATCCACAACAGCGATAAGTTACTTGCTTGAAATAAATGGCATTTGATAAATACATTTATTTAAGTTCTTATGAAGAAAATAGGCATTATAAAAATATTACCAAGGTTTTGAAATAGCTTACCACGCAGGTGACAAGGAGAAACTGCTCTCCTTATCCATTAGGTGTTACAAACATACTTTTAAAAAGTGCTTTAATAACTATAAGCTGAAATAAGTACTTATATAAGCCGGGCGAAACGCAGCCTAAACTAGATATTTCTCTCCGGTTGAGAAGGTTGCTTACCTGCAATTCAAACTTATATTATGTTCACTGATTTAGTACATGATATAAAATCATTTGATCCACTTCTCTTGACCATCAGAAGATTGGTCCATTTCCCTCCACATACTCTGCTTCTAGGTTGCATTTCTTAGTACTAATTTGCATTAATGTGAAAAATAAAAAATAAAAAATTCCATTGAATGGGAAAAAAAAAAAAAAAAACTATGCCCCCTGTAAAAGGTTATGGCTGGTTCTACTGTAAAAAAGCTAGCCATAATGCATGTTACAGACATTCCAACATACCCATGGTTTGGTATAACATGGATAAACCAGATCCAGCTCTCCCCTTCATATTCTAATATGCAATTTTTAAACCAAACCCATGAGCATTCTTACCGGGGCCCACTCCCACGACGCCGTTTAAAAGAATCAGATGGTCCATACCTGGCTGAACTATGACCAGCTAAACCAGGACCTTGCAATTGAGGCACCTGATATGGCTTGTTAGCTACCGCAGTGTGTGGTGGTGGTGACATATAATGGCTTGGTTGATCACTCCAATGTGTACTAACAGTTGCTGATGTCCTGAGTTTATGATAATGCGAAGGAGAGTTCTGGCGAACGTCGTCGCTCATTAGTGATTCAAGGAAACTGCTTGTATTCTGGCCCATTCCTCTCTTTTTCCCTGGTGCTGACTTGTCTATCCCAGCTGCATTCAACATTGAAGTCAACGAGTCCGTGGATTCATGGGGAAGCAAGATTCCAGATAGCCCGTCATAAGATAATATACACGCAATTGCATATACAGAAGCCCCAAGCACCGGAGGTAGAACTTTCTGCGGATGTTTTACCTGCAAAAGAAGGTTCGGGTTTAAGAACTCTGTAGAGGAACAGAAACTTTGGCTATAATAAACAAAGATAATATGAACTGGGAGTTGATAACAAAGAGGTTTTAGATTTATTTGTCATTGTTATTGACAGTTCAAGAGGCTATCAGCTACACTCCCCATCTAACATTTTTGGGGCAATAACCCCATTTCAAGTGGTAGTAGTGGTTGTAAGCATAGTGTTTAAACCCGGTATCAGATCGGGGATTGTCCCAGTCCGATACTGAGTTGGATCGCCGATCCAACTTGGGATCGGCTGATACAAAACATGGCCAGTTTTTTTTTCCGAAACCGAGTCCTGAGCCAATCCCAAGTTGGATCGGCCGATCCGGACCGGGATCAGCCGATCCTTTACACCATGTCTGTAAGTGTAAACCGTACTGCAAGAGAATACATCTATAACCAAATCCGTACATATTCAGGGGGTGTATTCTAGCAAAATACACATTGATGCCAGGAAATGTTATCATCCTCATGGAGTTGGGTCTTTCCCACCCCCCAATTCAGAGACATAACCCATTTGACTGTGCGCTAAGAGTTGCAGTAGCAACTGTACATTAAGGAATTTACAATGTAACAACATTATGTAATAATAGTATGCACTGCAAACTTCTGTATATACATAAACATATTCAGTACACTATATCTCTGTATATATATCTTCATATGTATCCACAAATATTTTGGAATTATTTTACATGGTGGTGTAGCATTTCATTACTACCTAAAAGTCCAGGGTTTGAAGTATCAGTAATCCGTAGTTGTATTGGTCACAGCTCCAATACCAATATGTATCGGTTGATCTGGATTAGTATCAGACTGCATCGCTCTGAGACGTTGTGTGGAAATTAAGGGACTTTTCAAGTATCGACCGATATGTATAATCATATATCTCAGATGGTTTAATCCAATACCGAGATAGATTAACAAGACCAGACACCTATTTTAACCACAATTTCCATGGATTCTTGAAAACACTTATCAATATGTACATGTATTCATATGTGTATGCATATACAAATAATGATACATGATGATGGTGCACTTCATTAGTATTAAAAGTAAAAGCAATACTAGGAACTTACTTTAAACAAGATTGCCGCAGATAATCTCTCTCTCAAGCAGTAAAT
>JAUPMG010000019.1:15015533-15025707 GCA_031762675.1 Pachysandra terminalis
TAGGAGGCCAACCTGATTAGTCAATAGAGACTTAGCAATTAATCTAAAATAAAATAATTAGACAAGATAATAAATTATATCTGATAGCTCTACAGATCCACCTCAGACCCACCAGTAAAAGTCCTCTAGCAGAAGTTGCTTAGGTGGCCAGCTGAAATATAGAAAATCAGAAACCCCATTTTACCCCTACTGCTGAACCTATTCCCAACTTAACCTGTAAACCTATAAATAGGAACCTTAGGTCATTTTCATTCATTTTCTTCTTCTTCTTCTTCTTCTTCTTCTTCTTTTTCTTCCTCTCTTCTCTTTTCTTGGAGCATTGGAGCACATGGGAGACCATCGGAAATCGCGGAGACTCGACGAATCAACCCCGACGCAATTCCGACAACGCCCCAAGTTGAGTATCCTCTCTTTGAAGTTGTATTTGGTTGTGTTTTTTCATTATGACCTGGGGGAAGGGTAAATTTTCGAGTGGCCACCTTCTCCTTGGGATTTCTACCTAGTTTGCATGCTGTAATTGGTGACCTTAAATCCTTGACCTCTATAATTGACTTGAAATGTGAAAAACCAAAGCCCTAAGTGGAGAAAATAGAGAGAAAACCCCAAATATCCACTATAGATCAATCAAATTCAAAAATAAAGCATAATCGAACCTTCCTGGGAGTGAGATCAACCTCCCTATGAAATTTCATATCTATTGGACCTTTCCCGAGCTTCGGCGACCCTATTCGGCACGCTGAACAGTCTGCCAAATCTCAGAGCTTATTTGAGCTCACTAGAATGGTCGTCGAATGCCTCCTATGCGAGCCTAAGAGGTCGCCGAGACCTGTTCGGTGAGCCTAAGAGGTTGCCGAACCAAAGTTGGTAGATAATCTGAGTTCACTTTTGGTCTATCGAGACTCATCCGGACCAAATCCCGAGGTGCCAAGCTAATTGGCACACTTTTGCACTTCTCGCCGCGCCGAAGGGTCGTCGAGGACCCCGCCGAACTGATCCCTTGGTTCGATGTTGGTGATTCCAGCATCAGCATGTGTATAATAACTAACCTCACGTGTTTGACATATTTTCGAAGTCAAATGACCTACCATGCAAAATATTCCGTCAATCCGGAAGTTGGATTTTCTAGACTTGGCCGAGTAATAGGAGATTTTGGGAAAACAAGTGTGAATGACCCCAAAACACTCCTATTAGCTCTATATCATCATATTACATATGTTTGAATGATAATGGTAGTAGTGATAAAGTAATAACATTCATTTATGTTGAAAGGGCATTATTTAAGTGCTTCTTGCATAGTTCCCTTGGGTGTATGATGTATTAAGGCACTATGATGCCTCAAAATCTTATTTATGGTGGATGGATAATGATTGAAAGCTTAAGTGTGATTTATGTAAGGTGTGGAGTCTGTGAGTGTTCCCAGTGTGGTTTATATCCCCTTCACTTGAATATGGTTACCTTGTTTTCCCTTTTGATGGCATCGTGGGTTATATAGAGTTATATTGTGTACTATAGTATCTTATAGAGTGGATTAAGGGATTGTGTTCATATGATTGATGATTGAATTTATGTCTATGAAATATTGTATGATGCATTAATAAATGGATTTGAATATGGATAATTGCATATAGACCTTCCGGCTGTGACGGCCTAGTCTAATACCCCATATGATACCCTTGGGTTCAGACTAACACATGAGATATTTGACTTGACAACCATTATTGTCCTATGAGAGGACCCCTGTTATTGTACCCAAGCTGAGAGTGAACCCACATAGGGAGGCCTCTACAGTCTTGAGGGATGATGGTTACCCAAGGATCTGCACGTTGGTGTAAGCTTGGAAGATGGTGAACTATCCCAAGGATTCGCAAGTTGGTGTAAGCTTGGGAGACAGTGAGACCATGTTATTCTTTCTGTTGGATTTTGAATATGTAGGATTCCCTGAAGGAATAAAAACGTGGGTGTGAGCCTTGGCCGCGGGCCTGTGATAAAAAAAGAAGTGGGGGAGATTGTGCCTCCTAGGTTGAAAGCCCTTAGAACTATGTTGTACACATAGAATAATCCTCTTCCTTAGTCCGTTCATACGGGGGATGATTTTAGGTTGCTGGAACATCCTGGGACGAATTCAGGTTGCTTGGACACCCCGGATAGAGATTGGGATCACGTGGGAACTTACGATATTTCATCTTCCGTACAGTGTTTGCATTTCACTTGCAGTTACATATCTTTGTTGATATTAGTGTGAGAGCCTTGTGTAGGAAACACCTGGCCTAATTTTCATATAAATCTAAGCATATAGTTGTGGAGATATTGACTGTTGAGATATACTCAGTAAGTATGGGAGAGAACAACAAATTGTGTGAATTTATAGTTTAACCACCACATTGTTCACCACTAGCACATATACTACTTATTACACATTGTACACTTATCGCACTTTCTCATAATGTTGGAACATGAGCAAATGCACTTCATCGAAGGTTTACTCATTTTGGCTTCCAACTTATGTGTGTTATTTAATATTTCAGGTTCAGGAGCTTAGATACGAAGAGAGAGACTGGATTGAGTAGCGCATTCTGGTAAAATAACTGCAAGAGTATAGAAGTAGACTCTCATTTACTTAGATTTCTTTAGATTTCAATTTTGATAGTATTAGTTACTTATATCTTATTAGAAATGCTTAAATCTTCTGCTTATGTTTTGACTATTGTTACCCACTCCCATAGAAATATGGGGTAAAGATTAAGAATAAATCAGAAATTTCTGAAATTAAAAATTTCTGGTTTGGTTGGTGACAATGTCGATTCCCAGAATCTAATGTTTTACATTACATTACCTTAGCTTCTGATCATTGTCCTATCCTGTTAAATCTTGTGTCTATTAGTGCATCTCGAAGAGGAAGGTTTCGTTTTGAATAAATGTGGGTTAAGAAGGCTTAATGTGAAGAGCTTATTGAACTTCCGTGGAAGAATGAGTGTATTGGTTCGAACATGTTCAAAGTGGCGGAGAAAATTAAGAGATTCAATAAGAAATTAATGACATGAAACGAAAATCAGTTTGGAAACATTTCAAGAAAAATTCGTGAGCTCAAACTTAATCTTGCAGTCTTGAAACTAAAACCATACACAGTGGAAGTTGAGGAAGAAATTAAAATTCAGAAAGAACTTAAGGATTATTTGTTTAATGAAGAACTCCTCTGGAAACAACGTTCGCGAGTTGATTGGCTTAAGCAAGGTGATTGTAATACAGCCTTCTTTCATGCCAAAGCGACCCAAAGAAAGCATCGCAATACCATTTGGGGTTTGAAAAATGAAGGAGTCGGATGTTCTAAGAATGCAGAGATCCAACAAATTATGGTGGATTATTTCAACATCTTTTCTTCGAGCCAACCTATTGAGATAAACAAGTTTCTGGACAAAATTTAGATGTGTGTTACCCTAACCATGAATGAAACACTCATTTTAGCGCGAACTACCGATGAGGTCAATCAAGCACTTTTCCATATGCATCCAAACAAATCTCCTGGACCTGATGGTATGTCCCCTTTATTTTTCCGAAAACATTGGCATATTATCGGCATAGTGTTTAAACTCGGTTCTGACTCGGGTATCGTCTCAGTCTGATCTCGAGTTGGATCGGACCTAGTTGGACTTTCTTAATCAATTGAAAAAAAATTGAAAACCCAACTCGTCCGATCCGACTAACCGATACCAAGTTGGATTGCCCGATTCCTATCGGGATCGGACTGAGTCAATGTATTTAGCATTAATAAAGGATCGGTTCCAACTCGGGTATCGACCCGATCCGATCCTTTAAACTATGATCATCTGTAATGATATTGTTAAGGCTATGATTAGTTTCTTTTACTCTGGGAGACTCCTTAAACAAGTAAATCAAACACATAATGTCCACATTCCTAAAGTCAAATCCCCAGTTGACATGACTCAATTATGGCCTATTAATCTATGCAATGTGATATACAAAATTATTGACTAGTAGACTTAAAATAGTCTTGCTAAAAATCATTGGGCTAAATCAAAATGCATTCATTCCAGGGCGCCGAATTTCTGATAATGTTTTGGTGACCCACGAAGTAATGCTCTACATTAATCACAAAGATGTAGGAAAGGATTTCCCTATGTCTCTCAAGTTAGATATGAGCAAAGCCTATGACTGAGTTGAGTGGTCTTTCTTGAAAAGAATGATGCTCAAGTTGGGTTTTTGTAGGAATGTGGGTAGACCTCATCATGGAGTGTGCGCGTACAGTGAGCTGTACTATTATTCATAACGGTGAAGTAAGTCAAAGCATCAGTATTCTAAAATTAGAAGTTTTCTATAGTAAGAATACTCCTTGCAATGTTCGTACTCATAACAGAGACTCTCAAGGTAAAGGCATACTAGAATGGCGGGGGATACCCTTGGTTTATCGGCGATGTTTCAAAGATCAAAAAAAGAACTTTTTGCTTATATAAAGGAAAGAGCGGAAGAAGTTGATAGGGTGGAAAGGAGGCCTACTATCCTAAGCAGGTAAAGAAGTTTTGATTAAATCAGTTGCATCAGCAATTCCCATCTACTCTATGTCATGCTTTAAGTTGCCAGTTAGTATTTTTCGAAATTCATTGGGTAGTTGGAGTAAAATGTGTAAACATAAAAGTGAGGGAAAAATGAGATTCAGAGATCTAGAAGCTTTATATAAAGGCTATGTTAGAAAAACAAGGGTGGTAACCACCGATATGGGCTCAGTAGGTAGCAAGCTGGGTTCTAGTGGGCGTCTCCGGAAGTAAGTCTGGAGTTCGAATCCCACTAGAAGCACTTGTGGCCAAGGGTTTACCTTCAATGCTCCCGCCCCGAACGTGGATTAGTCCCGCACCTATGTGGGTGTGGGGACACCACGTGGTTAAGACCCAAAAAAGAAAGAAAAACAAGGGTGGCATTTATTTAATGGCAATGAATCCTTGTTTTATAAGATATATAAAGGAAAGTACTTTCCGAAAGCATCATTTTGGGATGCTAAGCTTGGGTATCAACGTTCCTAGGCTTGGAGGAGCATTCTAGATGGAAGAGAAGTTGTGAGAAAAGGGGTCTTTTGGAGGATAAGGATGGTATCGAAGTGAAGATATGGGATGATCCTTGGATTCCTAAACCAAGCTCATTTAAATTGATCACCCCAAAACCAAGCAACCAAGGAAGCTTTGTTGCCGACTTCATTGAATCTGTCATGAGAAAGTGGAGGAGGAGAAATTGGAGGTTACGTTATTGAGCTGCTGTGATGTTGATAGAGTGCTGGTGCTCATTAGTAAATTTGACATACCTGATAAGCTCATGTGGTTCTTCATAATTGATGGCAAATTTTCAGCATCTTCCATTCGATTATCCAAGTTGAATGTGATTGAGGGATTATCTTCGCCTTCAGCTGAAAATAAGTTTTAGAATGTGGTATGTAGCATTGATGGTATGCCAAGAAAAAATTTGTTTTTATGGAAATGTTGCTTGAACATCTTACCAGTCCTATCTAATTTGAAAAGAAAAAAAATTATAAGGAAGCTAGTTGTCCAAGATGCTGTCAAGGCGAGGAGACAATTCTTCATCTTTTGAGGGACCACCAGACTAGCAAACAAGTATGGTTCTCATCACCACTGAGTCTTTGTATCTCAGGCTCAGTGAGATCAATGGAGGAGTGTGTTAGGATCCACCCATGTTAGGTGGATGAACAGTAAACAAGTATGGTTCTTATCACCGCTGAGTCTTTGTATCTCAGGCTCAGTGGGATCGATGGAGGAGTGTGTTAGGATCCACCCATGTTAGGTGGATGAACAGTTTTTTGGAGAAGACAAGGAGTCTTAGGAAAAAGACAGAGTCTTGGGAAGAAGCCAAGGAGCTTTGTCTTGGAAAGACAAAGGGGTTGATGAACTTGGACATGTTTGTTCATCTTCTTCTTACCTTCTTCTATATAGAGCTGTAGAGAGCATTGAATGAATAATTACAGGTAGTGAGTTATAGTGATAAGATTGAGTGAGAAGATTACCGAGTTTTATAATCGAAATGCTTTTGCTCTTGTATCCTACTATTTGCTCATGGTGAAATTGTACTCTGTGGACGTAGGCAGGTTTGTGCCGAACCACATAATTCTCTGTGTTCCTGTGTATGAGTTTGATTCTTTGCAGAGAGTTTCCCAACAGAGTGGATCAAGAATATTGCATTCTGCTCAAAAGAGAGGAGACAAGAAAATTATGAGCTTATTTGCACTGGTCTACTGATTTCTTTGGAAAATGAACTGGTCTTTTGAGCATAAACAACTTTGTCCTTGCGGATGTGGTGAAGAGTAGCTTAATCTGGAGTGATCTTCTTACTACAAACTCACTACAACCCAACCTAAATCAAGAACAGGTAGCTTGGAGACCATCAATTTGTGCCAAGTTTAAGTGTAACTTAGACGGTACCTGGACTAATGACACGAGGGTTGGTGGTGGGGGCGCAGTGTTTCGTGATGGTTCTGATAATTTCACAGCTTGCTCTTGTTGTAACTCAACAAACATGGGTAGTGCAAACTGTATGTGAAGCATTAGCCCTCAGAAAAAGCATCATATTTGCCCTCTCATAACATGCTAAATATAGAAGTTGAAAGGAGATTCGAAGACGACAATTATGAAAGTCTTAAAGCTCAGGAAAAGCCCATCAACGGAAATCGATGCGTGTTGCTGATGTCCAAAGACATCACTGATTTAGTACATAATCATCAGATGATTGGTCCATTTCCCTCCACATACTCTGCTTCTGGGTTGCAATTCTTAGTACTAATTTGCATTAATGTGAAAAATAAAATATTCCATTGAATGGAAGGGGAAAAAAAAAACCTATTCCCCCTATAGGACATAAGATCAATGGGTGGTTCTATTGTAAAAAAAAACCAGCCATGATGCATGTTAGACATTCCATCATCATACCTTCTCATAATTTCCATGAAGTTGCTTTGGTATAACATGGATAAACCAGATCCAAATCTCCCCTTCATATTCTAATATGCAATTTTTAAACCAAACCTATGATCACTCTTACCGGGGCCCACTCCCACGATGCCGTTTAAAAGAGTCAGATGGCCCATACCTGCCTGAACCATGACCAGCTAAACCAGGGTCTTGCAATTGAGGCACCTGATATGGCTTGTTAGCTACCGCAATGCGTGGTGGTCGTGATGACATATAATGGCTTGGTTGGTCACTCCGATGTGTACCAATAGTTGCTGATGTCCTGAGTTTATGATAATGCGAAGGAGGGTTCTGGTGAATGTCGTCGTTCATTAGTGATTCAAGGAAACTGCTTGTATTCTGGCCCATTCCTCTCTTTCCCCCTGGTGTTGACTTGTCTATCCCAGCTGCATTCAACGTTGAAGTCAATGATCCCGTGGATTCATGGGGAAGCAAGATTCCAGATAGCCCGTCATAAGATAATATACACGCGATTGCATATACAGAAGCCCCAAGCACCGGAGGTAGAACCTTGTGCGGACATTTTACCTGCAAAAGAAGTTTCGGGGTTTAAAAACTGTGTTGAGGAACAGAAACTTTGGCTATAATAAGCAAAGAGAATATGAACTGGGAGTTGATATCAAAGAGGTTTTAGAATTATCTGTCATTGCTATTAACAGTTCAAGAGGCTATCAGCTACACTCCCTATCTAACATTTTTGGGGCAATAACCCCATTTCAAGTGGTAGTACTGGTTTGTAAGCATAGTGTTTAAACTCGGTATCAGCCGATCCAAAACATGGTCTAGTTCTTTTTTTTTTTTTTTAAATAAAATTTTTGAAGTAAACTGGACGATCCATATTGGATCATCCAATCTGACTCAGTTTCGGACCGAGTCATAGAAGTTTTAGTAAATTCGGGATCGGCTTGGGATTGCGACTCGTCCCGAGCTGATCTTGCGTTACCGATCCAGACCAGGATCGATCGATCCTTTACATCATGTTTGCAAGTGTAAACCGCATTGCAAGAGAATACATCTATAACCAAATCCTTACATACTTGGGGAGTATTCTACCAAAACACACATTGAAGCCAGGAAATGTTACCATACTCATGGAGTTGGATCTTTCCCATCCCCCAATTCATAGACAACCCATTTGCCTGTGCTCGAAGAGTTTTATTAGCAACTGTACACCAAGGAATTTACAATGTAACAAAATTATGTAATAATAGCATGCACTGCAAACTTCTGTATATACATAAACATTCAGTATACATATTCATATGTATCCACACATTTTGGAATTATTTTACATGGTGGTGTAGCATTTCATTACTACCTAGCTGTATTGGTCACTGCTCCAATACCAATACGTATCGGCTGATCTGGATTGGTATCAGACTGCATAGACGTGTGGAAATAAGGGATTTTTCAAGTATCGACCGATACTTATTACATATCATCACGTATCTCAGATGGTTTAATTTGATACCGAGATGGATTAGCAAGAACAGAAACCTATTTTACCCACAATTTCCACAGATTATTGAAAACATTTATCAATATATACATACATTCATATACGCGTTGATGGTGCACTTGATTAATATTAAAAGTAAAAGCAATACTAGGAACTTACTTTAAACAAGATTGCCGCAGATAATCTCTCTCTCAAGCAGTAAATCTGAGCAACATCAAGTGCTGTCGATTCAAAAGTAAGCCACCGATCAATTACTACGGAAACAGTATTATCAGGAGAAGACATGATTCTCTCTCCACGTCCACATGTATTCATTTCCATGTCATCATCACTCCCAGATGCATCACCATCTTCATCACTATCATCATCATCATCGTCGTCGTCATCCTTTGAAGGTGCAACAACCATCTCTGTAGCAAGCAACAGTAGGGGGTATGGTCCCACGACAGTACAGTTCCTTATGTACAAACCACCATCTCCACGGGTTATCTCATCATATATGACCAAAGGGCAAGTATTGGATTTCTTAAGTGACAATTTAAAATTAGAGGAGTGAGGATGCAAGGAGACTTTAGCACCACTAGCTGTCTCCACAATAGGTCTTCTTCCATTTCTTAGAGGTGGAAGCAATCTACCCACCATTGGATACAAACCAGCCAATAGAACTGCATGGAGTATTCCCGGGTCTCGTGCATTCAGGCTACAACTAGATGCATCATGGGGGATAAACCCATGCCGGTTCATCTCATTCTTGAGCTGGTTACGCAAACCAAACAACATTCTCATGGTGCTTGAAGAGACAAAATACTGGGAACAAAACCGTGCTTCTTGACCCTTCTCCTTTGCACGTTTCCAGCACTCAAATGCTGCTATAACCATTAGCTGATCACTGTGTCCACCATATAATGAAGCAAGCTCGGCTTTAGCAGCTGCAGCTTTCTTCCTTTCATCTGGGGCCATGGGCAAAATAAATGGATCTCGATAATCGGCTGCACATGCTAAAGTCAAAGCTGGGTCAAGACAGTTCATTAAAATGGCAAAGAAAAGCATTTTGCTTGTTGAAGGATTCACTGGTAGAGAGCCCAATTTCTTCCCAAGTTCTGTAAGCTTCTCGTCAAGTGATAGGGCCCCAATATCTTGAAGAATTAGAATGGCATTGCGTATAGTTTCAAAAATTGGCGGGTCCAATGTCTTGTGTAGGAAATCTACAATTTTGCAATTTGGATCAAGTAATTTCACCTGTCATTTGCAAGCATTAATCACACAATGTCACGCTCATAAATATATCCACTATTTTTGAGAAAACATGCAATAGACGTGGCAGAAGTCATCAGTTTGAGCCTGATTCTCCCTTAACCCAAATGTGACCTTTTATATTTTCCCCAGTCGTGATCGAATGAAAATGGATAAGAGGCTCGTGGGATTGACGTGAAGGGGTAGGGATAGCTATATTTCTGGGAGCGAACTCCCGGCGGCTATGAAGCGCATGGATACCTAGTTTTACAATTGATAGCAAACGTGGTACTTCTTCACAATCAATTAAACATCTCAAGGAAAAAAAGGATTAAATTCAAACAAATTTCCATCATTCCACAACATATCAAGAATCATAGGTTGTGCCTCCTAAAAATTAGTTGAAAAGTAAAAAAGAAGAGCAATGAAATTCATACCTGCAAGCAGAGTTCCTCAATTGGCATCCGCTTAATTTCAGGAATTTGGTAATCTAGCAGAG
>JAUPMG010000019.1:15026965-15040312 GCA_031762675.1 Pachysandra terminalis
ACACCAAGCCCTATCTCAGCCTCAGATTAAAAGCATCAAAGAGAATCTATATCTCTACTAATAATAAAACACCAACTACTTATGTGTTATTCCAATTTTACATTTATTTGAGAAGGGATCTTTTAATCATTGGTTTTATTTGGGATTCTCGAATAAATAATAGTGTTACCTAAATATAAGACACATTGTATCCTATTAAAGTTCGAAGTCAAGTAGAAAAAATCTTATTAAAAGACGAAGAAGAAGAAGAGAAAAGAGAATAATCTCTAAAATTCATCACATTTAACTAGACCCATAAAATATTTACATATGCTTTCTTTTTTAAAATCCCAAGCACACACACACACACAGAAAAAAAAAATCCTACCAATATCCATGCATAGAAAGACCTAAAAAATACTAGGAAACATCAAAAATACCTTCTAAAACAAAAATAAAAATCCATTAGAAACCAAAAACAGATCTGCCTAAATAATTTTAATTCTGCAATTCTCTAATAGTATAAATTCTTTTAATGTTCTCAAAGTTAATCTCAAGAAAATAAAATACATATTACAAATAATAATAATTTTAAATTATTAATACAATTAAAATTTTATTTATACAAATATCAACTACATATTTAAACATCTTCTTTAATACTTCAAAGGGTAATATAAAAAGTTTAGTAATTAACAAACTCCAGAAATAATATTGAATGAGAACCAAAAACTCTCATTAGATTTATTAAATCTTCTATTTTAATTAGGATCTAAAATAAGCAAGATTCTACATTACTTTACAAAAAATATCCAACTACTTTATGATAAATACCTTTTATTAGGAATGTTATCAAAATTCCTAAAAAAGATTACCTAAATATAATTTACTATAAGCTCTATATGTACAGAGACCAAATCAAGAATAAAGAGTTCACTTTTTTTCAGGAGTAGAGTGCCCAGATAAATGTATAGTTACAGACACAAAACACAAATAGACACACATAAACAACATCTACACGCCAACACAAATAACTATATATAAACAAAAGGACATGCAAAAATATATAAAGAACCTGGTGAGACTCTAATGTTGATGTAATGACATCTTTGAAGGATGAAATTGGAAGCTTAGATCTCTTCTCGGCAATCTGCATGCATAAAGTCACAGTGAATCTTCATTCCAAACCTAATTTGAACAGATATCAATGGCGTCTGTGCAAGTACATTCTCATGACGGAAAATCAAAATTAAGAGTATGATGTGACACCAAAAGAAGTGTGTAACTTTCCAAATAAAATGTGGTTAGTGGAGAAAACCTGTTTCAAGTTTGGTGTCTTATTCATTCTAGAAGCAAGTGATTCCACTTTCTTTGCAATTTCAACCTTGTTAATTGAAGGTTTGCAGAAACTATCATCTTTTGTCACCCGCATTTTCTCAGCCTTTCCAGTATGGTTACCAAGCATTTCTTCATTCATCTCTCTATCATCAGGAGGATAGCTTGTAAATAAGTCCCGTAAAACCTCTTTTGTCTCTTCTGAAAATGTCAGATGAGTAATACTTTCCTTTTCCTTCAAGGCATTTGCATTCTTCTTTTTAGTCTTATAAACAGAAACGCACCGCTGTTTGCCACGCCTATACAAAATCAGCATTTGTAAGAAACTAAATTCCAAAAGGTCGTTATGTTATTAAAAAAATGACAAGCAAAATCCTGTCAGTGTTCTTTCAAAAATTGAGGCTATGATATACTATTGTATGTAAGATCATTGTCAAATCATTCAATTACAAGCTCATCATAGATCACAGTAGTCATAAGTAATCATAAATGAAGCAAATATTGACTCACCCAGAACTTTTCGAAACCATTCCCAACTTCCTGCATAACATATGAACAGCAGCACGTTCAGGATTTGTAAGATTGGCTTCAAACGTGTACACTGCATGTAAAATCCATGGAGTAAGTCAAAAATCAGCATAAAAATTTTCATAAAAGGCTCCTAGTTTAATAAGCCATTTATTCTTGAATTACTACACATCGGAATGGTGGAAACCAGACAATTAAACTTTCCAAAGTCTGGTTCCAAAATGCACAAGGAATAACTCATTCACTTTTTCAGAGTGGACTCAATTAAAAAGGCATTGAATGTGTACATTGGTGGTAAATCAACAAATTGGTGTAGAAGGTAATTTCTCAGTAAATTTTTTTTTATCATTAACAACGTTTTATTATTAATCATCAAGAGGATTACAGAAATAACGAGAAATCACGAAATGTGATCCAAAAAGAAAATAAAACAACTATACAAAAGTATAAGAAAAAGTCGGAAAAAAAGTCTATGAAAAAACAGCACAATCCTATCCATTATGATTCACAATATCCTCCCCCATAGGTTTTCCTGCATCAAAATATTCTCTATCCACGCCTCTTCTGGCCCAGTCATTTGCCATCTCATTAGCAGATCTCAAAACATGAGAGAAAGAAATTCTTAATCCGGCTGCCAAAAACCGAGCCTGTCTAATCCAATGAGCGTATCTCCATGGGAATCTCCCACCGCCTAACATCCAGGAAATAACAGAAGAAGAATCCCCCTCAACCTGAATATACTCCAAATTAAGCTTCCTAGCTTCTTCAGACCAGCAATTAAAGCCCTAATCTCAGCTGTAATAGAATCTGCATCACCGATCGGGCCCGAAAACACATGAATAACCTCACCAAGTGAGTTTCTGAAGACCCCACCAATCCCAGATCTACCGTGATTGCCCAAAGAAGAGCCATCAAAATTCAGCTTAATGCAATCCCCAGCCGGTGCACACCATACCGCCCTCTTCAAAGAACGAACCGTCGAAGAATGTAACAAAACGTCCCAACAACTGGTAATCGAATCCATAGATATGCCCTGAAATTCATGTCTAACTGCCACCCAACTCACCACCATCCCCATAATGGAATCTATCAACCACGATACCGGTCTCTGAACCTCCTCGAAGATACGTCTATTCCTTTCGCTCCAAATACCTCAAACGATCGAAAAGAAGAGGGCTTCAGAAAAAATCTTTCCTCTCTGACCAAATCCTCAAAATCTCCATTGATCAAACAAAGCAACCAAACTCTCCGGCATAACCCATTCCACGCCCATAAGTGTCAGAAAGTGTAACCAAATCCCTCTAGCTATTGCACAACGTACGAACAGATGATCCACTGACTCCCCTTGATTCCTGCATAAAAAATAGATATGTGGAGAAATAGCAAAATGACCTCTCCTCTTTTGAAGCATATCACAGGTATTAATTCGATATAAAATAGCAGTCGAAACAAAAAGTCTCACTCTCGGAGAAATTTTGTCCTTCCACAACTTGGAAGTACAAAAAGGAGGTTGACCAGAATTAATTTCCCTACCTAGGAATTGAAAAAAAGATTTGGTAGAGAACACACCATTAGATTCCAAGGAGCAAACTCGGATATCTGGACATAGAGTCAATAAAACATAACTGGAGAGTATCGAATAAACTTGACAACTCCTCCAACTCAACATCTCTAAGATCTCTTCTAAAAATAAGATTCCACACCAAACATGTAGAAGACCAAGAAAGAATGTTAGAGACAACTGCATCCCTATTTTGCACCACCATAAATAGCCGATGAAACCTGACTCTAAGAATGGACTGACCCCACCATAAATCCAACCAAAATCGAATATTCGAGCCCTTTCCCACCCGAAAACGGATAAGAGAATAAAAGGAGGGAGCCATAGCAGAAATGGCCTTCCAAGGGCTACGGGCATAAATTCTTGCTGATTGGTTTATATCCCAATCATTTAACCATTTCTCGAATTTACTTACTATTACCTTGTACTATAAAGCTTCGGTGTCGTTGCCAAAACGCCATAACCATTTTCCAAGCAAAGCTGAATTCCGAAACTGAATATTACCTAAATTAAGGCCACTTGCATTTTTGCTCTTGCACACCACACTCCACTTCACTAGGTGATCTCTCTTATGATCTCTTCCATCCCAAAGGAAATCCCTTTGAGCTTTCTCCAACATCTTACTAATTCTCACCAAGACACGGAAAAGAGAAAGATAGTAAATAGGTAAACTGGATAGAACCGATTGAATCAAAGTAACCCGACCTAAAGATAAGTAATTTCTTTTCCAAGTAGATAATCTCTTTTCCACCCTATCAATGACTGGAGCCCAAAGCAATAATGATCTACCACTATCCCCCAACAGTAAACCGAGGTATCTAATCGGCAAACTGGTGATACGATAACCCAGATAATCCGCAAACTGCTGTAATCGACCCTTTTCCATATGAAACCCAGAAATTGTTAATTTCTCCATATTAACTTTGAGACCAGATACCATTTCGAAACATCTTAATATCGCCTTAATCCAGTATGCCTGTTCCTCTACCATCTCAAAGAATATAATAGTATCATCAGCATACTGTAGGTGGGACACAGGCATCCTAGTACGACCAACCAAAAACCCCTTAATAAGGCCCAAACTCTCAGCCCTAGAAACAAACTGCTCAAAACATCACCAACTAAATTAAAAAGGAAATGGAGAAAGAGGATCACCTTGTCTAATACCTCTAGAAGATTGAAAATGCCCATGCACACTCCCATTAAAAAGAAAAGAAAAGGAGACCTTAAAGATACCCAGTAATCCATTTCCTCCATTTATCCCCAAAACCCTTCCATTTCAACACCAAGTCAATGAAACCCCATTGCACCCTATCATAAGCCTTCTCCCAATCCAACTTACACAAAAGTCCTGGGACACCACTCCTCTCTCTCCTCAACCACCTCATTAGCCACCAATACACTATCCAAGATCTGCCTCCCTGCAATAAAAGCAAATTGATTTGGCGAAACTAGACCACCAATCACACTTTTAAGTCTTTTTGCCAACACATTCGCAATTATCTTATAAAGACTAGTGATCAAACAGATGGGTCTAAAATCTTTAAGCTCATTAGCACCAGTTTTTTTTTGCGATCAACACCAGAAAGGTCTCCTTTGTAATCTTATTAATCACACCATTTGTATAAAACCCATCAAACACTCGCATAAGATCATCATTAATAACCTCCCAACAATCCTGATAAAAAGCCAATGTATGACCGTCCGGACCCGGAGCTTTATCTCTCTCCATACCCAAAATAGCTCCTTTCATCTCTTCCCTCTCAAAAGGTCTTTCCAACCATTCAACTTGATTAGAAGAATGCACATCCCCAGGAATATTCCTAAGATTGAACCTCAACTCCTGCTTCGAAGCATAAAGCTTACTATAGAACTCCATCATAGCCTCAGTAATATCACCCACCTCCTCAATCCTCTCTCTGTTCACAATTAAACTCGAAATAGCATTCACTTTCGATCTCCCACTAGCCATTTTATGAAAAAAACCCAGTATTTCCATCTCCTTCCTTTATCCAAGTTGCTCCCGATTTCTGTCTCCAACTAATCTCCTCTTGTTTCAAAATAAGATCCAACTCTTCCCTCTTTGAACTCCTCCTAACCCTCTCCCCATCAAATAACCCCCTCTGATGTTCCCAAAGGTCTATCTCTTCAATTTCCCCAAACAAAGCTATTTTACGCAAAGGAACATCACCAAAAGTTTCAATATTCCAACACTTAATCTTGCCTTTAAGAAATTTCAAAGATCTTATAAAATTAAAACCAAATGATTAGACAGACTCCTATCCCCCTCCTCCCACCAACCTTTGACCTCATCTTTAAAATGTCTATTAGTAAGCCACATATTTTCAAAACGGAAAGGGGAAGGACCATTGCGAACCAAGTCAACTGAAATCAGAATGGGCTAGTGATCAGAAGTTGTTCTCGGCAGAATTTTCTGGGACAAATGCAAAAAATGCTCATCTCACTCAACCGAACCCAAACACCTGTCCAACCTACAGCAAAGGGCATTATCTTGAAGATTAGACCACGTAAAGCGACCTCCAGCTAATGGATAATCCACCAAAGCAAGATCATGCACCAAGGATGAGAACCTCCTCATACTCCTGGTAACCCTAGTCTCCCTGATACGCTCATCTCTAGATCTGACCACATTAAAATCCCCAATCAAATACCACGGAATTAAAGTCGTACTAGCAATATCACGAATCTTCACTCCACCCAAAAATCCTCTCGAGTTCTATACGCATTAGGACCATAAACACTAGAGAGCTTCCAAAGAAACCCATCATTCAAACATTTGAAATTCACCGAGATACAAAAAGTACCAATAGCCACCTCTCCACCTTCTAACTTATCAATATCCCACATAATCAAAATCCCCCCGAAGACCCACTGCCGGCAAACAAACCCAATTCCTATTATGAGTGCCCCACAAACTACGAATCAATCTCCTGCCAGTGTCACTTTTTCTAGTCTCTTGAATAACCACGACCCACGGTTTAAACTTCCTACAAGCTTCTTTAACCGCTCTCTTCTTACCATCACCCCCCAAACCTCTGATGCTCTAACTAATAATCCTCATCGATTCACCTTAGACAAACTCCCTTATAAACTAGTCTTCGACGACCTCCTATGATACTTCAGGCTCCACTCCAAATTCTGAAGTTCCCTCACTAAAGGTGAAGCACCTTTAGACGAAATTTCCCGAGCATTTCTAAATCTAGCCACCACTTTTGACATATCAACATTAGACCCATTAAGATCCGTAGCTTCCAATCTAAATAGATTAGCCACATCCTCTACCCCCACCCAATCATCAAACAAAACTTTATCGGGAATAATCTTCACCACCTCCTCAGAAAGACACCTCTCTTCAGGTATCTCACTCTCATCAAAACAGCCCATATCCACTCCTTCCTCTTCCAAACGCAAAGAAGCATTGGTAATCTCATTAGAGGAAATATTCAGTTTCGGATCCAGCTTTTGCATTTTCAATTGAAATGACGAATCAGGAAAAGCACTTGGCTCTATGGTACCTGATACAAAGCTCACCAGGGAAAGGGGTAAATGAAAAGAATAATTACCCAAACAAGAAAATAAAATCATAGCTCTCTTATGCCAACCCTCCATGGCTCCATCTGGAAGAGAACGAAAGAACACACGGTCCAAAAATTTAGCAGGGACCTGAGAACGATAGTATAAGGACTTCAAAGAAAAAAACGACTTAACCTGTGATAACCCATCACATTTATCAAGAGCATGAGAAATTGTTTGGTCTCTAAACATATTTGAGCTATGCATCGATCTCAAGGGCAGAGAACCACTGATTCGACTGCAAACTTTATCTGGCTTCTGATATCCTTTACTGCACGAAAAAAAGGAAAAAGAGGGGCAATAGCTTCACCCTTCTTCTCCACCGCTAAAATCGCTACCTTTTCATCATACCCCGCTTGGATCAAATCCAGAATTACCAATTGTTCTGAGGAGGAGTCAGATACAACCTCAACAACTTCACAGCAAGAAGAAACCCCTACATGACTCTTCAAAACTTCATTGCCCATCGGAAGAACTCTTTCGCACAAATTCATATCAATCGGACAATCCACCGGTGAAGATATAGACATAGTGTTTAAACTCAGTTTCGGATCGGCGATCGTCCCGGTCCGATACCGATTTGGATCGCCGATCCAAATCTAGATTGAACAATCTGAACTGATCCAAGAAGAAAAAAAAAACCCAACCCCTCTTTTTCTCTTTTTTTTTTTTTTTGATAAAACCCTCTTTTCTTGCATTGGAAGCTTCCGACAGGTTACTCTCTCTCTCTCTGGTAGTAGACGGAAGACCTCTCTCTCACCCTCTCTCGCTCGCAGCCCCTCTCTCTTGATCGCAGCAGACGGCAGACCTCTCTCTCTCGATCGCAGCAGACGGCAGACCTCTCTCTCTCGATCGCAGCAGACGGCACTACCAGACTGATCTTAGGGTTTTATTTCCTTAAGTATAAAGAAAATGAGAAGAAGGAGAAGGAAAAAAAGAGAAGGAGAACAAGTTCAAGAAGGAGAAGAAGAAAAAGAAGGAAGAAGAAGGCACAATCTGATCTCTTGAATCGACGAACAATCAAACCCTTGAGGTTGAGAGCTCTATTCCTAGAAACTTTTCCAGGTTTCCTTCCTTTTTTCTTATAAAGACGTGGCCTGTCTCTCTCTTTGGACCGGACGATCCAAATCGTCCGGTCTGACACACTGATTCCGAGACGGATCGTCCGAATAACCCGATCTGTATCAGGATCGGACTTGGATCGTCCGGTCTGACACACTGATTCCGAGACGGATCGTCCGAATAACCCGATCTGTATCAGGATCGGACCGAGTTGACGCATTTTGGGGTTTTTTGGGATCGGTTTCAACTCAGGGATCATCCCAATCCGATCCCGAGTTGGATTGTCCGATCCAGACTAAGATCGGACGATCCTTTACACTATGGATATAGATGAGGGACTAACGCACTTTGACGAAGAAGCCATACAAACATCTTCAACATTCAGCTCGGCGTCAGCACGACCATACGATGCCTCCTTTTGTCGCTTCAGGCACACCAGAACTCCAATATCACACAAAGAAGAAGCCGATGAAACCTTGTTACTATTCACTGTACTGTTTTGCAGAAGCAAATGAAGCTGATCCAATCTCTTATGAATCAGAGAGAAATAAGGTTCCAAAGCCTTTAAAGAGGAGTCCACCAAGGCCTTAAAAGACTCCTAACTCGGCCCAACATCCATACGGATAGACTCAACTGACTCTCTCATCGGCCCATCATATATCTCAGTTACCGCCTCCTCAACAAGCCCACCCATCGATTTCTGGGCCAAATCAATACCCAAAGAAACCTCCTTAGCATTCAAACCATCCCCCAAACCAAAACGAACCACCTTCTTTCTCCCCTGGTCTGAACCCGCTAGGCCCATCTGTTCCTTTAACACTGTTGGGCCCTTTTTCCTCCCAAAACTGCCCACACGGGCATGACCAAACCGTTCAAGGAACTAGATCTGGACCTGGAACCGAATCTGGACCTACCAACTTCCTTGTTTAATAAGGGTCTAATAATACCGACCCTCTCAAAAGGTTGACCCGTGGATCTCCCATCATGACTTAAATTAAGCATATTAAAATGGGAATAATTTGAATCACGATCCAAAACGGCAGAGGGGATCCCCCTAAAATCTTTCCAACCAAAACTCTTTCCAAAACATAAAAGATTTTCCTTGTTCGTAACTGATAGCACCCCCAAATCAGGAACCAATCTTTTGATGCCACCTAACAGCCCTTTCGCCACCTCATCGTCTTCAACCTTGGAATCCCATCTCTGCACTTTGTCAACCGCTTCTACACCCAACGATCTCTCTAAAGGGGAAAAAGCTATTTGAATAATGAAACGGTTCATTCCCACTACTAGAGAGATAAACTGAGGGATAGAGAAAGGATTACCGCCTTAATAAAAACTTTAGCATAACTCATCCACCTTTGCTGAGATGTTATATCGTCAACCCGAATGAAACCGCCACAGCAATCGCCGATGATCTTGAAAATATCATTAGACCAGCAGTTCGGCGGTAAGCCAAAAACGTAAATCCACACCCCCTCACTATACAACTCAACGGGGGTGACGATGTAATTATCCTCCCATTTATTGATAATTACGTCGTAATTAGAACTGAGGCAAAAAGATCTCAGCGAAACCAACTGATCTGCCGCGGCGATATTCGGGGCAAAAAAATGGCTTGCTTAGCCGAGAATGGAACAATTTCCGGGTCAAAATCACCATTAAAATATCTCTTGATTTCAGATGCAATAGAATTCCAGGAGGCTTCACAATTTGGTGATAGCACCAAAGCAAATTTCCATTTGTCTTCAAGAATGGTTTTATCCACGATAATCTCTGGACAGACCCCAAAAAGATTGATACGAGCGTTCGGTACGATCTCAGCCTTATCCAACGAAACATCTCGGAGCGTCTTCTTCTTGATCTTCAGACCAAACATTTTCCATCCGTTACCGGCTTTCCCCATTGGCACAAACATTTTACTCGATCTCTTACCAACGTTCAACTCCAGTCGGATAAAACTCCCTACAGAATTCTTATTAATTTCACTCACAAGAATCCTAGAGTTAAACACCTTTTTCCAACTTCTCAAGCCATAGTCAACAAGATGAAAGCCCACAGCTTCATAACAGCATTCGGAAATCCAATCAGCTTCTCTATCCTCGATCACCATCGAACTAACTTTGCCCTTACTCCTCTATGAAATGTGAGATTTAAAAGCAATTTTTCCAGAAAATCTTTCAACAGAGAACATCTTAGCCTCTATCTGGAAGGATTCCACCGGAATATGATCTGGCCGAAAATTCCGAACAGACCTAGCAGATACCAAAACTGAACGACTAGGACCATCCGATCGAACCACATCAGCGAAAGAAGAGATGGAAGGAAGGCTATCGGAGGGAAGGGAGTAGGAAGAGAAGTTGCAGGTTTAGAAGCAGCGATAGAGGCCAAAATAGGAGGAAAAGAGGAGGAAGAGAGATTAGGAGGTGGCGGTGGAGGTTGGGAATAAAATGGTGAAGGTAGAAGGTTCATGGAGGTTCTGGCAGAAGACGGAAGTGGAATCGGCTGGGGGCGAGAAAGTGGTGGAGGAAGGTTCATGAAGATGGCGGCTGAAGGTGGTGGTGGAGGTGGCAGAAGGTTCATCTTCGCATCTCTGACCAAATCTATAATTTCTCAGTAAATTGAACCATAGGACCAAATTATCAACTCTATTCAGTTCCCTAGGGAAGAAAACTGTTTATGTAAATGCGGCCTTAATCTTGCCTATACTTGGGAGATCATGGGCACCTCTATGGCTAGCAGATTTTTTGACTTGTTATGAGAATTGAAAAGAAGCAATTTTCTAATTGTTACAAGGCAATAACTATTCATGCTAAATAATAATTGATGAATATTCAATATCAAGTGAGAAGATAAATGCAGCAAGAAAGGAGAGGTTGTCCACTGTATATCTGCTTCCAAGAGTGTTATTAAAAGGCTATTCAGGGCACAATTCAACATTTGAAAGACAAGAACAATATTAATATTTGTTTTTTGCAAGAGAAATTCTACTAAACAGAAGCAAAGTCTGGAGACAACATTCTTTACAAGTATGACAAACAAGCATATAAGAGCATACATACATGTGCATTTATCATGAATAGCGCCAGAGGAAAGAAGATGACGTACCCAAATATCAATCAAAATTAGGACTACACAACTCTTTTTTTTTTTTTTTATGAGTAACGAAAAGATATTACTAAAAAAGGTCAAGTACAAAGTTTAGGTTACTCATGAAGAGTTATCTAACAAACATATACACCAAAAACAGTGATGGGACATAGAAAGCAAAAGCAACATAAACCAATTAACCAAGAAATAGCAAAAACTAGATACAGCAAGACAACTGTAGCAAATACACATCTCCATCATTAATCTCCCTGTAGCATCTCCGCCGATGGTATCATGAAAAAAAAATAAACACGGTCCTAGCCCTTCTCTTGGCCAGCCTAACAGCTAAGCCGTTAGCATATCTCGGCACATGATGGCACAAGATGTTCAACTCATTCGCCAAAGACCTAGTCAAGAGGATAAGACGGCTGAACCACCCCTCCACCTCAATAGATTAAAAGCCCTAGGATCTCGCAACTCAAAGGCCTAATAGTATATGACTTAACTCCGCCCACATTGCATTCCTCTCCTCAGTTGGACCTGAGAAGGTGTAAATAATCTACCAACAATTATCCAAGAAGACCACTTCGACTATTGAATTCCCCAGGTTCCCTAATTAACACTCCTCCAAGTTCAGTTTGACCTAGAGGTGGCAAAATGAAATGACCAGTCCGAATCACCCCAGTATTTTAGTGGGTTTGGGTTGACAAAAAAATAGAATTTTCTTAATCAGGTCAACGCGAACCCACTCGAATAGTAAACGGGTTGGGTTGGGTTGGTGGATTTTGCATTATAAACTCGTCAACCCACTCGAACCCGAATATCTCGTTTATTAAATAGGAAGGTTTGAGTTGATCATATATCAACCCAACCAGACCCCACCCAAACCCAATCCATTACAAGCTCTAGTTTGATCCTTGCTTCTCCTGTGGCCCTCCAAACATCAAAGGTGATAGTCATGGGTGAAGAGAAGGCCATCTTTCTTCATCTTTTAAGAAGCTCTGGTATGGGACATCCCTTAACTCCTAATATATAGAGACCTAGGATGCTATGATATCATCACGGCATCATTCACGGTATGCAAAGAGTCTAGCATGTCCTCAAACACTCCCTCGTTTCTCTCCCTCTAGATATGCCATAAAATGGCCTAAAAAAGAACTTGGTACATGAGGCGATCCCTTAAACCGAACCCTGGAAAATTTACACTGTTCTAATAGAGAACAAATGGAATCTGTTGGAATGTGTCCCACATCGCCTGGCTTTGCCCCGTCTGTGCTGGTTATAAGGTGCCAATTCCCCTCTTCTTAATACTTGGGTTTTAAGGAGTTGAATGGGCTGGGCTTTTCAACTTGGTATAAGAGCTTGGTTGGGTTTGCTGTCCGGTGTTGTCCGACTGTTGTGGTCCAGGGGGGGTGTGTTGGAATGTATCCCACATTGCTTGGCTTTTCCCCGTCTATGCTGGTTATAAGGTGCCAGTTTCCCTCTTCTTAATACCTGGGTTTTAAGGAGTTGAATGGGCTGGGCTTTTCAACTAAATCCAACATCACCCAAAACACACCAATCTACTATAGAAAAATCCAACAGATCCCACTGGCCATCGTACAATGCAAGAACAAATGATTCACCAATTCCCCCTCATTCATATAGAGAAAGCAAAATAGAAGATCATAGAGCTAGGAACTTTCTTCTACCCTGAAGAATATCTACACTTTGCAGTGTTAATTCTATATAAAATTGCAGTCCACACAAAGACCTTGCTTTCTGGGGGAAGAGTGGGCTTCCAAAGCTTATGGCAAGGAAAAGACATAAGAGGGCCTCCCGATCTATATGGGCGCAAAGGATGAAGAACCAACGAAAAAACACCCCTTTAAGATCAGAAGACCAAATGCATCCATCAGGGGTATTAGAGAGCATACAAACAGGCTGAAGTGAAAGGAAAAGGACAGCCAGTTCACTGATCTTGTTAGAATAGCTAATGGGCCTAAAGCCCACAAGCCCATCTCTTTATGTCTTCCTTGTATATGGTTTACCCTAATTCTTGATCATAAATAAGTGCTCTCTCTAATCAAGAAGAGTACGTTGTGTGCTTCAACATGGTATCAGAGCTTCCCTATGAAAAATAAAAAAAAACCTAATCCTTCTTCTTCACTTCGCCGCTGAACCCTTTCTTCTTTCTATATTTTTTTTCTCTTTCTTTC
>JAUPMG010000019.1:15046850-15058286 GCA_031762675.1 Pachysandra terminalis
AGATCTTCTGTAAACTTAGAATTCGTTTGCATTGCGATCCAAGCTAGACCTTTGGCCTTCCTCTTGGCCGACTTGTGCGGAACGCAGATCTTCTGTAAACTTGGCTTTGTGAACCTCCTTCCACTCGGTCAATTTGTAGGGGACTCTGAACCTGAGCTGTGTGAACTTTACACGAGGTTGTTGACACTTGTCTCAAGTGGGCCCTCTTGAGAGGTGATTTATATTTCTAAAACTCTAAAAGACCTAAAGAACCTAAAAGTGTCAACTTTGTGTGAGGTTCACACGAGGTTAATACAGCCCAACTTGACAAAAGATCTTTATCCAGTTGCAGGCCGTGTAGAAGAAAACTATCGTGACAATAGTTTCAAGGATCGGACCGATCTGGTCCATATCGGGATCGGTCAAAACCGGTCCAATCTGGACTGGTCCAATGACTGGATCGGACCAATCTAACTGATCCAAAGTTTTAGTTTTTTTTTTTTTTTTTTTTTTAATTTATGACACGAACGATCCAACAGGTATTGGTCTAGGTATTGGCTAGACTGGTCCGAAACCGACCAATATCGCTGGTTCGGCGATCGATATCCCCGTTTTGACGACTAGTTCGACTGATCCAATATATATATATATAAGGATGATCCAGATCTGGATCTATATCACCAATCCGGATCGGGATCAGCCAGGCAGAATCGATCCAAGATCCCGAGACTTAAAACCCTGATCAAGACCTCATAGTGCCATTACATCACATGAAATGCAATCACCTCCCCAAATCAAGCGCTTGATGATGGGCATGATCACCTCCTCAAATTAAGGGCTTGATGATGGGCATGATTGACTTTTAGTAAACCTATTTTAACTTTTCTGAAAAATCATACTCACCTTTGAATAGGTGAGACAAGATCAAACTTAAAAAAGAAAAAAAGCTTTTTAAGTATACCTAAAATCTATAATTTTTTAGAAAGATTTACTGATAAAATATATATTTTTATATATAATACATATAATTAGCATATAGATGAATGGCAACAGGCTCGGTTAAGTCCAACCATAACCCGACCAAAGGCTTACCAAACCCTAATCATTAGGAGCGGGTGGGGCGGGTTCAAACAAGTGGATGGTAGTGTAATTTATGTTAATAAACTGCTAAAACACAAACCAGAACCTAACCTCTTAATCCGTTTAATCTCTCAAATGATATTACAAGCATATTATATATATGGGATCAGTTTGGTTTTTATTTTTTTTTCCGTTTCGGTTTGGATTTGGTTTGGAAAATGAAAAACCGAATTAATTTGGTTCGGTTTTCGGTTTAGGCTTCGATTAAACAGAACCAAATGGAAAATTGAACCGAGCTTAACTAAATATATGTAAACCGAACCAAACCGAACTAGACTAATATACATGTATCTATAATATGTGTATATATATTTGTATGTGTGTGTGTTTTAGGTGTATGCATGTATTTAGTACATAAAATCGTATTAATTTTATCAAACCGAACTGAAAAATTGAATCTATTTCGGTTTGGTTTGGTTTTCGGTTTTGGTCACTATAGTTCAGTTCGATTTTTGGTTTCGTACTTTGGTTTTTATTGCGGGTCGACTCGGTTTTTCATTTTAGCCACTACATTATATTCTAGGGTTTGAAAATACAATTTAAGTAATTTTAAAATATATGTAGAAATTCTGTTGAGGAATGTTATCAAGGACAAATTGAGTTTATTGATAATTCAAATGTGATTACAGGGAGACCGAATTAAGGATCTAAATACAAAAGGACAGAGATAACTATATAAATTAACTCGTCTTAACCTCTAATTAAGAAATAAATTCAAAACATCTGTTCAATCTTCATCATCTCAATCTTTTACTTGAAAGATAACTACATAAATTGACTCATCCAAATCTCTAATTAAGAAACAAATTCAAACCATCTATTAAATCTTCATCATCTCAATTTTTTCCTTGAATTACTCTTTCAGTTGATAAGATACTCTTCTAATCATCATAATTTATTGTACTCGTGTGTTTGATTCTGATAAAAAGATCATGTGGTGGTGCTTGTCAGATGTCATCGATTATAGCTGGTGATCATCCCATAGATGTTGATGTGTTTTGGAGACCTAGGAAAAATAGACCCCAATGAGCTAGACCTATATGGGTCAAAAGGTGAATGGAACTCTGTGGGTCAAGGGCCTCTATATATGAACCAAAAAGGGCTCTTTAGGCAAATAAAATAGGCCTCTTTGTGCCTATGAAAATTGTCAATGATCTCGTTAAAAGGGTAACGGGTATATAATTGGCTTTTGTGATCCTAAACTTGGATTCTTGTGATTTTGTGTTTAGTCTTGTCAAAAGAGATCATGGGTTCTATCATGGTCTTCATGAATCAAACAAGTGGACTCTTTGTGGCCACACTACCTTTTTTTTTAAAAAAAAACTTTGTTCTTGATGTTAAGAAAGAAAAATAAATTAGATGAAGAATGAATCAGGCATATAAAGACACAGATTTACTTGGTTTGACAAATAATGTCTACATCAACAGATGCACATCAGATTTTACTATTCTCTAAAGCTTAGAAAAAATGTTACAAAGAATTGCCAAACTCGATTGCCTCAGTAGCATCATTCTCCACATAACAACACTCTCATCTTTTCTTTTCCCATTTTTTCTTCCAATATACGATCAACAACATAAAATGAAGGGTCATAAAAACCTTGATACGGCAAGGCAACACCTTGAAGAAGTGCATGAGGATCTTTTGTGATCTGGATCACATGGAACCTCATGTAAATCTCCTGAACCTCATGTGAATCTCACAGGAAATTGACACGTGTCCACGGGTGGCTCCATAAAAAATGGTGACTTGCAATTTTTAAAACCTTAAGAAAAGATTGAACCCGAGGGGCCCACAATTTTAAAGGTTCAACCTCATCTGAAGTTCAAAAGAGGTTCCCTATGATCCAAATCACAGAAGATCCTCATCTTGAAGAAGTGAACAACTCAACCACGTTCATCACGATGATTTCCTTTTAAAGGAATTACCCACCATTACTGCAACACTTCGATAAAGTATGGGATCCATTGCCCTTGTTGATCACGTGTGGGACGAGTTTTTGAGGCCCTTTGCATGTAAAAACTAAGGCTGTGTTTAGCCCGACTTATATAAGTGCTTATTTCAGTTCATAACTTATTAAAGCACTTTTTAAAAATAAAAGTATGTTTTGTAATACGTAATGGGTAAAAGTGCTTACCCATAAACAGTATAGGAAGACTACCCATAAGAATTTGCTCTCAGCAGCTTTTTTTATCGAAAGCTATTTTTAAACTTTAATAATATTTTCATAATAACTATTTTACCCCTAACTTTTATAAGCACTTAAATAAATGTATTTATCAAGCACTATTTTCTTCAAGTAAACAGTTTATTGTTGCTGTGGATAAGTGGTTCAAGTGCTCCCATCGAGTCACTTATCCAATGAGTGCTTATCCAAAAGCACAAGCCTGGCCAAACACAACCTTAGAAACTTTTAATCATCAAGGTAGAATAATGCAAGAGAGATGATTTTTGAAGTTCTAAGATGATCCCAATGTGGGTTCCTTCTCAATTTATATTGCTTTCTGTGAGAAATTTGAGGTTATAGTTTAGAAATGCAAGGCTACAGTTTAGGGATACAAGACAAGATTGAGACTGGAATATAGGAATGTATAGTAATATACAGTAAGATTACAAGTTACAACTAAGGCAATTTTTCTGACAGGATCTGCATTATCATTTCTCCTCAAACAGATGATTGCAAGGCGGAATCAATTTGCTCTCAAAATCAAACCTATTCTTAATATGATAAGCTTCCTCAAAAACATAACTTACCTTTCATTGTAAATCTTCTTAAATGTTTGAGTAGTGGCTTAGTCCCCAAATAGTTTAAGCTTTCTCTACTTTGTCCTCCTGTGAATGAGCTCGGCCTCTGGAAGGACAAACATTCATTTCGTTCATACAACCTCATCCTAGTCAAAGATGTTGAAACGCCAGTTTTGAAAGTCTTTTTGGTGAAGACATTGGCTAATTGTTCAGCAGAGCGAACAAAGCAAATGCGAATGGTGCCTTTGTCATTCTGATACACTCACTTGCAGTTAATAATATTCATGATAGAGTGATGAGGAACTAGAGATCAAGTATTGTTTTGACGAAGAGCACTGTAGTTATCATTCATAGCAGTGACCCATTTTGGATCGATCATATCGCTCTAAGTCCAAAACATGTAGATGTGTCCTTAGAGAATGTCTTCCGATATGCTCAAGCCGTTGAAGTTTCATAGCTTTGATACCATTCTAATGCCGTACCTTCCAAATTGATGGAAGAAGCATTGTAAAATTGTTATAAGATATTGCATTATTATTGTTTAAATGAGATTAAAAAAGATTATAAGAAAAATAAGTAATAAATTAATATATCATTGTAATTTGTAATCAAATTTATTAGACAAGACATTAGATGATATATTTAAAAATAAATAATAATAATAAAATATAGTAAAATTAAACGGGTAAGATTGGTTAAAACGGGTTGTATGCAGGTTTGATTATTTCAACCCGTTTATTAAATGGGCAAGTTTAGATTGAGTGCTAAGCCGTTAATACCCCCTATCAACCCGACCGAACCCAGCCAATTGCCACTTCTAATTACAATAGAGAAACGCTGCTATAGAGAATCCTCCGACCCCACTTAGTGGGGGACAGGGTAAACCACAGATACATGACCCTGCCCACAATGACCATATATCAAGTAAACCCAAAGACCCGAATTTGAGACCTCCAATTCCTGAGCTCGAGAGCCTGCCAATTGAACTAAATCTTGTGGGTTAGTTACTAGCACGACAGTGATGTTGCTGACCCCTTTGAAGTTTTATTGACAAACACTTGGGGCTGACAATTTAAACTCAGCTCATTTAGGCCCGTTGAGCCCACCCAATTTAAATGGGGCTTAGGCTGTTTTTGGGCCCATGGGCTTGTCAAGCCCTCTTTTATAGAATCCCGAAGTACTAATGACCGGGCTAGGGCTAGACATGTATAAGCCCGGCCCAATTTAAATTACCATGCATTTATAATACTATAGGTTTAACATATTTAAGGTTATTTCATCGTATCCCTAATTGATTTTATAATTTTTTTTTTTTTGGTATTTTTTATTGAAAGTGAAGAATATGTAACAAAATTTGTAAATAGGTGAATATGAAGATTGTAAGAATTTTTTATTAATAAAATAAGAAAAAATAATAATAATAATAACAATAATAATAATAATAATAATAATAAACAAGCTTAATCCGGCAGGCTTGGGATTTTCATATTAATTTAAAAAAGGGCTTGGGCTTCATTCTTAGGCCCAAAACCCCAACCAGGTCGGACTTGGGCATGCGTAACTTAATACCCTATGAAACCCCGTCCCGCCAAATTGCCAGCCCTACAAACAGTACTGCTATGAGGTGGTGGCCCATCTACTTGTCTAAACTGGGCTTCTGACCAGTTTGGGAAAAGAGAGATTGCACTGGAGCTTTCTAGGATCCCAATTGCTTATAGGGTTGAAAATGCTCACAGATTTGCTGGTCCTGCTGATTTCATGGGATGGGGAAACTGGGAATACTCCAACAAGCCCAAAACCTATTTTTCAATCTCTTCCCCCTTCTGAATTTTATTTCTTTATTTTCTGAATTTTACAATGAAACAAATAGATATATCCCCTAGTGAGAAATGAAAACTGTAAGATGTATTATTTACTTGGTTTTTTAGTAAGCATTTCAACTAAGGCGCTGTTTGAATCGTCGAAAATAGTGGTAAAGATAATATTTTTTGGATTTTAAAATTTCTTGATGTTTGTTTCAATGGAAAATTATAAATTACAGGAAAATATTTTAATGAATTTTAAAAAATTCTGAAAAACAACTTCCGATACATCTACCTAAAAAAAATATTTTCCTGAATTTTAAAAATTCCTGATGTTTGTTTCAACAGAAAATTATAAATTACATGAAAATATTTTAATAAATTTTAATATATTCCGAAAAAAGTCTATTTCTGATTTCTTTTTTTCCATCTTCATTTCAAACAACAATAAAATATAGGAAAAAAATTATTTAGCTGTAAAATATTCAGAATTTTTTTTTTTCTTTATTTTCCGGCATTTCAAACAGAGCCTAAAATTAAAACATAAGGTGGCAAAGAAAGAATGTGGGAAAATTCAGAGCATTAAACTTGGCAATCCACTAGAAAACTCAGATAATTGTTGGGAAAATTAGGAAAAGAAGAGCTCATATGATCTCCTGTTTTAGAAAAGAGTCTTTAAATTAGAGAAAACAGCAAGATTTGATGTATAAGAAAAAAAAAATCACAAATAAATACAGAAAAAAGTTTCAATGTGGATGAAGGAATTTGAATTTAAAAGCACTTTTAAGGATGTGTTTGGAACCTTGGATTTTAGAAGAAAAGAAAAATGAAGTGGAAAAGAAAAGAAAAGAAATGAAAGTGTTTCTTTTCAAGTGTCTTTCTTTTCTTTTTTTTTTGATGATTTTTCTTTTCAAGTGTCTTGTTAAGATGGGACATATGGAGGAAAAAAAAATCAAATTCCGACAACTTCTGATGACTTTTCTATGAGTTCTTATATATTTGGACAATGTTGATTTACTAAGGAAATAGAAGAGATGTCATGGTTAGGTTGGAGTATTGAATAGTACTCGGTCTTTCTTTTCTTTCTTCAAAATCTCTACCCTTTCGTGGATAAAGGTTTTGATCCTCAAAGAGAAATTTTTTTAACTAATTTTCTCTATCTTCATCTCTTTTTCTTTCTTCAATCAAACAAAAGAAAGTGATTTCTCTAGCATTTTCTTTTCTCTCGAAATCCCAGGTTCCAAACACAACCTTTTTTTCCAATACTAGTATACATATAACAAGCTCACATAATAAAAGGAGAAAGTAATTCCAATAACTAAATAATATATCATAAAGTACCAACATAAAAGAGTTGAGCTACTAGAAAAATACATGGTAGATGACCTAAATAGAACAAATTATGTTAGCTTCAAGCCACACACACACAAACACAAAAAAAAAGCTCCAAAGTTTATGCTTGAAGAGATATATAGAATCCTAACTTCTTGCTCAAAATGAGGACAGAAATTGCAAAGTACCAAAGAAAGAAAACACATTGTTATATCAATAATGTGATTAAAAAGCATTTCTTTCATTGAACTTTCCTTCTTAATGAATAACATCTTCTTTCGAGCAGAAAGATATCGTTATACATGTAATAATCCTCCCCTTCCAGGGGAAGCTTAGGGAACTTTCTCAAGTAAGCGGAAACTTAAACATATGTATGAGGCAATGTACTTTGTGCTATGTGTAAATAAAGGACAGGAAGAGTTAGAGACTCGTACCTTCAGAGCCATGCCGAGAGAGTAAGCGAACTTGCGCTAGCACATTCTAATTTCCTCATTGCATATGGTCGTCGTAGTAGTTATCACTGATCACGGAGACAAACCTCTCAAGCCAAGGAAGCTGATGGAGATCCTTCATGGTGTCCACATACGAGTCTGAACATCGGGGCGGAGATTGGCAAGGGTGATGATGATCACTAAGACTAAACCCACCAGCAAGGAATCTCTGGATCAATGCCAACTGGGACCTTTCTTGATCAGAGTATGCGTCCATAATTGTAGGTAATGAGTCAAAGGAGTCCCATCTCCACTGTCCTGAGTCTTCTTCAGAGTTAGTGACTATATCCTCAGAGCTCTCTTCGTCCCAAAAGGCACATTGGCATGTCTGTTGGCTATCTCGGTATTCAACACCACAAGAATAACAGAACTCGTGGCCACACCTGCAAATACATAAAATTAGCAGACTTTGTTTCAAAGAACTATATTGCTATATTGACATGTATGCATCATTTACATTGACCATAAACATTATCACGAATAAGGTAGTTGCATACGATTCATTGTATGAATCTTACAAATCGATTCGATATGACCCTAGATCGATTCAAATCAGTGAAAAAAATCGGTTTATATTTGAATCTTAAGATTTATGATTTAATCATACGGTTCATACGATTCAAACGATGCAACTCTGCAACACCAAAGAAAAATGACCTCTTCTTTTTTATTGAACGATTTCCCTTTTTCTCTTTTGATCCTTGTTTACATAGAATAGAGTACTCTAAAATAATTAAATATACATGAAGAAATATTGTTTACGCATTTTAGACAATGAAAAGCCCTTTCCTAAGAGAAATCCCAAAACCTAAATCCCAAACCCTACTTCTACAAAAATTACTATGAATCTTACAATTTACGATTCAAAATTACGATTCGATTCTAAATGTCCCTTAACAATTTTCGATTCGATTCACGATTTGAAAACCTTGTTTGAAAGTATGCCATTCCTTAGATTTGGTTATTATGAGTGCCCGTCCAAAAACGTAGAGGACTTGAAGATACCAAAGTAGACCTTAAAGAAAATTTATTTGGTGCCTTTGATGCATGGATTACTTTTCTCTGTACCTGCAAAAAGTAATCTCCTTTCCACTTTTGTGTATGCGATACATAAAGAGAAAGGGAATGCAAGGAGGGTGATTGCAAACAGAATGCATTAGGAAAAGATACAACATAGGATAAAATTTGCTCCCAGAAAAGACAGAAGTCCATGAGGTCCTCTCAAGAAAAGATAACATAAAGTGAAGGCAACTCTAAACAAACTCTAGTTAGCTTCCAGATAACCAACTTCTGAAAGAACAAGAACATATGATTATAATTCCCACCTTAACAAAGACACATTTGAAAAATCAACTGCAGTAGCCAAGTGAATTAATGACCAAATTAATCAATTTTATGGATGACAGTGGCTGAAATTTGAAAAAGGAAGCACAAAATGTGCATGGGCACATGAAGAACCACTGATTAAGATGCGTTACACATGACCCATGACGCATGAGATTGCAATTCGTTAGTTTTATCACCAGCCACTGATTTCTAAGTCAATAAGAGTTTGCAAACCTTGATTTTGGTACAATTAAAAAGCTTGACCCAATTGAAAAATTCAAATATAATTTCAGCAAGTTATGACCCGAAGATGGATTCTATTTACATTATTGTAAAGGGAAACAATTGTTTTTTATTTGTTTTTTTACTTGAAGTAGTTTAGAAGCTTAATTTGAGTTTCAGAAAGATGTAGGAATTTCTATCATTTGACAGAGATTATGTTTTTCGTTTAAGTTGGTTTTTAAAACCAAAGGGCAAAAAAAACCAACAACTTCTTTTCACAACCAATTTGGGTCAGCTAGGTGTTTTAATCTTGATGAAGTTTCTGCAGTATACAAGACAAGAAAAAATCTTCCATTATGATCACACAATCCAGAATTTTAGCTCACTTGCAAAGACCGGATGATGCAATAAAAGTTAAAAAAGAAAGACACGAAATCGCAATCCTACAGTATCTTCTAGCAATTCATTGCATAGATTATCACCTAAACACTGAAAATTAATAATAATAATAATAATAATAATAATAATAAAATTAAAAATCAAAAATTAAAAATCAAAAATCAAAAACCAAAAATCAAGAATCAAGAATCAAGAATCAAAAATAAAAATTAAAAAATTAAAAAAAAAATACAAATTAAATTAAATTAAATAAAAAATTATGCTCTTTTTTTTTAATTATGCTCTCAATCATAAGTAAAAGGTGCATAGAACCCCCTAACCCAATATGTTAAGAGGTCCAAAAACATGAAGTTGATATCTTTAGATTCAAAGACAGAATAACGTATGATTATTGCAATTCATATCAGGACATAATCTAGACATACAACAATATAAACTCAACACTACCAGAAAATGTAGACAGGACAATACTATAAAGCATAACACAAACTATTTGTCATAATAGGATCATGCATGTGTGTCCAACTATGCAATCAGGACTGTTTTGTCCGAGTTGTGCTGCAAAGAAGTAACATGACCGAAGACCTATAAATTAATTTAGATTTTCTAGTAAACATTTATGGGTATTTTTTTGATGTAGAGTAATGATAATCTTACCAGCATGTCATGTGGTAGCAGCCTTGTGTGAGCTCAATCATCCTTCGGCATTGCTGGCACCGCCTCCAATTTTTGTTTTGTGCCAGCCGATGCAAAGTTATGTCACTTGCCTCCCTCTCCTCCACGGGCAGGTTCTGATATTCCTCACAGCTCACCGAAGAATGCCATGGAACCCCACAATCTACACAGATAAATCTCTGACAGACAGGGCACTCAACACAGCTAGTATCAGACTGACTTGACGAACTCACTCTTGCTGATAAGCACTCCTGAGGATCAAGCAGCACCGAACAATTTGGAAAGGGGCAGTAGAATTTCTCTGAGTTAACAACATTGGCTTCCAGAAGTGCTTTCTCCAAAGACTCGTAGCAGGTGACTGTAAGAAAGGATCTGCACTCGCTGGATGAGATGTAATACTTGCATCTCAATTGAGGGCATCTTATGGGGACTTGTGAAGTTTGCAATTTTCCGTCCACGTAGGTTTTCATACAATGGGAACAAAATTTATGAGAACATTTCATCGTTAAAACCATTGACGATGGCTTCTCCTCACAACAGATTGGACAACATTCAACTGATCCGGCTTCATTGCCAGACAAACGGACAACACCAATCGCTACTTGGGCTAGTTGCAATGGCCTCTTGAGTTCAGTACTGGGAACACGTTTCAGAATAAATGATTCAAATTTACTTGAATGCTCAAGGATTCTTTTCCTCAGAGCTATTAGAAGCGGATTTTCAAGTCTCTCCTCATGAGCAATCTGTCGGGAAACCAAAACCAATGAAATGATACATAGACTTGAAATTAGTGTACGCAATCAAATTAATCTACATACATTAATTCTGAAATCTGAATCTGTATGATAATTAAATAACCCAAATTCATAAAGATCTTGTAATTAATTGGAACTAAATGGAAAGTACAACAAGTAGCAAGTTGGTAACCCAAATTCATAGTAATTGAATTTGGTAATTAAATAACCCAAATTCAATTACTAGGTTCGAATGGACAAGCCCTTCATAGAGATTTAAAGAGACTGAATCCCTAAATATCATCAAACGAGATAAACTTAAATGTTTCTTTTACAATATTGCAGATTATTATTACAGAACTGCATACACTTGTTACGGTTGAATCAACGTTTTAAAATTCTAAGGCGTGAGGCGAGGCATTTCGCTTGTCCAATGCTTGCGGCGTAAGCCTCACGAGCCCACCTTTTGTAGATACATACATAATAAAATATAAATTATACACACACACACACATATATATATATACAAAATAAATTAAATAACAATTGATATTCATGTCATGATAAGTGACTAAAATTAACAAATAAAA
>JAUPMG010000019.1:15074840-15092152 GCA_031762675.1 Pachysandra terminalis
AGACCTTATTTTAAGAAAAATTCAGTCCAATCCAACTTGTACAATTTCTATCCTTCCACATAGAGTTAGATATCATTTTGTACCCACTAAAGTTATATATTACAAGTGGAAGTAGAGCAAAGGCTGTTGATTCTCTTACTCTCTTTTGTCTTTGGGTTATTTGTCTACTAGTGTTGTACTGGTTCTTTGCTGTTCACATTGAGCATCATTGGAAAAGATAAAACACTGCAATGCTTATATTGGGTAGTTGAGTATGTTGATAGTGATCAAGCAATAATAATAATAAATAAAGTAAAAAGGAAGATCAAATAATGCACACAGATATATGTGATTTGACAAAGCCTACATTTACGAGAGAGAAAAAGTTTCATTTATGTTAAAAACAAATTAAGGTTACAACTTATACTCAAGGTTTAAAGGATCAGATCAAATATCGGGATCAGTTAGAACCGGTCTGATCTCAAACAATGATACAACTAATGTATCGTGAGGCTTTGGATCGGATTGGTACAATCGATTCGGTGTCTAGTACAATCAGTTGGTGTTTTTTTTTTTTTTTTTTTCAATTTATGAATTGGATTGGTCCCCGATCCTGATCCTTTAAACCTTGTTTATACTCCTACCCGATATATAGAAAAAATCTCTAATATACTCTTTAGATATTTGATCTAGAGACTTGATGAATATGTGCCGCCCACTATCTCTAACAAAGTAATAATGTGAGATTATTAGGGTTTTTAAGGATTATATCTCTAAAAGCAAGACATAATGATTCTACCAAAGATGGGGACTGTGTTTGCAATCACTAACTAGCCTTGATTTTGCAATCTACAAAAACATGGATTTTGTGATAGTGGGGAAGAAGCTGGCTGATGTTTACATAATGGTTCTCCATTGTTTTCTTTTCTTTTTTTTTTTTTTTTTTTACTTTTTAGAATTTCTCTTTCCAAGATTTCATCTTTATTGGGTTTTGATTCAACAAAGCAATAAATAAAATCCTGGCTTTGGTCTTACTCCACCATCCCACTAAATGATCCATCCATATAAAGTAGACTCATGACAGAGTCATTGAAATTCCCCACATAAAAGAAATGCACTGTGTAAAGATATGATTTTCTAAGTGAATGGTTAATGCTATCTTTTGGGGGTTTAGTTTGGGATTGTGGGATTCTTATTTTCAGTCTTGACCCCCTCCCTCTCTCTCTCTCTCTCTACCTTTATAAAAAGACAAAATACCCTCACCTAGTAGGAAAGAGATTGAATATGTGAGTTGTCATATGGATGTGCGTCCCAATTATAAAGGTTGGAAGAACAAAGAAAGCAACAAAATCAATTCTTAGATTATGGGAGTGGTACATGTTTTGCCCCCACTTCACAGAGAGGAGAAAGTTAGGGTTAACATCTTGGGCCCCATTTAACTCTTGTTTGGATATATATATATATATATATATATGCTTTTTCTTGTTCATCCTCTTCATAAGGCTAAACTCTATACCACGTATATGGAATATGGATAAATCAATGAAATAGACAAATTAGGTGACAGACCCTTCTATGTCTCTAGAACAAGACCAGACTCTTTCGGCAAAAAAATAAAAGCAGAGGTATGGGGTTAGACATCAAGGTCTCCCTCTCCTCTCCCGGGGCCAGAAGGGGAGGGGGACCTCCCCGAAAAATGCCGATGTTTTGAGTGTCATTGTCCTCCTTATCATCGACAGTGCGATCGCGGGGTGGGTGGTGTGTACGGGCTGGTGAGGAACGCCAAGAACGAGCGTGCCCGGTGGGGTGAACTCAATGATTTGTCTCTCTACCATGACGTTCATGCCTCCCCTACCTCATAATATGGGGTAGTTGCTAAGGAATGTGCTTAATAATTCATTTATTTATGGTAAAAATTAATTAGGGTTAATTCTACTTACACCCCTTCACATTTCTAACAATTGTAAATACACTTATTTTTTTTTTTATATTCCACGTACACCCCCTTTCAATAATGTCAGATTAACGGTGTTAACAAAACACATTAATTTATCTTTTTATATTTAAATGAGAAAACTAATTTTTACAAGATAAAATTATCCTTTTATCTTTTTATGTTTGGATTTTTATTTTACCTCGTAGTAGACTAATAAAGTAATACAAATATTATTAACATCCTGTTGAATAAGCATTGATTTTTTTTTTTAATATTTAAATATTTGGCTTTCGTTCAAGGGTAATATACTCCATAAATTAGAAAAAAAAAAATGAGTTACATCAGCAATTTTTATAAATAGAGGTGATCACTGCAATATAATACAGACCTTACAGAGTGTAAGTAAAATATCAGAAAATACAAGAAATATATCTACAATTACAAAAAATGTAAAAGGGTGTAAGTGAAATTAACCCAATTAATTATTACAGAGAGAAGTAAGAGTAGAAGGCGTGAGAAGAGAGGATGATTGATCCACATGACATTGATGTGTGATTCTTTGTCAAGGGACCAAAGCAAGGAAGTTGGGTTAGTTTATTCACACGTCCTTTTCTTATCTTTAATCAAGGGAAGGAGACATGAGGTCTGTTGGTTTGCTTTCTTTAGCTTTAAATTAAATTTGTGTCTTAGAGAGAGAGATGATTTGGACAAAGGCAATTAAAATAGGGGAAAAAAAACTCCAATGTGCATTGCACGACTCAACCAAAACACCTCACGAGAAGTGCATTTTACAAAAGAAGCTAAAACCTCATTTATTAATTAAATATAAAAGTGAAAAAGAACTAATCCAATGTTAAACGTTGAAAATCGATTCATGACGATCGCAATGTGGCGCACTCTGCGACCGACCATTACTCGATTACTGTCGCGATATGATGATTTGAGTAACAAAACCTTTTTTCAAACTTTATTATCATCCTAAGATGTGTTAGTAATGAATTGCCCACTCCTCCATGATTAAGAGCTGGCTCTTTGCAATAAGGTGATTGTATGACCCTAATTCTCTTGCTTGTATCGGAAAATCTTGATCGACAATTCGCTCTGCGTCAAAATCTCACCTAATTAGGTTATATAACCATTTTCATAAAATTCGATTCCTTCGATGTTCATGTATATATGATTAGAAAAATCCACTTAATCCAATTTGATTTTTTTTTTAATTATTTCTTTTGGGTCTAGAAGATCTCATAGGTATGGACTTATCGTGCACGAATGTAAATGCGCCACGTGTACGACATCAAAAAGCCGCAATCGTGGACTATAATATATATAATGACAGTGGGATGAACCTAACCATCATTAAAAAATATTAAAAAAAGGGAAGGATCATTGCATTTACAAGCAAAAATGTTTCACTTACTTTTGATGGGATTCCTAGGCAAGAAAAAATCAATTTTTTCTTTTGTCTTTTTGCCTATTCTTGTTCACGGTGCTTATCCCAAACGACACCTTAATAGGGGAGCGGATCTTCAGTGAGCAGAAGTCCTGTGAGCGCCCTGTGGTGTAGAAACAACACCCAAGGATGATTTTGGTGGGCCTCGCCCTTGGGTGTTGTCTCTACGCCACAGGGCGCTCATAGGACTTCTGCAAAGATACGCTCTCCCTAATAGAACCTCTCTATATACAGCATATTAAACCAATCAATTATAAATTATTTTAAAAAAAAAACATTTTTTTTTTAACTTTTAATAAACATGATCTCCAAAAGCAACCCTCGAATTAAATTCCCGTGCTTACGAGTCCATGCCGATAATAAAGGGTCAAACGATACCGATTCAGTGGACCCCACTTAAAAAAAGTCGTTCGATCCAACGGTGGATATATTACTTGACGTGGAAATGAAAACAGTTTTGAAATAGTTTTATGTATACGTGTCGAAATCAGATGGCTCCATGTCGGCAGAAGATGTGATGGGGCACACGTGGGCCCACTCGGAGCTTTCCAGAAGACAGCACGAGCGGTAGCAGAAGGAAGAGTCCTCGGTGCGTTGGCCACCGATTTTGTCGGCATTAGCAGAGATCTCCGCCAAATTAAGTATAATTTCGGACAAGTCCCTGAGAATGCTTTTGTTTTTATTTATTAGTCCTAGAAGTACTCGTCCCGGTGTCGCCTCTGCACCTGACAGATCTGACAATTACTAACGTACGCCAACTGCCACTTAATTAAAACCCCACCATCGCCGTAACCACTACTACCGCCACCGCCACCGATGGGCCACCCAAGTCCCAACCACTCGATAATCACGAAACGACGTCATTCGAGGGGCTGACTAACATGCGCCGTTCGAGAAAGATCGTGATAACAATAATAATAGTCGACTAAAATACGCGACGGTGCGCAATATACGCTGTACGAGATTAGTGGACTTTTTTCGGATTTATTTTATTTTTTTCGTACTTCAGTTTCTTTTCCGTTTGTTCGTTTCCTATTTTTGGCGGGACTCTCACTCTTTACCGATTCTCCTGTCCGGTCTACGCCGTGCATTGCGTACGTACAAACAAAACACGAGGTGGGCCCCGCCCGCAAACAGCAGCGATATTTGCGTGAGTCCGACGTGTCAGAGCATCCCCGACACATTTCAGGCTATGTCCCACACGCATCGATAAAATACGCCTCAAATCCGCTAAAATGCGCAGGATAGTGCTCGAAATCATTAAAATAACAGCTAATATCACATTTTTACTGAAACTAGAAACGAATTAGGACTCTTCAATTTTTTTTTTTTTTGTTTCCAAATAACTAGTTTCGTCTTGCTAAAATGCGCAGATTAAGAAGCCACAACCCATGCATCAAATCGAAAAAAAATAACAGATAAACCCATCGAAAAAGGAAAAGAAGAAAAGGGAAAACTAATCACATTTACTGAAACTAGAAACAAATTAAGGTTTCTTTGCAGTTTTCTGAATTTTTTATTTTATTTTTTTGGGTTCCAAATAACTAACAAATGTTAACGTGCACACTGCCGTTCTTGTTAGATTTACAGATGGGACATGTGTGAACAGTGGACCCACATAGAGTGCAGAGGCAGAGATGCCTGCACGGAAGCAACAACACGCACGACTCTTCCTTTCCACAATTCCTGCACCACCTGTTGCTAGCGCTGCTCCGCCTACTCCAACCACCACCACCACCACCACACTTAACCAAATTTCTCTCACTTCCGGCCTCCGCTAACGTGCGCCGCGAATCGCACTCCTCCCCAAAACCGCTACTTCCGCAGCACGACTCGGCGTCGTCAGCCACCGCCGCTTCGTCTTCCGGTGCGCCAAGTTGGTGGTGGGCCCGCTCTTCCTTGCTAACCTGCGCCAGGACCTGCTCGAGGTTGCTGCGCAAAGCGTTGGCAGTCGCTTCGTTTGTCTGTGCCAAGTCCCTCCATATCTGGTTCTCGAGACAGAGACTCCTCACTCGTTCTTCAAGAACCCAATTCCATTTCTCGATCTTCTCAATCTCTTCTTCTTTTGCTTTCAATCTCTTAATGATGCCTTCTTCAACTGCAGCCACAAGACGTCTTGAATGCCGTTTCCGACGCTCTGCAATCTCCAATCTCACCTTCTCTGTCTGTAACCAATCCAAGAATTCGAATATCCATTTCAGAAAACATTCAGAAGAGAAGAAATCAAAGATACCCAGATGATGAAAATTGAAAATTACTTACATGTTGGGCAATCAGACGATCGATTTCCAATTGCTGTTGTTGGATATGAAACGAAATGTCTTCACCAAGAAACGAGAAAGTAGAACCACATCGATTCTCCTTCTGAGTTGTTGTTGCAGGGAAGGAGATTAACGAGTTGGTTGTTGAATCTCTGGAACGCTTCCTCGAAACAGGAAGATTGTACGTAAGACCACTCTCGGCTTTCATGGTTGTGGTTGCTGGAAACGAATCCGCCATAACAGAGGAATTGTTATAGAAAGGGAGAAGCGTTTCCGCAGTTGTTCCAGATAGTGGAAGGCCGAATCCCATCTGGGTATTGTAGAAATTTGCGTTGTTTTCAATCGCATTTATGATTTCCCTGCAAATCAAATTCAGATCCGTATCAGAATTCAGAAAACCCAGAAAACAAAAAACAGAAGAAAGAAGAGAAAAACAGTAGTTACTGTACCTGTTGCAGACGAGTTGGGGAGGAAAGAGGTTGAGTTGACGAGCTTCGACAGCCATGAAAAAGGGTTTTCTTCAGTTTCTCGATTTGTTTCTCTTTGTTGATCTTTCTTGGGTTTGGTTGTTTGTAGAAGAGGAGAAGAAATAGAAGGAGAGAAGAAGAAAGTGCAATAGAGGTGGCGAGGACGGGGTGAATGAGGTTTATTTAGGGTTTGGTGTAGAGAGAGAATGTATTTAAAACTGGAGTTTTAGAGAGAGAGACGGAAACTTTAAAATATAGTAAGGGGCAAATTACACCTTTACCCTTTGTATTTTTAATAATTATGATTAAACCCTTTAAGGTTAATAAAATTATAATAACTCTTCGTCGGAAACCTCAAAAAGTCGATCAACTAGGATATAGATTCATTGACTGATTACCTTATAAAACCGTTTTTCATTAATCGTTTGATGTTATTCATCAAATGTTATCATTAGCTGATATACCTTATATAAATCGTTCTTCATTAATTATTTGTTGTTGTTCATCAATTATTTGATGTGTTTTTTCTTTTTGATGAACGAATGATTCAAGTGTTACGTTATAGAATGATGGTTGTTTAGTCAAGAGATTAAGAGAGATATTTTATCTAAAAGTAATTCGATTCTTTATAAATTTTTTATTTTCTTTTTTGGTCATAACCACATGGTGTCCCCTCACCACATTGGGTGTGGGACTAATCCATGTTCGGAGCGAGAGCAATTATGGTAAAACCCTGGCCACGAGTATTTCTAGTGGGATTCGAACTTTAGACTTACCTCCGGAGACGCCCACTAGAGCCCAGCTGAGCCACACATCGGTGGTTCTTTATAAAATTAGTCTATTGTGCCAACATATTCTTATTTGTATAGCTAATAACATTATTTAAGACATCAATTTTTTTTTTTATATAAAATCTCAACCATTAACAATCAACAACACTTTCTTCCGATATAGAGTATTATTGTAATTATTAGAAATAGCCATCACCCTCTTTTACTGTGAATTTTTTTTTAATATAAAATCTCAATCGTTAACAATCAATTGGTATAATGTCGAGGTCGTCGGTGTAATAGAATTTTCAATTTTTTATAAAGGGTATATTAGTCAATGATTCAATATTGTTAATTAATAATATTTTGAAGTTTCTGATAAGAGATGTTATTATAAGTATCAAAAATATCAAGGGGTTTAATTGTAATTTTTACAAACCTCAGGAGTAAAAGTATAATTTTCCATATAATAAAGGAATGAGAAGAGAAGATCTGGTGGTTGTCTAATTTGAGATTTTAGTTACTAAAATTACGCTTTCTTTTACTGATCCTGTTTTGTTACGAAGAGGGTCTGGTCTTCCCGGGATTACAGCGAAGTTATAGGGGTTATTCCGGAAAATCAGCAAATATTATCTATATTTATTGTCGGGGTATGGGTGCGTGATTTGGTTTAATTATAACTGACATTAAAGCAGCATCCGCCACGTGGGACATGCTGCCTGAAGCCTGCCACAGGACGCCACGTAGGCAGGCGCAAGACTCCAATGGATCTTTATATATTCCTTCTCGTTATGAACGTGAATGGGATGTGGGCCCCGGTACTCGCACGTGTGACAGAAGGTTGAAATCAGACAAAGCTGACTGACTCTGCTGCCACGTTAGGGGACCCACATGTGGGGCCACCCATCAATCCAATTGATTCTCCAACCGGATAATGGTTTCCGGTGTTATAAAAACAAAATCGGATCGGCTCACCAAATAAAATCTTAATTGTTTGTTTTTAACTTTCGTCCAGTTTGAGCAAAGTTTCAAGGATCGAATCGATCCGGTCCGTACTGAGATCGGTTAGGACCGATCCAATCTTAAACCACAATACTACTGGCTTTGGATCGGGCCAATCCAACCGATACTGATATGGATCAACCGGTACAACAGGTCTAGTGATTGCTACAACCAATAAGTTTTGTAACTTTAATAAGTACCGGTCCCATGTATGGTTTTGTTGAATCATCTGGTCCGATTTATTATCGGGTTTGTAACTTTAATAAGTACTGGTTCAGTCATCCGGTCCAATCAAATGCGGGTGCAATAAATAAAATAGTATTCTGCATATTATATTATCATACACTTACTTAATCCTTTTCAAGATTCTATTAAATATGACTCCAAAATTAATTGCACCTGGACTCTTTCTTTATTTAGATATGCTTAGCTAATCAACCTAATCTAATCTGTATATTAAAATAGAAATAAAATTTTAATTATATTGTTTTGTCTTATTAAACTAAAAAATTGTTCTTTTTTTTATTAAAATTAAATTAAACTAAAATAAAGTCTTCATTGGTTCATATTATTTTTTACTATTTCTTTTTTTGAATTGATTTTATTTATTCTATTATTAGAAAATTAAGCTACACTTGATGACAAATATATTGATAAATTAGAATAAAAGAAGTTGCATTGCAACAACATTATTCATCAATTGGATTAGCAAAAGTGCACAACTTAATCCTACATTTTTGCTTAATGATCGATGACTCGAAGTTGCACAAATCAGCATGATTAACTCGATGAGAATGATTTTTAAAATTTAATAATAAAATTATATACCCATATGAATCAGATTATCAATTCTAATAAATACATTATGAGCTATAAGCAGTATGAGGTCTGCCCTTAAAAATACGCGATCACGAGTCCCTAAAATGGACAATCACTAAAGCTGTAATTCGGTTGGTTTGGTTCAGTTTAGTGGTCAAATTTAAACCAGACCAAACTATAATGAATAAAATCGAAAATTGAATCAAACTGAAATAGATCTGTTTGAAAAATTTAATATTATATATTTTTTTAATATAAAACATACATACATATATAACTGAAAATCAAACTGAATTAATTCAATTTTTTTGTTTTCTAAACCATAACCAAATCAAAACGAAAAAATCATTTTAAACTGATTTTTTCGGTTTGATTTTTTTTGTTTAAACTAAACCAATTGACACATGTAACAATCATCCCAAATTTATTTCAGATACGTTCGATAAAGTTTTGTCGAAGTTTGTGAATATCTTCGAGCATTTGTCTTTGCATTCACAAATAAAGAAAGAAAAAGAAGAAAAAGAAAGTAAATTCCCACAAAAGAGAGTTGAAAGTAGTTGAATTCACCATCCCTCCATCTTTCTCTATTATTGTCCCCATCAACCCAACCTTATCATCCACACCTTTGTTTAATCCAACCTCCCCCAAAATTCAAAAGAGGAAAGTGAATATAAAAGTAATAAAAAAAATGTGTCACATCCCATGTCACATATTAATTACTATAATACAAAATGATGCTAAATTTGAATGGTTATGGTGATTTTATGTGTTGTCAACCTTAATAATGATCATTCAATGACCTTACAAAAAAAAAAAACAAAGATAGATGGAAAGAGAGGGATATCATGTGTGTTTGTGCTTCCCCATTTTTAGGGCAATTGAAGCACCTTGACTTGTGGGGCTTCTTTATCCTGTTTTGTTTTTTTTCCCCTTCTATTGTATTCTACATGTCCTTTGCACCCTTTTCAATCTCATTGAGGGAGAATCTCAACCCCTACCTCTTTATTTTACCTTTTCTTTAGTATTATGACCATGACAGATGCAGAGGTTGGTTTGATGTATTAGTGACCAGAGAGAGAGAAGAGATGAAAGAGGAGGTTGGTTTGATGTATTAGTGACCAGAGAGAGAGAAGAGATGAAAGAGGAGAGAGGAGAGAGGAGAGAGGAGAGAGAGGTTCATGAATAAGGTACCCCACAAGAAAGTTAAAAGAAAGAGAGAACACTTCTTCGAAGTGATAGTGAGAACTTATTGGCAAGGTTCTTGGTCTCCTGAGCTATCATTATTCCGTGTATTGGAAACATACGTTCCCTGCGTTCAGAACTTTTAAGAAACAAAACGCTTAGCTTTAAATCCAACCCCCAAATTTGACCGTTAGGTCTCCAAGAGTAAATGCTTGATGAGGTAGTGTTTCCCAAAATAAAATATAAAAAAAGTAGTATAGATCCCACCAATAAAGAAAGTATCTAGTGCTTCGTCTGCATTCATCAGTATCCATAGTACATCTCGTGTACCCGTCGATCAACATCATTTTTTTATTACTCAGAAACCTTCTTAGGGCCTGTTTGACTTTGCTTCCTACAAATCAGGGTTTTAAGTCACGGGATCTTGGATTGGACCAGTCCCGGCCGATCCCAATCTGGATTGGCGATATTGGCTGGGACTGGCCAATCCAAAAGTTGGATCATCTTTCAAAGAAAGAAAAAAAAGGATCGAACTGACCAGCTATACCGGTCGGTATTGGACTGGTCCAGGCCGATACTTGTTAGATTATTCGTTTTATAAATCAAAAAAAAAAAAAAAACTTTGGATTAGTTGGATCAGTCCGATCCAATCACTAGACCAGTCCGGATCGGTATCAGTTGGATTGGTTCGATCCCAAGCCACTTGATACAATAGTTGTATCGTGGCTTGGGATCGGACCGGTCCTGGCCGATCCCAATACGGACTGGATCAATCATGCTACAAATGGAAGGGCTTCAGTGTGAAGGGCTTTGTTCAAAAGGGCTTTGAATTAAAGTTATTGGTTAAAAATTATATTTGGTGAGAAAAAATATATAAAAGGATGCTCTGTACCTAATTTTAGTCTTAATGGATATTTTTTTCTTTTTGAAGAACGTGTAATAGAAATAAAAAGACAATTTTATCATTTTAAAAATTTTACTTAAATTTAAAACATGGCTAAGTGTTTCCTCAAACCGTAATTTTTAAAAGCAATCTCACACTTGCTTCTCTAAAATGGACTTTATGAAGAAGCCCTTCCATCCAAAACGGCTTTCAGAAATGTCATCAAACACCCAAACATTAGGTAGGAAACCCTTTTAGGTCTAAGAAAGGCTTCATGGCTCTTAGGAAGCTACGCCAAATAGGGCCTAAGTTTTTTTGAGGCGTTCCATAACCGTTTAGACTAGGGGTGTATAACAGGCCATCGACACTATTCAATCGTGCCCAGGCACGACACAGTTCATTAGTCGTACTGTGCTATGCCTGGGGTTTAGGACCCACGACATGACCTGGAATGCCCAATGCAAGTCAAATCACGGTCAGGAATAGCATGTTGTACATCCCTAGTTGAGATGGCATATCATATTTCAATCCATTTGTCCAAAAGCCGGGTGAAATCGGACGGTTAGGTTGTGTTTCGAACCTTGAATTTTGCGAGAAAAGAAAATAAAGTGCTATAGAAAGCACTTTCTCCTGCTTGAAGAAGCAAAGAGTTTGAGATAGAGATTTGGAAAGAAGATACTTAGAAGAAATCACTTTTGGGATTAAAATTTTTTTCTCTAAAAAGGTAGAGATTTTGAAAGAAAGAAAAACGAAAGGTGGAGAGTACTCTCCAACATTTCAACCTAATTTACCACATTTTTTTAGATAAAAAGACAAGTAACCTTATATTAATCATCAGTAATTACAGAAAGAGATCTTATACGAGTTCTGCTAACCCTATCATCAGAAATAAAAGAAAGACTAGGAGGTGGTTGCTTGATCCAAACATAAGAAACCCCAGCCCAGATGCAGCAAGGTTCGCCAATTCGTCAGCCGTAGTGTTCGCTTCTCAAAAAAATGAGCACATCTAACATCATCAAACTTCTTTAACAGGGATAAAATTTCATCCATAATAAGTTCGATATGCCAAGGGTTGTCACCACAAGAATTAATAAAGTCAATAATAACTTTGGAATCTCCTTCCAAAAGATTTTTTGATAACCATTGTCCTTAGAGACAAACCAAGCTTTTAGCAACTGGTGCTTCTTTCTGCCCAATATGATATGCAATACCGCACATGAAGGAACCAAACACATCTCTGCAAACTGCCCCAACTCTGGCCTTTTCCGTTGAAGACTTGGCTGCAACATCGAAATTAATTTTGATGAAGTCACCCACTGGAGCTTCCCATCTGATGAAAATATCCTCATGCCGTTTTTGCCTACGTGCTTCTGTGCCTCCGATACCCATCAACCGATCTGAATTAACCTAAAATGACGCAAAAAGTGAGATAGCGTGATGAATATTAGCTGGTACACCATCTAATAGTATTTTATTCCGAGGCAGCCAGATTGTTCAAAGGAAACTCGCACAAGCAACCGATAGGTTATTTATGTGCGAAGGCAACTCAGACTTATTACTAAAATCTTGCACAAGCAAAGTATAGAGTTAGAGCCATGATACTCCAACATACCACCCATCGCAGCAAACCAAAGCGCTTTGACAATCATAAACATACTCAACTTGTTCAAATATCAATGCCCTCATGAACTCTGTCACGATACATACACAAACACAACTTGAACAGATACCCATGTCCTTATGAAGTCTGTCATGATACACATCATCTCACAAGGCGACCAAATCTCATAGTTCCTTTTATAGAGTAACATTCATCCTTATCACTTACCATTCACTCCACACACAACAACCAATCAACAAAACTACATATTACATCATAACCCAAGTAGTAATCACACATCACACCACAGTCACATATCGTACCACAATCAATGCAAATCATGCATATGAACACACCATGAGCACAGAGATGATGAAATAGCACTCACAAACAATACTGCAATGCAATATGAAGTTATTATGCAAATAATGCAACACACATAGTATGAATGCTGACTAATGCAATTCTTATTCCGATGATCAGCCGGTACCAATTTGCCTTGGCATCCAATTTACTATAGTTGGATGAAACTCTCCTATCAAGTAATACTAATTATTGGTGGGATCAGTAATTTTGCTAGGTCAGAAGTGAGATTTTCCATATGGACTAAGATTTAAAAAGTTGAGGATTTGGGTTAAGATTTAGGGGAAGCTAAGTTCAAAGCAAAAATGGTTGAAATAAGGGTTTGAACGGTTAGGGTTTTGGTTTTCTTTTTGGGTTTTTGGTTTTTTAGTTTTTGGGTTTTGAGGTAAAGAAGGACCAGGAAGATAAGATCAGGAAGGGATGAAAGGCTCAGGGTTAACAGAATTAATGGGAAACACTCAAACAGCAGAGGACGACAGGGAGAGACTGCAACGGACGGATCCTTTAGCATGAACTAATGATCATCTGTACTGAAGAAGGCAACTTTCTCGAGCAACACCTGAGGAAAACTACAAGGAACCTGCTCCACTTGCCTTATTCTTTTTTCTCTTTGTCCACTACGCCCTAGCTTGGCTTACCTAATTTACAACATATCTTGTCTTTTCTTGACGGCTAATCAACCTGACCGGAATATATGAAAATTGTTACGTGCCAAACCGTTGTTCCAAAAGCCCCAGAACTTATGAAAACTCATTTGGTTAAGCACTTAATATTTAGGACCGTAACACCAACACGCTTCCATAGCCGACGTCCACGACGGCCCACTCTATCGACACTAACCCGCCGGTAGCCCCTTCCTTATCGGTGACTCCACTCATCCACCTATCAGTATTCAATGACTTGGCACCATACCCATACATAATACCAAGGCATTTTAATCCAGCCTATATTGTTTTTTCCGAGACTTGAACCCATAACGTGGTGATAGTTCTGATATCATTTGTTATGTGCGAAACCGTTGTTTCAAAACCCCCAGGACTTGTGAAAACTTATTTGGTTAAGCACATAACACTTACGACCGTAACAAAAACTCACCGGAAAATAGTCAGAATTTGATTTTCTTTTCTTTATATGTCTCATGTTAACCAAACACTTAAAAAAAAAAAAAAACACTTAGTCATTTATTTTTTTTTCTTTTTTATTTATTTTTTTTTACTTTTCTTTTCTTTCAAAACCCAAGCTTCCAAACATAGCCTTAATAACCTTTATTGATTTGACTTTCAGGTCGTTCGATTGATCATAATTAATACCATCATGGTATGATCGAGAATGGATGGGAAAAGTTTTAGCAACAACTTGCTTTTACTCTGGTTGTCAAGCATTGGATTTTTTTTTTTTTCTCTCTTAACCCTTTCAACATTCAACATTGCTTTCCCTACATCAAATGAAGCTTTAGCACTATTTAAACACCGTTTACAAGTGGGGTTACCAAATGATTGTTAATTGGAAGTTCTTCTTCACCAAGAAGAACTTAGGGGAGCAACGGGGCCCTTAAAAGTAACTTCTGGATATGCAATTAACGTGTGCATATTAACTTAACCTAAATCTAGCCTCCCCTCCACCTTTTTCCTAAACCAGCTCTAGACTCCCACTAATATAACCTGATTTGGTGACATATGCAATACTGTATGTAACAGAGTTTATTTTCAAAACCGTTAATAAAACGTGAGATAGTTTATATATATGAATTGATAACTGAAGCTTGGAAGATCAGGAGTTGTTAAGTTTTACTATAACTGTTTATACACTTATTTTCAAAAACGTATAAAAAGATAGATGATCTTTTTAAATATTTGATAATATTTTGTATTGTAAGGTCACTTTTTGAAAAATAATTAATTTTTTAGCACATTTTTCGAGGAACCATCTCCCTTTAGATATATATATATATGGCGAAACATTGTCTAATTGTTCCAACAGCTTTCATTGGCTATTGCCACAGGGTCATATTTACCATGTGAAAGACTGATCTGATTAATCCAGACTATCCCATTTGATAAGATCAGTCTAGATTAGCCACGTGTAAAATATTTTAACCTATATAAGTTCTAATAGTACATCTGTATGTATTAGGATTGCCACATGTATCAATTCTCATCCAATTTATTTATATTTTCAGGTTTTACACAAAAAAAGACACTAATTTTAAATGAACCCTTTATGTTACATGGCAAATGTCTTTTGGATTCAAAGTTGATATGAGACCTGGCGACCAACTGAACATGGTTTAATGTATCGGGACCGAGTATCAAACCGGTCTTGATTGACGGTACCATCCGATTTGGTACAAATTTTTAAATTTAAAAAAAAAAAAAAAAAAGAGCAGACCAAACCGGTCGTTTGATTGACGATGCCAATAGATATGAGACTGGTTCAAATTGAAACCGGTCTAAACCATTCAATCTACAAACTAAAAAAAAAGGACCACTAACGTTTGGACCTGTCTAATTCATAATCCTGAGACGCAATAATTTGTATCATAGTTTAGAATCGAATTGGATCGATCCGTAAAACCATGCGACTGAATATACACATGAAGAAGTGAAGTTCTCTATATACGCTTTCACATGTGAGATACCTTTGACAACATAGAGAAAGTAGTCAAATTACAAAAAAAAAAAAAAAAAAAATACTATATAACCTGCTATTATTAGAAATTAGAAAAAGAATAATCAAATGATAATTAAATATAATGGGTTGAAAAGATCAAAATGGCTTTGTCACAAAACCTACTTATCACATAATTATGTCTTTTACTAAAGTTAGGTGTTAGTCAAATGGGTACATATTCTTAACAAAAGGACAAGAGCGTATGATCAATGCATTTTCCATAAGACAATTGAATATTTGATAGTCATTGATGGCTTCTCCAAAATAGACACCACATAGTCATCATAGAGGTCTAATCGGAATATCTCTTTCCTTGACCCTATCCAACTACTTTCCCCGCAGATTGGACCCAGTCCTGACTAATCAATAGGACCTAACATGCAGACGGTTCTTGTTGGGTCCGGATTGTCAATTGTACATCAACTATAGTAAACCTAGGGATGCCGGCCGTGCTTGAGCAAAATTACTGTGCCGGGTCGGGCGGCTTCGTGCTTTATTTATAAATTGACTAAAGTTTGAATCGTGCTTGTGTCTACTCGTGTTTGTGTGGTGTCGTGTCTGGGCATGACCCAAATCGTGTCAGATCAGACTGGCACACGCGGCATAGCACGTTTGTACATCCCTAAAGGCTCCGTTTGGATTCTAAGAAAATAATAGAAAGTTTTGTCCTAGAGTAACATGTTTGAAATCAATATGAAAGAAAGTGAAAATAAATTGCTTGTTTGAATATTGCAAGAAAAATACATGATTAGAAATAAAAATTATGTAATTATGCATTTGATTAGCAAAAAAATCATAAGAATCTTGAACATAATTTTCAATTCTGCTCTTATACCATAAATCATATTAATGTTATGACAAACTGACTTCGGTTTGATTTAGATAGATTTTGGGTTTGGTTTTGGTTTTTAAGTTATAAAATCAAATTAGACTGACTTTGTTTTGGGTTGAAACCTTGGTTAAAATGAACCAAATTGAAAACCAATCTATACTCTAGTTTATATAATCTAAACAAAACCAATTATAATCTATACATATAATATATATAACCCTTGTAAATTTGGATGTTTGGGAAGGGCAATGTAGGAAGAGCACAAAAAGCGTTTTTAGACTAATCTTTCAAGAAAAAAAAAACTTTCCTTTTTGGTCATTCATTTTCTCACAAACTAGTGGGTCCTACACTTTCTCAAATTTCTTGGTATCCAAACGCATCCGGGATGCTAGAAAAGTGAACTTTCTTTTATTCTCACATTTTCCCGAAATCCAAATGCAGCCTAAGGCTTCATTCGATAGCCAGGTTTTGTGGGAAAATAAAGGAAATACTTTTTGGATACTCAAAAAGTGTGGGTCCCAAAGAAAATGTTTCAATCACACTCTTTTGATTGCAGAAAAAATGACCATTTTTGTTTTCCGATAAAAAAGAAAAGAGTGTGAAAAGAAAAATGAAAAAAAGGTAAGGAGAAGAGTATGTTCCCCATCCTACACTTCACCACCAAGGCTTCGTTCTTCCTATACTTGTACAATGAAGGGTAAAATGAGCAGATAAAAAACTTTTCTCATTCATTCCTACTAACCAAACATCAAAATCAAAATTTTCTGTCATAGTCATATGTATTCCTAACACAACCAAACAGCTTCAAGGAAAATTAAACTTCATTTTCCAACATATTACTTTACCAACTAACTTTCATAATCATTCATTTTCCTATTTTGGCATGCTCGGATTTGGGTGCAATCCATAGTTTTAAATGTCGCCGAAATTTCGCGAAATTTCACAAAATTTCGGTTTCGGATATGGTATCCGAAATTCGAAATTAATTTATGTCGCCGGAAATATTTCGGCCAAAAAGTGACCGAAATTGCCGAAATTTCGGCGAAATAAATTCACTTTGGTCAACTTTGGTCAAACCTATTTAATTTTAAAAAA
>JAUPMG010000019.1:15102269-15121387 GCA_031762675.1 Pachysandra terminalis
CCCTCCCCCTCCTGGCTAAAGACTCTGCCACCTGATTGGCCCCCCTCGAAGCAAGTTGGAACAAAATGTTCCAACCCCTACACAAATTCCATGCCATACAGACAAGATGAACAAACCTCCAATCGCATTGCTCCTGCCTCAACATCCACTCCGTGATATGGATGATTGATGAACGTTCCACAATCAGATCATGGTAGCCTTGAGCTCTAACATGTCTCAATCCTGCCACCAAGGCCACCAAACCAGCCCTCAGCTCCTCTCCCTCCCCTCCAAGTCCATAGAATGCAAATAATATAATACCCCCACTGTCTCTGAAGATGCACCAACACCAGAGGGACCGGATGGGTCCCAAAGAATGCCACAAAAGTTAAACTTAATCCAACCAGGATCCGGTGGAGACCAAACCGACTGTACATGCCTCTCACACAAATCAAGGCCCAATCTCTAATAATATCCGCCATAGAGATCCCATCAAAATGACTCCTCGTCGTTGCCCAGGAGGCCGCCGACACCATGTTCCCCTCAATCACACATGATGTCGTAGAAGAAACATCCTGAAAAATCCTCAGATTGCACTCACGCCAAATGTGTCATAGCACAGCTTAAAAAACCAGTCTATACAATATATGGCCCCTCTCATATAGACCAGCAAACCTCCACTGCTCCAGCATCTAGCAAACACCACTCGGCATCACCCACGACCTCCCAATAATACTGACGAAAAATCTCCATATCTCGGAAGCCATAGGACAATGTAAGAACAAGTGATCAATGGACTCCTCCCTATAGGAAGCACATATGTTGGGAAAGAGCCATGTACCTCCTCCTTCTTTGGAGCATGTCCGCGGTATTGATACGGTATAACAATGCAGACCAAACAAACGCTTTGACCCTGGGAGGGACAGGAGGGGACCAAACAGAAAGGGCAGAAAAAGAAATAGGAGGCCGAACTCTGTTAGCTATAAACTGATCAAAGAAAGAGCGACACGAAAAGAGAGCACTAGAATCCGAAATCCAAATCCTCCTGTCCGGCAACTCCTGACATAGAAACACATCCCCAAACATCTGAAACAAAGCAGCCATCTCCCTCACCTCTACATCTCTGATATTCCTACGAAGAGGGAGATTCCAAGTAAGACCATTCCCCGACCAAGATAGAACTTCACACACCAAAGAAGACTTAGCCTACACCATACTAAAGATCCTAGGAAAATGACGGAGAGAATGGATTTCCAAGGACTAGCCGCAAAAATCCTACGCTGAAGATTAAAATCCCTACCATTCGCTTGAATCCCGTACTTACTAACAATCACTTTGCACCACAAATACTCACGCTCCTCGTTAAACCGCCAAAGCCATTTAGCCAAAAGAGCCGCACTCCGGTCCAAAGTATTACCCAAGTTCAGTCCACATTGTCCTTATCCTTGCACACAATATCCCACTTGACCAGATGGTCCTTCCTCTAACCATTACCTTCCCACAAAAAGGTCCGTTGTAACTTCTCGATATGAAAAGCCACCACACAAGGCATCCTAAAGATCGACATATAATACAAAAGAACGTTGGCCAAAGCCACCTGAATAAGAGTGATTCTGCCCCCCAAAGAGAGGTAATTCCTCTGCCAAACAGATAAACGCTTCTCAACACGCTCCAAGACGAGATCCCAAAAGGCCACAGATTTTGGGTTACCCCCCAAAGGCAAAGCCAAGTAGGACAGAGGCCACAACTCTACCTTACACCCAAAAGCCTCCACACAATTTACAAGGGTATCATCTCTAACCTGAATGCTAGACATCGAAGTTTTTTCCATATTCACCCTCATCCCTGACACCATCTCAAAAACTCTAAGTATACTCTTAACCCACCTAACCTGAGCCACCTCCGCCTCAATGAATAAAATCGCATCATCAGCAAACTGAAGATGGGAGATCTTAACTTCATCCCTACCCACCCTAAATCCTCTAACCAACCCCCTCTGCTTCGCTTCACCCATGAACCAACTAAACACATCCCCCACTAGAGTAAAAAGGAAAGGAGAAAGGGGCACCCTGCCTAATGCCTCTAGTTGACGGAATAAGACCATGAACAGACCCATTGACTAGAAAGGAATAACACACGTTTCTAAGACATCCGGCAATCCAACTCCTCCAACGAACCCCGAATCCTTTCCAATCCATAATCTGATCCAAGAAGTCCCATTCTACTCGATCATAGGCTTTTTCCAAGTCTAACTTGATAACCAACCCCGGGTTCCGCAGTCTAGTCCTTTCCTCGATACACTCATTAGCCACCAAAATGCTATCAATGATTTGTCTCCCTTTGCTAAACGCGCTCTGATGATAAGAAATCAACGGATCCAACACCACTCTCAGCCTGATAGAAAGGACTTTAGCAATGATTTTATACAAACTGGTAGTTAGACTGATCGGCCTAAAATCCTTAATAGACTGATCGGCCTAAAATCCTTAATCTCCACCGCCTAAATCTTTTTGGGAATCAACACCAAGAAAGTGGCATTTGTGGCTGTATGGATGATCCCACTCTCAAAAAATTCACTAAATACTTTCATCAAATCTTCCTTCACCACCTCCCAGTTACTCTGAAAAAAACTTAGCATGAAACCAACAGGCCCCGACGCCCTATCCCCAGCCAACTTCGACACTGCAATCTCAACTTCTTCCTCCTCAAACATCCTCTCGAGCCACTGTCTGCTATTCTCCTCCAGACACCCCTCATTTCTACTCCTGAGCTTAAAATCAATTAATTTCTCAGATTTATACAGCTTGGAATAAAACTCTGACAAACTATCCATAATATCTCCCTCTGATTCTATCCACTCACCCCCCACCTTTAACCTCAACAATTCATTCTTTTTTCTTGTATTCCCATCACCTTCCTTAAGCCATTTCACTCTGTATTTAAGTTCATAGATGCATCCTAATTACAACCCAAAAATTTCACATCTGTATTTAAGTTCACAGGTGCATCCTACATCATAGAAAGCTTTCAACAAATATAGTAGATATACAATAACCTCTATAGCTCGCAGCCTTCACAAAAAAAAAGTTACTTTTCATTCCTCACTAATAAAGTAGTAGTGCAACCATACAAAAAGATCTTTGTTTTCCAAATGAACATCCATCAAAGTTCAATCTATTTGTTTACAGTAATTTCACCATAATGTTTCCTTGAACTTATCAAATCCAGCCGCATCATCTAATCCCTCCATATGTGAAAACCCATGATAGCAAAAACTTTTCTCTCACCATAACAAATTAGATATGAAGCCGAGATAAGTTTCTAAATCCTATATTCAAACACAATGGAAAAAAGAAATTATTATAAGTCGTCCTCCAAATGCTGCATAATAGGTAAAGATGAGAATATTCCCCTAGATATGAGCTGTATAACCAAAAATAGTGGGGTTAAGCCTTCAATTGTTTATATTGGAATATGCAGTATAGCAGCCACATAGTTTCCAAATTATCAAGAAAACACGGAAACAAAAAGACATAACTATTTTTTGAACATAATAAACCTACATAAAACGCAAAAATCATCCTACCCGATCTGCAGCTGCTTGTAAGGTAACGTGATCTCCCCATTCACCTGATCTAGAGGCATAAAAGAAATGGATCAGCAAGATAACACAATAAAATCTACAATAATATGATGCAGGATTTAAAAATTAAACCAAAAAAATAAATAAATAAATAAAAGAAGAAGAGAAGGGAAGGGAACAACAAGTAATGTCCCATATGTCAAACCTTTTCATCTTCTTCAAGTAACTTTTGTACTTCATTGGAACATAACTTTCATATAACTTTTGGAAACGTTTAAGCTGAAAAGCATAAACAGTGTCATAAGAACATATTGAAACCAGACTACTCCATGAAAAATATGCAATGGTACACAAAATAGCATACACTTGAAAAGACAACACACTATTTATAATTTCAAAATACTGAAATGAACGGATTCTTCATATTTGTATGTATTAACTTCAACATTTACCTCCAATATACACTAAACTGTTATTTTTCTGGGTACCATGTCTAATTCTAGATCGTCGAACTCACAAGTTTTAACCCATAAAACAGATCTTTGGATTGCGATTATATCACTTATTCCAGTACATTTAATATGGGGGGAATTTATTGGATTTCCCCTTCTTACTTTTGAATTCAAAAATTTAATTAAAAAATACATATTATTATAAAAATTTATATATTATGCATAAATAATGCAAACATTTTAAAATTGTAATAAACAGTGAATTTTAATCATCATATGCCTTAACCCAACTAGTTGGGGTTGGCAAAAGTAAGTGAAATTTGCTGAATTCACCCTACAAGGTGCGTGCATCCGTACTTGCCTACATATGAGTTAATATATATAATATATATGCATAGATTTGTTTCATATTTTAGGTCTTTTAGGTGTATTTTACTCCCATTTAAACCCTTAAAAGTCTGGAATTAATCCTTTTTTTCCCCAAAATGGTGAAATATTCCGCCATTTCAGTGAAATTCCGTCAGGCCACCCTGGCAAAATTTCAGGCGAAATCGAAATTAAAAACCTTGGTGTAAAGGACCACATGTATATAGTTACAAGTCCAAAATTTAGACCATGAACAATGGGGCTGCTTGGAATTTTTTTTTTAAATGAAAGGCTCAAGGAACAAGTTTCAATGCTGAAAATACCAGAGCAATGACCAAATTGCATCTTGAACTGGCATTAGGTAAATTAACAGAATCAAGGGAGCTAGTTGACAATGCATTGACTTGAGATCAACTTTTACAGTTGTGTGTTTTGAACTTCCTTTTTCTCTTACAAAGTTGATGACATTGAAAAGAAAATTTAGCAATGAAAAAATGAATGAGAAAAGTTTTCTGAATCACACCTGCTTAACAACGTTCTTTCTTACGTGTTTGTGGTAGTCAGGATTGCGAAACAACTGATCTGCTAAAGCTCTGAACTGCTCAAAGACAACACAAGGTATTTTTAAAACATATCATAAAAGAAAGAATAGAGAGGGCATTAAAAATAAATAAAAATGAGTAATAGGTAGCTAATTCTATGTATCAAACCTGACAATTTCCATCACCTTCAATTTGCAATTCCTCTAGACCATATGTGGTCAATCTGATAGAAAAGTCAATTATTAGGAACCCAGTAAAGAACAACAAACTCTAAAAGAAGGATGGCCTAAACTATGTGATGCTACGTTATTATGTCATTTGTGAATAAGAATCAGTACCAAATGCATAATATAAGTATGATCCCAACGCTAGAATGCTTTTTGAGTAGGCATATATTTATATAACAATAGTATTAGTTTCCAAACTGGAAAGACTCTTTTGAAGCCATTCAAACGGGTGTCACAGAAGAACCTAGACTTACCAAGTATGATAATTAGCATTTAATCAAATCAAAGATTATACTTTTGACATAATAAACATGGTTTGACAGATAACGCACGTTTGAAGTTATTTAACAATTTTTGTGACATGAAAATAAATGAACTTTGACAATCCATACAAAAACAATATCCTGTTGAAAGGCTTGGTTTTTAGACTCATTATTACGGCTGTTATAACTTGAGAGCCACAACCAACCAAAAAATGAACATGAGGATGAAACAAGGGATACAGAGCAATAAATTCCCTCCACGGGCTAGCACGATACACTCATGCACGTGGATTAACATCCCACCCATTTTCATGAATCCCGTACTTTTTATGACTTTGAACCAGAGAGCATTCTGACCCATGCTAAATGTTCATAACCATTTGCCAAGAAGCGCAAAATTCTGAGCCAGAATATTTCCCAAGTTCAACCTTTTACTTTTCTCTCTACACACAATAGCCCACTTCAATAAATGATCTTTCTTGAACCTCCCACCTTCCCACAAGAAAGCTCTCCCACATTGCTCAATAAGCTTAGCTACTGTCACCGGTGCACAAAACAAGGCTAGGTAGTAAATGGGTGTCTTAGCTAAAGCTGCCTGAATCAAGGTTATCCTACCTCCATGAAAAAGATAATTTATTTTCCAGATTGCCAATCTCTTTTCAATTTTTTCAATTATAGGTGACCAAAAACCCAGTCTCCTAGGATTAATTTCCTACAGGCAGTCCTGGATCTCATGGGCCAACCCTCGCACAAACCTGCAAGAACTCCTAACACACATGAATCCCAGCTAAGGAGCTCTTTTCTAAATTCACTTCAAGGCCTGACACCATCTCAAAAAATCTGAGGACCGATTTGACCAAAAACACCTGTTCCTTTTCACTTTCAAAGAACAATAGCATATCATCTACAAATTGTAAAGAAGACACCTGCACCTGATCTCTACCTACTCCAAACCCTCCAACCAATCCTATCTCCCCGGCTCTTACAAGGAAACAACTAAGCACATCGCCAATCAAAGTGAATAGTAAAGGTGATAGAGGATCACCCTGACGCAAGCCCTAGAAGATGGAAATGAACCCACTACTTTACCATTCAAAATGAATGAGAAAGTTGCATTCCTAAGGCACCCCGCAATCCATTTATGTCATTTTCCCCAAATCCTTCCATTCTAATACCACATCTAAAAGTTTCCATTCCACCCTATCGTATGCTTTCTCAATATCCAACTTACACACCAGTCCCACTACACCCAATCTGATCCTCTTTCCACACATTCATTAACAATCAACACACTATCAAGGTTTTGTCTTCCATGGATGAAAGCACTTTTATTTTCAGAAACAATCCCTCCTATAACCTTTGATAACCTACTAGCCAACACTTTAGAGATAATCTTATACAGACTCGTGATCAGGCTAATTGGTCTAAAATCCTTTTTCTGCCACATTCTTTTTTGGAATAAGAACCAGAAAAGTTGCATTTGTGATTTTATTAATAGTCCCCCTCGAAATAACACTTGAAACACCTCCATCAACCCCTTCTTAATAATCTCCCAACACTCGTGATAGAATGCTATTGAAAACCCATCCGGTCTCGGAGCTTTGTCTCTGTTCAACTAACAAATTGCACTTTTGACTTCTTCTTCAAACATCCTTTCCAACCATTCAACCTGATCACCTAATATTCTATTTGTTGGGTTTGTGGAGCCTGAGCTGGATATTATTTGCCCCCACGTCATTGTGCGTGGTGCGAACCGCGGGTCGCGGTCAGCTCGTGGGGGGGACGGGGGAAGTACTCCCTGCAGGGAGGGTGAAGGGGAGCGCCCCCGACCTGGGTCCATTTTCTATACCCAGCCCGTCAAGTCCTATTATAAATATGCAGTTCCACTTGCAGATTTACGATTTCATAAGGTTTCTCTCAGACTGTAAAACTTCAAGAATATAGTGGATTTTTGGTGCGCTCTGTGGACGTGGGCAAGATCGCCGAACCATGTTTTATCTGTGTGTGTTCTTTAGAGCTGGCAAAACACGACCCAACCCGCCAACCCGACTAAACGGGTTAGGGTTGACCCGTTTTTTAAATGGGTTGGGGTTCGGGTTGAGGTTTTCTCGACCCGTTGGTAAATGGGTCGAACCCGATCCAACCCTCCAAACCTGTGTGACCCGTTTATTATTATTTTATTAATTTAAAATTAAAAAAAATAATAATATAATAAAAATTAAAATAAAGAAATAATTAATTAATTAATTAAATTTTAAACAGGTAGGCGGGTTCGACTCGTTTGTAGGCGGGTTGGGTTCGGGTTGAGGTTTTTTTGACCCGCTGATAAACGGTCGAACCCGACACAACCCGTTTAAGCCTCGACCCGGCTACAACCCCACCCGACCCGACCCATTGCCACCTCTAGTGTTCTTCTTTTCTTTTCTGCCTTTCATTTTATTTGCTTTACTTGTTCTCTTGATTCATCGAATCTCAAGATCTGGGAACTCTTGACGAGTTTATTAGGTTAAGATTGATCTAATCCTAACACTATTTCCCTCAAAACTATTTATATTGCACCTAAGATTTTGTTCTGAGCTGTATAATCTCTAGTAGAACACTTCTAATGCATCCACTATCTCTTTCTTGTCTTCAATGCTATGACCTTCAACCTCCATGCTTGAAATCCAGTTGGTTGTAGAACGACTAGAAGCCAATTTATGAAGAATCTTTATATTTTCATCTCCTTCTTTTATCCATGTGGCTCTATACTTTTGACACCAACTTATCTCCTCCATCTTTAAGACACTATCCCACTCAAATTTACAATTTTTTCTCTCCTCCCTTTCCTCCTGAGATAATTGTGAAACATGTTCAGAACCATCCAACCTCTCAATTTTTCCCAGCAACTCCTTTCTCTGATACAAGTGCCCAAAAGAACTCCTTTTACATTCCTTAATTTTCCCCTTAATGACCTTCAAAATCTTAATAAACTTAAATCCTGACCAACCTTGTACACCATCCTTAGACTCACCCCACCACTCCTCGATTGAGTTACGAAATGACTTATGTAAAAGCCACATGTTCTCAAAATGAAATGGAGAAGGCCCACGACAAATTTTCTCAAAAAGTTCAAGATGGGGTTATGATCTGAATCATCTGAGACTGTGTGGGGAAGTGGGCATCCCACCCCACTGACGCTAGACACCGATCAAGTCCACAAAAAAGAGGGGGATCCTGCATGTTAGACCAAGTAAAAGCTCCCCCTCTTGTCAGGTAATCCACCAAATCAAAATCATTAATTAATTCCACCATTCTACGCATACTCCTTGTGACACGACCACCTCTACTCTTTTCATTCACCCCTCTAACAATTTTGAAAACCCCTATAATACCCCAAGGCCCATTCCACTCCCCCTAATAGCTCTCAACTCACCCAAAATTGCTCTCTAATCCTAGCCCTACTCGGACCATACACTCCCATTAAAATCCATTCAAATGGATCATCCACATTCTGAAATTTCATCAACATCAAGAATGACCCGATTTGGATCTCACATTCAAACCCAGTCATTATCCCAGACTATAAGGATACCCCTCGATGCACGAAAAAAAACCCATTTTTTGTTTTGCGACCCCCAAATTCTCCTAACTAATCTCATGTCAATGAGTTGTTTCTTAGTCTCTTGAACTACCAAAATGGAAGGCTTTACTCTAACGCAAAGGTCCAAAATATCCCTTCTCTTAGAGGTATCACCTAACCCTCTAATGCTCTAGCTTAGAATCTTCATTGATACCTAAAAGATGACCCCTCGTAGACATTCCCTCTTGATCTACTTTCCTTTTACTGAACATTCCATTCCAAATTTCATAGTTCTCAAAACAAATGGGAAGCATTAATTACCCCCCCCCCCCCCTACAACCTCTTTGGACCTTCTAAACCTATGCACAACTTCTGGGATACTCACTAGGGGTGGAAATGGGCCGGGAGAGCCGCCCGGCCCGATCAGCCCGGCCCGATGTTTGGGTAGGCTTGGGCAAGGATTGGGAGCCCGTAAGGCCGGGCCGGGCCGGGCTGAAATTTAAGGCCTTAATAATTCTTTGGGCCGAGCTCGGGTTTATGTTAGATTAGCCCGTCCCGAAGATATGCGATATATATAAACTTTACTAAACTACAACATCATCCTTTGGTTGTAGCTTAGTGGTGAGAATCACATGTTATAGCTTTGAAGTCTTGAGTTCAAATCTTTGTAACTACAAATTTGTACTACTTTTGTCTAATATTTAATATCTCAGATTTCATCATGAGCAGGCTCGGGCCGGGCCGAGCTCGGGCCAACCTAATATCACTTACCTATAGATAATGGCCTGGCCCAAGCCCGGCCCGTTGCCACCTCTAATACTCACCCTCTTTCCTACTTCAACTAATACTTCTATTCTAAAGAGAGAAGCTATATCTTCCACCCCAATCTACTCATCCTGACACCTCTTTCCACCATCCCCGCGCTCCCTACTCCATCCAGCAAAGGTTGATTTAACCTGGGAAAAATTCTGGCTCGGAATGATCTTCAGGAAAAATCCCATGCAAAGAGTTAGGTAAGACCAGAATATTTTCTAGGCCGGGCCTGAAAGAAGTATGAGATCCATTGCAACAGGTGGAAAAGTCAACCGACTGCAGAATAAAATTATGCATACCTAGGATTGCGATTTGATTCTTTGACAAAGAAGAAAATACAAGAGAAGTTGGACTGAAGGAAATTGCTGTCCCCCCACCCCACACACACACACAAATGTAAGAATTTTTAAAATAGAAGAATAGAACCAAAAAAAAAACTTTTGGTAAGCAAAGACCTTTCATATTATGGTACATGCTGATAAAAAATTAATTTCAAACCTATTTTAGGTTTTTTTCTCAAACTGACCGTATATAGTGGCTCTAGATCAGTCATACTGGCTGGTCTGTTCTAATAAGGGTACATAAGGACCGAGACGGAGAGTTATGTAATTTATTTTTGCACTGCACCTCTTAGAACGAATTCTGCTCCTCCCATACCAATACAGACCGAACAGTCCAGACAGTAGTAGCCGGTACTAGAAACCATGATGAAGACAGACATAAAAAGCACGCATGGTCACCCTCCTGAGTTTCAACCTCCTGGTTTTGATGGAAAGGTTCAAGAAAGGACAAAAGGCGTCATATCGTTTAAAACAATCTCCCAAAGATTTTTTTTTTCTTTTTCCTTTTTTTCTTTATTCTTTTTTCTTTTTTCTCTTAGAGGATTAGTGGAACAATGAAGAGACATGGTTTATGTACAGAGTGGGGCAGATCATAACAGATTGATTAGGCACACTCAGGAGATCCCTACAAGACTTACTGTTCAGGCAGATGATACTACGTTGACACCTTGTTGATTCAACAATAAAGATAGTTGTTTGGGTAAAGAATCCAAGATCAAGGACCATGGATTCTTCAATTATCCTCTTGGAATCAAACTGACTAAATCAAGAAGGAGAATATTAATCTCTCAAATGAACTATGTGCTAGACCTATTACACAAAGCAAGAAAGCTTGATGTAAAGCTAACTGAGACCTATTGAGCAAATTTTTTTTAGAATGAATTAGATGGACAGGTTCTTCATGACAGATATTCCATTGGCATTTAAGAGATTGATATCTCTCACTCACATGCCCAAACATTGTGTACAGTGTTATAAGTCAGTTCATTCACTTAGCTCGTGCTCCATATCTTGAAGCTACCCAGTTTCCAGGTAGCTTACATCATCTCTTGGCAGAGCATTTAGTGATGCAAAATCAGCTGATTGTACGGTTAATGACCAATCTACTTCAGTTTACTGTAAATTTATTTGGGGCATTTTGCAACATGGAGAAGTAAGAAGCAACTAGTGGTGGCCAAGTCAAGTGCTGAAGTGGAATAGAAGTCTATGGAACATGGTATATATGAGTCATGGTTTTAAATTTCACCAGCATGCCGACAAAATTTCGCCAAAATGGCCCTCAGTGAAACGAAATGTAGGGGGGATTGGCTGAATTCCCCCTTTTCCCCCCATTTTGTTGAAATTTCGGCAAAATATAGCGAAATATTTCCCCAATATTTCTCCAACCTGGCGTAATATTCCGCCAAGTTGGTGAAATATCACGAAATATTGCCAAATCTGGCGAAATGTCTGGTGATATCAAAATTTAAAACCTTGCTATGAGTTACTATAGCTAAATATCTTATCAAACAACTCAGATTACAAGTACAGACTCTCATGGTCTTATATTGTGATAAAAACCCTGCTGTTAGCATAGCTCATGACCTAGTACTGCATGATAAAAGAAGCATACAGTAGTTGACCATCACTTTATAAGAGAAAAAATGAAGTCTTTTAAGATATCTATTCTACGTGTCAAGAATGCCCAGCTTGCCTATTATCTAAATAACAATTATGCTCTACATGATAACCTTCATAAGGCTACTTTTTCCAAATTGTTTTAGTTAATATATCAGCGGTCCCACCAGAAGATGTGAGGCAGTACAACTTTAAGGTTCCGAAAGTGCTAGGGAAAGGCCAAAAATGAATTGAATGGTTGTCAGAAATGATTGAAAACAATTAATCTAACTAAAGGTGTGATTTTTTACAGATTAGAGCAATACAATAGGATTTGTGTGCAAACCCCGGCTAGTTGGGATAAGGAATAATGTTATTGTTTGCTTGTTGTTTTATAAAAGTGAAATTAGAAAAGGCGTGTAAGACACATATACGAAATCCCTCTTCTCCATTCCATTCTCATTTATTTCTCTTTCTATTTTCTGATCAATTTTTTTTTCTATCAAACATTTGAAATGATTCTTCAAATAATTGCTAATGAAAAACACTAAAGACCAACTATGAATTAATCACAATATCGACTAGACCATTCAAAATCAAAACAAAGAAAATATAAACTCTAGAAATTTTCAAAACAACCATCAAGGAAACATTAATATATACATAAATACAACCTTTCTGATAGCCGTTCATGATCTAAAGTCGCATCATTCACATCAGGAATTTCCCCATTAACTCGAGGTGTGTGCTGCCAGCAGTGAATCAATGTGTTAAGCGTCCATAGGAAGGATTACACATGTTAACGGAATTCTAGAAAGTTTAACAACGAAATACACTCATTAATGGAACTCCATAAATCAATATAAGCATAGAAGATAATCACAGTATCTCCAACACGATTATTAAATTTCTATGTGTTGCATTTGAAAAGTTATATACATGATAACAAGAAACCAAAGAACCAAGAAATTAGTATTTCGGGAATCATAAAAGATAGTGGAGAAACATGAACAAATTTCATGCAATAGTCTGCTGTCTGAGACAAGTCAGATTAAATATGCAGAAAACGTTTATATCACAAAAGCAGTACCATAACCAATGCTCTTCTTCTCTCTAGCAGGAAAAAAAATTTTAATTAAAAAAAAAAAACACGACAAAAGTGTGACTTTTCAAACAAAAAACAACTTTTGACGAAAGATACAAAAGCTAAACTACCTCCCCAATAGCCCAAGCCATGGTTCTATACTTTGCTTCATTGTTAAGCACACAACCCAGCACTTCTTACACTTCCAAGAAATTAAAGATTCACCAAGAAATCCAAACAATAAGAAGAGAACATCAGGAATTAGGATCCTTAGAAGCTTCATACAACAACAAACCCTTCAAGGTGACAGAGTCAACTTCTTTACCACTACCAACCATCAAGCCATGTGCAACAAGTAATCTAAAATGATTAAGAATCTTATTCTTAACCCACACGGGTTAGCCCAATTTACAAGCTCTCCAGATTAGGAACAGGAGGTCCCAGGTTCAAGTCCTCGGGCTTATCTGATATATGGTCCTTGTGGGTGGGGTCATGTATCTGGGATTTACCCTGTTCCCACCAAGTGGGATCGGGGGTTCCACGTCAAACATCCTCTCCCCCCCCCAAAAAAAAAAAAAAAAAAACAAACAAAACTCGAATGTCCAATAAATGTATCAATGCTAACTCAAGCTCTACAATTGAAAATTAAATAAATAAAACAAATAAGGAGCAGAAACTAAATAAGGATAAGAACCAATTCAGAGAAAATACAAGTAATTCTATCATTTTAAGGAAAATAAAACACACTTGAGTCATATCCAAATACATATGGCTATAAGAAAAAGAAAGCCAAATCCCAAAGTGACTATCTTACAGGGATTGAATCCAAATGAGAAAGCCTCTTTCCAAGCCTTCCATTCTCTTCCAGAATTTGTTCAGATAGAATACTGGCAATGGTTCTGTCCTCCTCTGAATCTTGCAAGCTGCTATTTAAACTCGCGCTAGAGCTTCTACTTGCATTGCCATGGTTTTCAGTCATACTAGCTTAATGAGAGCATCTAACCCATATCATCAAAAACAAAGAAAACGAATATCCCATGAGCTAACTCTTCAATCTTCAGGTATAGATACTATTCAAATGTGAAATTTTGCCAATTTAGTTACATAAAACAATCAAACATCAACAGTTGACAAATTCCCAGTCAATAAAGATCTTTCTAAAAAAGGCAAAACATTAAAAAAAAACGACATAAATTAGCAAAAACTAATGAAGTCCGTCAATATCCAGATTCAGAAACAAGAAACTCAGTACAATCCCAGCAAAAATTCAGGTAAATGACCCAACCAATTCGTTTATGTCAAAAAAAACAAACATCCACTTTTAAAACCGCATCAAAATTACAACACAACACATGGATTTCTTAAAATCAAATTTCCTCACAAGAAGAAAAAGAAGAATTATCAAAATAAATAAATAAATAAATAAAACTAAACTGCAAGGAAAACGATGAAGAAATTCAAAGAGAAATGGAAAATAAAGAGAAAGAAAGGAATTTGAGCAACATCCAGAAACAAAAACGGATTAACAACCAAGATGTTTGAGCAGAAACTGCAGAAAAGAATTGAAAGAGGAACTCACGAGTTATTCTTGCTGGTGATGGTTCGCGAATACTTGGACCAAACGTCACTCTCTCTGATGAAACTGTGTAGTCGTCGGCAGATAAATTAAAAATATATATATTTACGCTGGGTGTAAAGTACGCAAACTGGTCATGGTGATGCCACGTAAGAAATAATTTTTTTTCAGCTACTTCGTTGTTAAGTTTTTTGTATCACAACCTCTGGAACCAAGTTGTCCGCGATATATTCCCGCGGTTTATTCGGTGATACCAATCGAACGATGCCACCAGACATCAGCGTAACCGTAGTTACTGCTCATTCTAAATCCCTGTGACTAAACCGTTTGTTTGGTTCAACGTAAAACATTAGAATTTTTAATGAACACGAAAATAATCACAGAAAACTTGTTATCCTTTGTTTTTGTCAAGGTGAACCCGGTAAAATACTTGATAAGTTCGAACGGCTTAATAGGTCAGGTTGGATTTTGTTGTATCGAGTTGACAATTTTTAACTGACCCACCAACCCACCCAAATCCAACCTAACTAAACAGGTTTGAGTTGGCTGGTTTATTAGTTGGGTTGGGTTTAGGCTTTTCCAACCCTTTTGTAAACGTGGCGGTGGCAGTGATAGTGGTGGTTGCAGTGGTGGTGGTGGTGATGATGGCAGTGGCGATGGTAGTGGTGGCGGTGGCGGTGGTGGTGGTGACGGCAGTGATGATGATGATGATGTGGTGGCAATGGTGGTGGTGGTGGTGATGGCGGTGGCGGTGGCGGTGGCGGTGGTGGTGGTGGTGGCAGTGACGGTGGTGGTGGTGATGGTGGTGGTGGCAATGGCACTGGTAATGGTGGTGGCGGTGGTGACAGTGGCAACGACGGTGGTGGTTGCAATGGTGGCGATGGTGGTAGTGGTGGTGGTTCAACCACCACTGTTGATGATGATAGGAGGGGTACATTGTTGCTACTAAAATTAATAGTGATAACGATAATGTAATTGTGATGAACATGTTGTAAGTGACGGTGTGTCACCATCAAAGGTGATGGTGATAGTGCAACCACTGAAATAGGCGATGTCATTAAAGATGGTGGAGGTGACTACACATGTTAATGATGACTTTGATAAAACAAAATAAAAAGAAATAACTTCAATGATATTGACTCAATTCAATCTTGATTTTCTACAAAATAACATACATAAGTTTTAAAAGTACGTCATTTTTAAAGGTACGTCATGAAACATTAGCGAAGCATCTACGTGACATCACAAAGCTCGTATCGTCAAAAAACTCTTAAAATTTTATCGTAGACGATTTGATTTTCTTTCAAATTGGGGGTATATAAATTAATTTCGTAAAAAAAAGTTTTATCCTGTAATTTAGAAAACCTAAGTCTGAAGGTTTCAAACGAGAACCTTAATGAGGCATGCGTGACCAACTGAAAAATAGAAGGGTAAATTACACTTATCTCCTTTGAGGTTTTTGATAAAAGCAGTTAGATCCTTTGACGTTTGACAAATTATTCTGGCATCCCCTTACATTTGCATGTCAGCTACACTAACCACCCCTCTGTTAGTTGTCCGTTAGTCTCTCAAACAAAAAGTGCTGATGTCAGCATTTTTTGTGTGTGATGAAATAACAAAATTAGCCCTAATTGAGTTAATGAGGAGGTAAAAGACGATTTTGATCCCATCTTCTATTCCAATTTTATCATTGTTTTATCCCTGTTATAAAACATTGTTCCTTCGCACAACGCACTCCACCTAAAACTTTCTTTCCCACGCTTGTAACACCAAGCTTCATTCTCTGCGCTCGCACCACCCTAAGCTTCATTCTCCACAGCACATTCTCTAACAGTTACACCGCTGGCGATCAACCAACTTCTCCACCCAAAAATGTCTGCTCCAGCGGTAAGCTTCCTTCTCTGCAGCACATTCAAAGTGAAACTTTTGCAGCTTCTACTTCTTTTTGTGCTGGAACAGAATCTACAAGAAGAAAAGACAAAAGGAACAAGAATAGTGTTCTCTATGATCCTTTTCTCATGATTGCAGTTCTAGCAGCTCAAATGGGATTTTTTTTTTCCATTTTAGTCTAAATTTTAAGGAAGAAGGAAGCAGAGGAGACTAAGTTCAAGAGAACTCAGTATGAAAATATATTTGGAAAAATATTGCCTTGCTATATTGATTTGGTTCTTGATTTCTCATTTTGACTTTCAAACTATCACTTATTCCATGATTTAGCCAATCCAAAATGATCAGAACCATCCATGCTATTAAATTCTTGGATTGGTTTGTCTATGTTTTCCATTGGAGCCTAACTATCACTAATTATTGTTGCACTCTTATATAAGATGTGATATCTTGCAGTGAAAGTTCACATAATCAATGAAAATTTAATATCAAGAAATACTATCTTTGAAACTAGAGACAACCCGAACAGGTTGTTTTATTCTTGTGCTGGAAAGCGTGTAAGTATGCTATTGGATGATTTGTATTAGATGTATTAGATTGAATTATATGGGATAAAATATCAATTGAAGTATTCTCCAAAATGTAAGGTCCAAATTCTAGCAGGTGTGACTTTTTCGAATGGTGTTACGCAAGGGCTGAGCAAGGGACTTCAAGTGGTCCTAATAGGTCTGAAGGTGTTATTGATTATAGTCAAGTTGTAGCATCTTTAAAAGAGATACTCACGTATGATGGTGATTGAGAAGCAAGTTGGGGAGTTAAGGATTCTTGTAATATTAGCACTCATATTAATTGGTGTCATCCTCATGACAAAATAGTGTCCAAGGATTGGTTCTTTCAGTGTGCATTTTGGATATTTTGTTCTTTATACACTCGGTGTGTATTTTCGATCTTTTTGTTGTTCATAAGGTATTTTATGTGTATTTTTCCTAGTTTGTTTGATCATTGTTAATCTTTTGGAATGAACCTTTAGGCCCTCCCTGTAATTGCATGCTCTAGGATGTTGCCATTACCTACATTGTGGGATGTTGGCTTGTTGTAGGGTGATGGCTATGGTATTTCGTAAGGATACCAAATTGAACTGAACAACCAGCTTGTGCCTACTGCCTACTTGCAACAGTGTCTTGCTGGACCAGTTGTCCCCTATTCTATCCCCTATTATTACGCTGATGGCTTCCTAATGGTGATCTTTCTCTTATAAATCTTATAAAATCCGGAGATAAAAAAACACAAAAACACAAGCCAACAAAGAGAAAAAAATAAAACAACACAGTCAAATTAAGTAGTATGTATTTCAAAAAGAGAGATACATCAGGCTATACATAGCTACAAAGTCAAAGGCAAAGAAAGTAAATAACTGTACAGATAAGACAATAATACAGTTACCCATTCATCTATCACCAACCCATGTCCGAAATAAAATAACAACAAAATACAACCCATCTCAACAACAAGCAAAATTAGTAGTCATAATCTGGCTTGTTTGCAGACGAGTCAGAATTCGTACCATCCTTTACCTCCATAGATGAATGTGACCTGTAGAAGGAGCTATAAGGAGATTCGTGGTTATCAGATTCATCCCATTTACCAAATAGCACTTCCTCCTATTCAACTTCAGGTGCATCCTCATTCCTATCCTCATCATCAACATCACCCTCCTCATCGTCAGCATCGTTACTCTCCTCCATATCTGTCACGCCCCGGATCCCGATGCCTGAATCCCTAGGTGGGTGGCACAGATCACGAGGTGCGACCTTCGGGTTCCCAAATGCCCAAACAAAACAACAATAATAAAAGTCTATAATACTTTCATTGAACCAATCAGAGTGTGGAAGTTAACTATTAAAATCCAATTACATCAAACTATGCTAATGGTTTCATAAGAGCCTAAAATCCCAATAAACAAATAAACTGAACCTGATCCTATTACATCAATTTAAATCCAACATAGAGAAATAAAACTAAGTCAGCATTACAAATCCAAGACCATCTCTCATGCCACCTCAACTTGCAACATGAGTAAGTTGTGTGAGCTTGGAATGCCCAGTAAGAACCGGCTCTGTCATCCATCCTCATGGAATAACATTAGTCCAACAATCCATAATAACATAACAGCAACGTCATGATACACATCACAAAATCATATGGCATAACTGAACAATCGATGTCACTTATATAACATATAAAGACACACAGTAGTAATTATTGAAAGGCATGTAAATGCACATAATGATATGAACGTAAATGCAATTGGAAATGCTCAATACAAGTAATGCAACACACAACATGAATGCATCTAATGCAGTCCTAATCCGGTGATCAGCCAGTTCCAAGTTACCTTGGCATCCATTTTATTGTAGCTAGACGACACTCTCACGACACTCTCATATCATGTAATCACTATTACAGGGGTATTCATTTTACTACAGCTGAATACTACTTTCTTACGTCCCACGTGTACATCGTAGTTTTGTAGGATTCTCAACCTACCGGGCTCAATTCCCTGTCACGCCCCAAAATCCGAGCACAAATCCCTAAGTGGGATGGCACGAATCTCGAGGTGAGCCCTTCGGGATCCACTTCTGGACCGCGGATTGCCATATCAAACCAAACCAAAGGATGAACAAATAATGATCCCATTCATCATAGAGTATGCGGAAGCTAACAACATAAGTAAAGGAAGTAGATAAACAAAACTTAACCAAAATAATCAGCACTCAGCTGGGCCTTACAATATACCAAATAAAATTCCAAAGTAATAATCTAACCCATAATCCAATGTTTACAACA
>JAUPMG010000019.1:15137206-15151114 GCA_031762675.1 Pachysandra terminalis
CAACTACCTTTAATCAAAGAGGCTATGATAACATCATCAATGAGTTTCATAAAAAGACAGGATTAAAGTATGAGAAATGAATATAAAGAATGTAAGACAATTAAAGGAAAAAGTGGGTTGGGGTGGGATCCTGATAAGAAATCCATTGTAACAACAGAAGAGGAGTGGAAAAACCATATTAAGGTAATCTTTAGGTTTTGTATTAATTTTATTTCATTGTGTCTTGATTGATACTAGTTAGTCTAATACACAATAAGATTCTTGATACAAAGGCACTCAAATGCTAAAATCTTCAGGAAAGGCCCACTGTAGTTTGAAGATGAATTGACTACATTATTCGATGGTACAACAGCTTCTGGTGAGGATGCAACGTGTTCAGTTCAAGAAGGTCAATCACAAAACCCTGGACTAGATGAGTTAGATCCTAATACTCCTGGCAATGAAGTTGAAGACCTGGCAAGGAAGTGTCGATTTGAGCAATCACGTCCACAAAGAGATAGCTTTAGAGGGGAGATACGGGAGGCAATTGCCGACCTAGTGAAACTATCTAGACTCAAACTAATTGGGGGGTTTCTCACCAACCCCACCATGCTCACCACCACAACTTATCGATCTGCCAGGTCAGGAGCTATTACGCAAATGTAATGGATGTGTGCTCCTTTGATATGCAATTCACTTGGATATTACCAAGATGGGAGGGGGCGGCACATGATTCACAGGTTATGTTGGAAACAATAATTAACCCTACTTTGCACTTTCCTCATGCTCCACTAGGTAATTATGTGATTATATTTATTCACTTACTAATTATTATTTTTTTGTATTTAACACTAAACTCGTGATGCCTTTTCAGGTAACTATTATGTGGTTGATGCCGGTTATCCAAACATGCCAGGATTTCTCGCATCGAATAGAGGAATTCGATACCAACTTCAAGATTTTCGTCGTGGAGGTGGAAGAGCAAGTGGATCAAACGAGATTTTTAACCATGCTCACTCTTCATTGGGGAATGTAATTGAAAGATGGTTTAGTGTGTTAAAAGAACGATTCCTGATCCTTAAGATGATGCCTCCTTACTCGTACCAAACCCAAGTGAAAATTGTACTTGCTGCATGTGCTATACACAATTTTATTAGGCAGCAAGCGAGACGGTATTGGTTATTTGAGCACTACGAGAATGAGGATTTGATTTTTTATGGTTTGGTACCGTTTCAACAAAGTAACGAGATGGGAGTGTTTAGAGATGTACTCGCAGATGCAATGAAAGGAGATGTTGGACAATGATTATGAGACATGCTTTGATAGTTTTATTTGCTAGGCAATTGTTTTATGATTATGAGATTTGTATTCTTTTTATTTAAGCATCAATTAATATTATATAACACAATTATGTTTCTTTATGATTTTATTTTATGTATACAATCATTAAGGTAGAAAGTATAAAATCTATCCCTATAATCTAGGTCAAACCAGATGAGATTTTGGATTTTAGTTGGCAGAATCAAATTTCAGAATCCAATATCTCCAAACATTATTCTAGATTTTAAAAATCAACAATGAGAATCTGGATTTTCATAATCCGGGATTATAACCATAATGCAAAATCCAAAATCCCCACCAAACGCCCCCTTGGTAAGATTAAAATCGGATTGTATGATCTAAACTATAATCCGATTAGGGTTGTTTGGTTAGGATTATAGAATCCGATTTTCTCTAGAATCTGATTCTATAATCTCCACCAAATGCCCCTAAAATGAATGTTTACAGAGTTGTTGGAGGGCAGAATGCTAATGAACATTCAATCTGAATCTCAGAAGGTAATTGGATTCCAAATCTGGAATCCAAATCTGGAATCCAATCTCTGGCAAACCCTAAATTAACCAAGGCTTGACACCACTACAGCAGCTGATCGTAAAGAGAAAAACATGAGTGTAGAATCTATTTCTATTACAGGAATTTTGGCCTTCAGATATCATAGATAGGATTGGGCAATCCCCTTAAATCCCGAGGCACAGTGTATAAAATGATTTAGAGGTGCCGTAGTTCAGGGAAGTTTTCCGTCTCATCAACATACAACCATTGCACTCAAGAAGGACGAGGCTATACCATAGTGTTAAGGATCGGGATCGGCTTGGGACAAGTCACGATCCCAAGCTGATCCTGAAATATGCTGAAGTTCGTTGACTCGATCCGAAATCGAATCAGTCGTCCGATCTAGACAATCTGACTCAGTTTCGAACTGAGCTAGATCGGACGATCCAATATGGATCGTTCGATCTGAGTCAAAAAATTTATGATTTTTTTTTAAAAATAAATAAATAAATTCGACCATGTTTGGATCGGCCAATCCCGAGTTGGATCAGCGATCCAACTCGATATCGGACCAGGACGATCCCCAATCCGATACCGAGTTTAAACACTATGAGCTATACAGGTAGTTTTTGGCTCAAAATATAGTACTAGTGTGTGTCAAAAAGGTATGTTTTTTCACCTGAAAGTGTTCTAGGAATGCCATTGCAATTAATGGTATTCTTAAGCTATTAAGGTGTAAGAATATAACTTGGATAGGCCGAGTCCCACATGAAAAGGTAAAATTAGCTAACCTAAATATACAAAAATCATCCCAGTCAGCTTGATTAGTTAGGTATTTCTGTGTGCTTACAGCTTTTCCATCATAAATAATATTTGACGAGTAAATAATCAGAGTCTATTCAACCATAATTTTTTTATTTTTATTTTTTTACCTCATGGGAAATATCTCATACATTGTGTATCATCTATCATGTGCATGCAAGTCAGATATTTACTAATCAATGAACTCATGTTATATTCAAACTACCCAATGTGGAATGGGTAGCGCATATTTATTTTGGTTTCAGAATCAATTGGTTAAAAACAAACCATACATCAAACTACCATTTCCACATTAGGAACTGAACTTTCTCTTACAATCAATCAGCCAAATACTAACACACAAACATGTTTATATAAGATTTCCATTGACTATTACTTCTATATATGAAGGTGAGAACGTACTTTGCTGTGTTTGTTCTCCATGATCAACACCACCAGGAAAAAGAATCAGAAATCTTGATACTCCCACAAATAGTTTTGCACAAGGAGACGTTATGCGAATCCCAAAAGTGACTTCATTGATGCTTCAAGCTGACAAGCTCGATGTCAAATATAAGAGTCCCCAATGTGGAGCCTTCTCCATTGGCAAGACGGGTTGGATTGAAAATGGTGGTAAACAGCCTCTGCCTGTCAAAAAACTACAAAACAGGGGAAAAGCAAACCTTACGAACAACATGCCCAGAAAATTGCAATGTAAACTAATGAAACAAAAAATAATGGTTGTATGATTGTATATGTAAGTTTCTAGCCTACTTTATAAAGAAACTGGTAATCTATTCTACTACGATGGTAGATTAAGCAAATAACATGGGTCAAGGCTGTTTTCAATCAATCAATGATGTCAGACTCCATCTAGGGATGCAATTCTAATTTTTTTTTTTCCATCTAAGAAATTCTTGGAATCATGGTTTTAAATTTTGCCAAAATGCCCCCCCAGCGAAACGAAATGTAGGGGGGAATCCCGTTTCCCCCATTTTTTCGAAATTTCAGCAAAATATAGCAAAATATTTTCCCAATATTTCTCCAACCTGGTAAAATTTTCCACTAGATTGGTGAAATATCACGAAAGTTCGCCAGAAAAAATCTGGTGAAATGTCTAGCGATATCGAAGTTTAAAACCTTGCCTGAAAACATGTAGCATGTGTGCAATGAATTACATCATACCATCCCCCTTGAAAAAACCTTACTACAGAGTTTTGAGAAACAAGCAGACAATAGAATCGAAAGCAGTGTGGGATTTAGAACAAGCATCTAACAAACTGCTTTAGAAAACTGTCAAGAGGATTGAAAACCAACCAAATAATGGATGATATTGGATTGGAAAGACACAAGGTACCCTTCTGAAATTCTTGTTCACTATTTTCAGTACTACGCAAGACCACCTCGCTCTACCTACCCTTTCATCAACAACCTTACTCCAAATCCAACTTTCATTATCAAACCTCAAGGGTGCGCTTGGTTAGTTGGAAAAAGGATAGAAAGGAAAGTAAAAGAGCACTTTACTTTCCTTTCCATCGTTTCCCCTTCATTTTAAGAGGAAAAGTTTAAGGGGCTTTTCACTAAAAATAGAACATTTTGGAAAGGTACTTTCCAATGAACCAAACGCACAGATTTCACTGGAAAGTTGATTTTCCTTTCCTTTCCTGCAGATTCTAGCTAACCAAACACAGTCCAAATGTTAATTAGCTGATGGGAAAATTTGTTTTTTATCCATGTGGAATAAAACATTATTCTTTTTTCCTTTTTATGACGTGGAATAAACCTTATCCACGTGGAGTAAACCTTATTCTTACAATCAATGTTATCATTATAAAATATTCAAACAATATAATAAAGACCAATAAACAAATTAGAAGTACTAGCAACAAGTGAAAAATAGATACATACATTGGGAGGTATAGGTTCTTGCAATGTGTTTTGATACCCTTGGGAAGGTGGAATAACAATTCTACGAATACCACCTACTTTCATTGATCCGACAGCTGATTCGATTCCCGGAATGACCTACATAGAGTATTATCATATCAATATAAAGTGGTTTCTCAATTAGATTTCCGAACCACTTAGATGACTTGGATTCTAATACGACTGTAAATGTAACAAAAAAATAAAATGAAATTGGCAAGGCCTTTACTAAGAGCCTTGATGTACTGAATCAGAACCATTACTATCTCAAAAAACAGAAATTAAATTCTATACTCCTAGAAAAGAACAGAAATGTACTCTAAGAAACATGGAATTTAGGGACTTTTATAGGAAATGGTCTTTGACAGGTTGGAATGATAGAGGAGGTGTGTTGCTGTTACCTAGAAATTAGGATGATGCATTGTTGTTGTTGCTATTTTTGCTGCTACTGCTGCTGCTATCGTGTTGTAACATTAAATAAAAACCCCAAAAGTTCTCTAGAGATTTTTTTTTTTAAAGTTCTCTAGAGATTGAGGCTAGTGAAAAGTAACCAACGAACCGTCTTCTTAATTTCCTATAAAGCTACCTCCTTATCTATGGTTGCGCTTGGTGTTGCCGCCGCTAAAGCTTTTGGTGTCAACAATGTGGTGTTGATAATGGTGTTGTAACTGAAGGCGGTGGCAGTGGCGGTGGCTGTGGCGGTGGCTGTGGCGGTGGTAACAGTTATGCATGTTAGTAATGGCTTTGATAAAACAAAATGAAAAGAAAGAACTTCAGTGGTGTTGACTCGATCCGAAAAAGTAGCTTATTCTTGGAAAATGAAAATCATGTGCATGTAGTTTTATGTGGGAAAACAATAATCGTAAAATTTAGTTTACAGCGAAAGCCTTAAAATTTTTATTTTACATCAAAAGAAACAAGGCATAAAGTAGCAACAATTTTCAAGGAGTTTTGTCAAGCACCTAGGCCTTGTCTGCAAGGCAACTCTTGGGCTGAAGGACATGTTATATGCCTGGTAGTTGCATGTCAAGTGCTAGAATCACTAAGTCTTTTTATATATATGACTTTCACATAAATTCACTGTTATCAGTAAATATCACAAAATTGTCTTCCAAGCTTACTTTTCCAGACCCAAGGACAAAAATAAATGGAGTCGGATCCCCCGTTTCATCTTTGTGATCATATGTTGAATCAAAACGCCATCCTTGTTTTGCTGCCAACCTTCCATAATAATGAATAGCAACCTTCACAATCAAAATCCAAGGAATGTATTAAACAATACTGGTTAAGAAAGAGGATCTGTGGTTGTTTGCAGCATACAATTTCAAATTACGTCACAGATTCCAATATTATCCTACAATGACAATGTTTAAACTTTTATGATGTACACAATATATATTATGATTATTCATGTTACCATGGTTCAAATGCTGCACATCACTATTGAATTCACAAGGCAATATAATATATCAAAATGCCAACCGATATAAGCTGACAATAACTAAAAATAGAAATATTATCATAGTTTGGACTTAAAAAGTTCGTAAATTAAACTCATCACCATCCAGGTCCTTACCTCCTCCTCCCACCGATTTTCAGGACGAGCAGAAGCAAACTATAAAAGAAAACCATAAGAAAGGGGCAACAAGAGCTGCAAGCATCAATCATAACTCAAGAACTGTTATCTATTCGGCTAACAAATTATGTCTGATAAATTTATGTTCAAACTGGGTCCCTCAATACAAATATGCTGGTTCTTTACACAATTTCATGGTAGTAACCCCTTTAAGAATTTCATTTAGAAAACTTACATATTTCTTAATTTTCTATCTACTAGAAATGAAAATACATTTTGCTGCAAAAAGTTAATTAAAAAGGTTAAAATTCTTTGAACAAAATTATGAAAATTTCAAACTAACTAAAAAAAAAAAAAAAAGAAAAGTTCTTTAAACGTATCTAATTAAACATTCATAAGATTTTTTTTTTTTTTTTAATTTTTTTTTTTTAAGTCGACATAAGCTACAAGAATTTTGAACGATAGCCACATCAAAACTGGATATACAAGAGTACCTCTTAAAAGGAACTAGAATAGGTCTTGCATTTATACTTCCGCATTTCAGAATAGGGTGTTTGCAGCACCACCAATCAGGGAATCAATCAATTAAGAGAGGATTTCTCAAGGTGGATCCAAAACGGTTCAAATTCAACCAACTGAAAGAGGGAGAGAGAAAGAACGGCTGAGAAAAACGGAGAGGTGAAACCATCCAGGAAGCGGTGAAGACCAGGACTGTCAAAGGAGAAGTGAATACCCTTCATAGCGAGGGTAGAAGTTTGATGATCCAAAAACAGAAGAACAGTTCTGGACGATTCCAGGAACTAATGGAATTCAGTACCAGGAAAAGAATAAAATTTATCCTCTTTCTGAAAGGATCTAAGCTTTTGTGGATCCCGTGTTGGATCGGCTGATACAACTCGGGATAAGCTCGGAACGAGTCAAGATCCGAAGCCGATCTCGAAAATTGCTAACGTTCTCTCTGACTTGGTCCAAAACTGAGTCAGATCCTCGGATGATCCAATATGGCTCATCTGACACCACTGAAAAATTTTATTATTTAAAAAAAAAAAAACGAGCCACATTTGGATCAGTTGGATCGGCGATCCAACTCGGTATCGGACCGGGACAATCCCCGTTTCGATACCGAGTTTAAACACTATGACGTGCCCAGCAGCTGTATGCTAGTAACATCGGTGGTGGTAGTGGTGGGTGGTGATGGTGGTGGTGGCGACGGTGGTGGTGGTGGTGTTTTCGAATTCATTTTCAAAGGATACTTAATATAATTTTTGGCTGGGTGTTGGTGCTACTAGACTTTGGGTTGTATCATCTTCTTCTTTTGTTCATGAAGGATGGGGACTCAACTTGATGGAAGTCACAAATTCTTGAAGTACATTAGATTTAATCTTCATTCTAAATTTCAATTAATTCTTTGTAATAGCTTTCAACTATAGGCATTCAGAAGATGAATCACATATCGAAGCAAGCTAATCTTCCAATGACATGAGAAACCCTAAAATCCTAAAGAATTAGTAGAATAAACGAATACATTAAACTAAGAAGAAAATATGATTTCCACAAAAGCATGAACACGAAATGACTTCTGATGAACAACATTAACCAAAAAAGAAAGATTCAAAACTTATTTAAAAAAAGAAAAAACAAATTGAATTCACCTGATCGCCATTAACGGGGACCTCTCCTTCTCCTGTTCGGAGATCCAAAGCCTTCACGCCACCTGAACCTTGGAGCTCGAAGAACTCAGAAATGGTAGCAGCTTCTGATGAAGAAGAAGAGAAGGAGAAGATGAAAAGAAAACTCGTAGCAGAGAAGGTGGAGAGAGAAAAAGTTCTTCTTGTGAGAGAAGAAGAGGTTGGTATTGCAGAGACGATGGATGGAGTCTTAGGAATCGAGAAACGGACGGTTAGATGTTCGGGAAGAGGAAAAGCAGTAACAGCCGTACAGCGGCTGATCATCATCGTTATGTTTAGCTTAAATGAATGGATGACAGCGAAAAAGGATTTAGAATAACATGGACGCCGGCCGGGCAAAAAAGCCAGGAACAATCCACGATGGTAACGCCGGCCGGGCAAAAAAGCGAGGAACAATCCACGATGTTACCACGATGGTAACGCCGTCTGTGGGAATCGAACCCACGACCACGTGGTTAAAAGCCACGCGCTCTACCAGCTGAGCTAAGACGGCTTTATATTGGGTGAGAACAACCAAAATTAATGTTAATTTAAAGATTACCCAAATTTGGACCTCCTCGACTAACCTAAGGGCGTGTTTGGCATTGCTTCTTTGAAGGAGATTCGATTCCTATAAAATTGATTCTTATGAAGCACTTCATAAGAACTGCTTTAGAGGAATAAAAGATATTTGGTAAACACTATTTGAAAAAACGCTTCCAAGTCAAGTAATTAGATAAAATCGTTAGAAACAATCTATAATGGAAAGGAAAAAAATGGCGGTGAGTTGCAGAACTACAAAGTAGACCCGAAAGAACTCTTCCTCCTCCTTCTCCTCAACCTCGATTTTCTCTTCCTAGTCGTCCTCGTTTCCGTATTGGAGACTACTTGGACGTGACGACCTTACGACAAGCTTCTTGAAGCAATGCATAGAACAAATCTTCTTCTAGTAAGGCCGATGATTATGTTCAACAATTGATCAATAGATAAGAGTAAGAAAGACAATAAAAAATAAAAAATAACATACCAGAAATTGTAGATTTGTTTCTAAAAGAACCATTGAGTTTATCTTCCTTCGAATCTCTTCGTTTTGCTATTCGTTGTTTTTGGAGATTGTCTTGAAAAGATGAAAATTATATTCAGTTAGATTTATAAAAAGTTTGTGTAGAGTATGAAACCTATATTCAGTAGGAGTTTTCATTCGTGAAGATAACATGGGTAAATATAGGTATTTTAAAAGTTTTAAAGGGGCATATAAGACCATAAGAAACATATCATTAAAACCTCAAATGGATTCCATTCAGGAGCAAAAAATAGTAGCTTCAAAAGAATCAACGTTTGGATGAAGTGATTCTTGTAAAATTGCTTTTCACTTAGGTTTACCAAATGCTTATTTATTTATTTGAAGCGTTTTTGAGCCCAAGAATCACTTATAAGACCCGAAGAAACAATGCCAAACACGCCCAAAAGATTCAAAAAACTAAGGGGGTGTTTGATTCTGATTGGTTTAATATATTTCAACACATACAGATCCGAGGAGAGAAAAATCATAAATAAGATTTTTTTTAGTTGAATCATCATGAAAAGCTCATTTTAATCAAAATATGATGAAACAAATACCTTTATTTTACTTATGTCATCCGTTTATGGATATCTGAAGACTTTTATGCTCTCAGACTGTCACTCTTTTTCTCACTCCTTTATGAAAAAACTACACATTTCTAGGTGTAGTCCGTCTTAGTAAGGCACCCTTTATGCTATTCTGAAGATCCTGTGGTGGATTGGTGATATTCCACTCAATGTTGGTATATAATATGTGGCCTAAGTTGGCCAGATAGTAGAAAAGTTGCTTTCTCGATGCTTGAATTCCCCATGATGAACGTTAAAAAACGTTTGTAAAAAGTATCTAATTTATTTTATCATCCTTTTGATTCTCCATGCTGGTCCTTTGATGGCGTTGATGACGATCATGGAATCTCCTTGGGAGATATTAAGACTAGTGGCCAATTTGATTCCATGGAGAACACTTGTACATTCTACCACATTGATTGAATCGTTTGTAAGTGGACATGCACATGCTTAAGTTGATGAAGGCACCATCATAATTCATCTGTAGAGCTCCAAATGCTCCTTGGTTCTTTTGGATTGACCCATCAAAATTCAACTTGTAGAAAGGCATAGGTGGTGGTGGTCGTGTTAATTCTTTTTGTCGAGGTCTCCCATACTTGTTGCAACTTGTGAGACAAGAGGAGTTAGAGTTAGCCAAAACTCGAAAAGAAGTAAAAGACAATATTTTATTTTCAGAGAGCATCTCAACTTCCAAAGGGAGTTTATACCAAGTTGGGGTGGTCGTAGGTACTTGATGATTCAAACTAAGCATTATGATAGCAGAATTAATCTTGAATTTCCCTGATTTTGTTTGGTCCTAGACTAAGGTGTCCTCGGTTTGGGGTATAGTGGGATAGACAGGATTTTTTGCTGAGTAGTTCTACAGAATACACGGCAGATAAGATCCCTTTTCCATACAAAATAATCATGGTCAATAAGGTCCGTGACCAAAGAGAGGTCTTGGTTCAGAGGGGGTGATTCAGTATTAATATGAGGTTCATTCTGAATCCATCTATCATGCCAAATGTTGATACGAGTTCCCGATCCAGCAGGCCATTTGATCCCAGTGTTTAGCTTATCACGAATATGGAGGATTCCTCGCCATGCCCTTGAAGACCGGAAGCTTATCTTTATATCTACGAAAGAACGATGCATTACATATTTCTTATGAATTAAACTCACCCATGGGTTTTTTTGTTCAGTTCGAATACTCCATCCAAGCTTCATGGGGAAAGCTTGGTTACTGATTTTAGATTTGTAAAGTCCTAAAACCCCTTGTTCTTTGGAGGTGCAGATTCTATCCCAGGAGAGAAGGTGAATCTTTGAGGATCTGTCTGGTCGTGACCATAAAAAGTCTCGCTGAAGTATATCAAGAGAGTTTGTGATCTCCTTTGGGAGTTTGAAACAAGTCATCAAATGTTGTGGACTCGAATAGTGTACTTTTAATCGATCAAAGTAACTTTACCTTCTTGGGATAGAAGTTTACTGCTCCAACCTTGTAATTTGGATCGTACCTTGTCATAATGTCTCTGAACATTTTTTCGATTGATATGTGTAGTAACCAGAGGGATGCCCAGGTATTTCTCTGAGGATGTTGTGCGAGGGATTCGCAAGGAGCGAGCTAGTATATGGCAGAGTCGATGAGGTAGATTGGATGAGAACATTATCGTACTTTTTTGGTAATTCACTTTTTGTTTAGATGCTTGCCAATAAGTTGATAGAATGTTCATAACATTCGAGCATGCCGCAAAGTTTGCTTTTGCAACGAGAAGACAATCATCTGTTAAAAAGATGTGAGATGCAAGGTCCATTTCTAGAGATTTTAACTCCAATGTTTTTTTCATTGCAAGCTGCCATATCCATCTATCGAGATAAGATGTCAGCACATAGAATAAAGAGATAAGGAGATAAAGGGTCTCCTTGTCTTATACCTCTTTCGGATCTAAAAAAACACATTGGATCTATTCAATAAAATGGAATATGATGGAATTATGATATGCAAGTCATGATGAGTTTTATCTAATGTCTACGAAAACCATGCCAAATAAGAACAGATTCAAGAAAGTTTCAGTCTAACTGATCATATGTCTTTTTGTCACGACCCAAACTTAAAAGTAATTCACGTGAAAATCCCTTAGGTTCAAACCGTGATTCTCACCCCATATCCCTATGGAAGTGGAAAGTAATAAGAGCAAAACCATAGAAATATTATATAAGACTTTTATAAATTACTTTTATTGAGATTAATCAAAATAATCCATGTCTATTACATCCAAAACAATCAATAAATCACAGCTGAAAATAAAAAAAGAAATAACCTATTTTAAATCAAATCCCTATTAACTAACTTATTACATAAATCCAAGTAAATCATCCCTATTACAGGTTCTACTAAAATAAACAAATAAATCCTAAATATAACTATTATCTTCATCTTTGACTTGGTCTCCACCTTGATCTCTATAGTCCTGCAATCCACTAACTAAAGATCCTGAAATGGTTGCTAAAAGGCATCAGCTACATTTAGCTCAGTAAATAAATCAATTAAATAATATTTTAGATTAGAATAGGGTCAAAGCCATTCTCTAATGACAATCCATAGTCTAAAATGTACAGAATATATGTAATGATGTGATAAATATGATATACAATGTAATGCAATATGAATGCAGGTTCAGTTATTAATGAATGCAATGCATGCTCATGCAACAATAAAAAAGGTGATCACCAAGTGTGATCCATGCAAAAACATATGTTGTGCAATTATGCATGCTGTTTAAAATTCGAATTATGTAAGTCCCACACTAGACCAATCAATTACTGAGCAAGACATCTTCTTGAACCGTCCCCCCGCGTACACGGCCACTCTCAGTAAGATATTCCATGTGCGTATCATAGTTTTGAGGGGTTTCGATCAAGAGGGCCCAATTCCCCCACTTATTTGCGATCAGGGCAATGCAAAAATCTAAGGTGTCACATAAATATGACTAACCTCAATGAGCACTACATAAGGCGAATGCCAACAGAATTTTACTCGGCATTAGTTACGTATAAAAATACGCTATTTAGATGATAAAAACAAATTGGTATATTGGGATGATCGGTCCCTCAACACATGCAAATTAGTCCATCCGGGACTTCCTCACCATATCATGATGTTTAAATCACAATAACACTCAATTAAATCAGAATCTTCAACTGATGTGAAGTTCTGAAGGTAAAGTCAAGCATATGACCAGCAATATGGTCAATAATGCAATTAGGTTATGCTGTGCATGTATAGTGATTGTGCACATTAACTAAACATACAAATATGTGTACAGTAGTGAAATAACTTGTAATGATCAATATGAGGACATACATCATGGTATAACCTTATAGCATTCAAATCAAGAATAATCATGAATATCATATGAAGAAACATATAAAAATATAAATTAATTACATCAATCATCTAATCATGTTATAAAGTCATCAACAATCAACACACAAATATTTAGGATGAATCAAAGTCCAACTAATTAGGTAACACAAACAACCTAGCAAACCTGGGCTGTCCGGCAGGCTAACCGGCACGCCGGTTGGTCTGCCAGCAGCCTAGGCAGAGGCTGACAACAAAGAATATAAAGAATTTATCTTATTGGCAGGCTAACCGGCACATCGGTTGGCCTTCGTCAGGCTAGGCAGGGACAAACTATCACAAGTGCAGACAAATATAGCCACCAGCAGGCTAACCGGCACGCTGGTTGGCCACCGGTGGGCTAGGCAGGACTTAAATTCAGATGGTGAACAAAATATGTCCACCGGCAGGCTAACTGGCACGCCGGTTGGTCTACCGGTGGGCTAGGCAGAGTTAATAACACACTTCTGGTTCCCGGCACGCCAGTAGGCTATCGGATTGGGTTTTTCTGGGTTTTTTAGATTTGACATACAATCAATAATTTGGTCATAACTTGGTCAATACTCATTGGAATCACCTCAAACTTGTTTTGTTGGATTCCTAACGAACAAGAGAATCTCAGAAAAATATGAAATAAATAATATAAAATATTTAAATTAGTCCGAGATTCAGTCGATCATGTCTGTATAGTTTTCCAGTTTCAGTTCTTATGTAAAAAGTATAGAAACAATGATTTTAAAGTTGTGCTATATCATATTCATTGAATATGACCTAGACACCTAGACTCAAATAAAAAATAAAGTCTAATTAAATTACTTACAATGTTCTAGCTTGTAGGATCTTCTTCTTCTTCGTCTTAGTTCAAATCTTAATTGTTCTTCTTCTCCAATCTTTTAGCTCCAGCTATCTTCCACACACACTCTCTCTCACTCTTAGATTAAAGATTCACACGTCTCCTTGTGTTCTTACATAGTTTTTAGAGTTATCTAGAGTTATACTTAGTTTAGGATTAAGCTTTAATTAATAGCCTTTAGATTATAATAGTTTAATTACAACCCTTGGATTAAAGTGTTCTAGATCTAGTATGAGTTATCCATTGGTGTTATCCTACTTTAATC
>JAUPMG010000019.1:15160627-15171027 GCA_031762675.1 Pachysandra terminalis
CTGACGAGACGTTCTCTACATGGGTAATTCGAGAATACATTGATCACCTGGTAAGGGTACAGAGGTACTTACGTTCCCAGAAGGAAAATAGCCGCCAAAGGGAGTTCTCCTTCGAAATACGGATTCAGCGAACTACAGTGAATTGCCCTCTAAAAAGGTCGTCTTGAGACGGACTCTCAGAATGAAAAGCACATGGTGAAAAACCTCACTGACTTATAAATATCTGATTTCTAACATATCTAAAGGGGATTTTGTCTTATCTAGGAATGGCGGCAAGATGGTGACATTGCTCATTGGAACTTCTGCAAAAGTGACACCTCTGCAGAGACAGTGTTGCTCAAGTTCCAAAACAACCTTTTACAAAGCAGTTTTTAAGGTTTAAAATGTTTTGGTCTCTTTTCTCTGGAAGTAACTTAGCCGTGTTGAAAGACACGCATCCTTCAAGATATTTTCTAGAACCATGTGTCACTCAAGAGTCACTTAGCACTCGAGGTCCCCTCTCTAAACGCTTAGCCGAGTGACACTTGGCCTACTGAGAGTGTAAACTCTCTACAAATACCAGTGCCCGTTCTCCATTGAAAGGGGGCTAAGACCTAAAACCTGAAAACGATAGTGAGAAGGATACATTAAAAGAGAAAGAGAGAAATCTTCAAATCCGTGAGGTTTTACTGCTCTGTAACTGCAATTACTCCCCTTCCTCAGTTATGGCAACACTTCCCTTCTTTCTACCATTTTCTGTCTTCTCCCCAGATCAAGGATTGACAAAGAACGCTCGACAGAACGGCTGCGCGACGGTTTAGGCTGTCTTGAAGCAAACTACCTACCTTACTCTCTGGTTGATGATTGTAATTGACTTTTCTTAATACATTTTATCCTTTTACAAATCCGTCATCACCAATAACTTGCCAGACTAATCGGATTGAAAATCCCTTACTAAATTCGCTTCGCATTTCTTTTGGATGGAACTTAGATCATGTCCTATACATTGACAGCCCTATACGTTTCCGTATCCGCGCTCTAGTGTTGAAGGGTATAATTCGGTTGGTTTAGCAGCCAAACCATGATCAAACCAAAAACCAACATTTTCTTTTCAACAAAACAGAATGCTTCCTCCAGCATTTTCTTTTCTCTCTCAAAATCCAACCTTCCAACCACAACCTTAACCTAGAAGGGGAAACAGTAACATCCGACCACAACCATTCTTGTTTTTCCCTCTTCTCGTCAATAAGTTTTGCCAGAAATTCAAGAAACATGTTTATAATATATGCTAATCTGCTGACTGAGATAAAACCACCTGCAATGGTAGTAACCATCCAAATTGTATACAGAGATACGTGCCTATGTGTTTACTTGGCAATATAATAATATCAACTATGGCAGAGACAAAATGTCAATCAATCTCAACCATCAAGTAATTTCTATAGATCATTCTATATTTGACGGTAAGTAGCTGCTGCTCTTCCTCTTCCTCTTCCTCCTGAAGCATTGGACCTGGTTCGGTTATTATTATCTTCTGCCCCCATCCTTTCAGGATTCCTTGGGCGCTGCTCTGTCGAAGGTAGAGCCCAACCTCCTCTGCCTGCTTCTCCATTCTGCCCACTGCTGCTGCTAGTACCCCTTGGGCGCTGCTGCTCTGTTGAAGGTAGAGCCCAACCTCCTCTGCCTGCTTCTCCATTCTGTCCACTGCCGCTGCTGCTAGTAGTACCTGCTGCATCACAACATTGCACATACTTCATTATTATGAAACTCTGATCAGAAGAGGCTGACCATTAGACAACGACACACTAAACAACCTGACTTGAGAAATACCAATTAACATTCTACTGAAATTAATACACATATAAAGATATGATAACCTTGCCAAAGAGACAAGAGACCACTTCCTCACAAATTCGACAATGGACAACAACAGGGAGAAGTCCTAAATGCACCAGTCTTGACACTTTCCTATTCATGTTTCACACCAACAGTGCCTGGGTACTAAGTTGCTTCGCAGGACAAGGGGTGTCAACTCGAATGGGACCCATGGCCCATTCACCCAAAAGTAACTCTTTTGGACAGGCAGCCTATATTTTTAGGGCTTGGGCTCAATTTGAAGCCAGTACAATGTTTTGGGTAGGGCTTGGGCCTTTCTCAGTCCAGCCTGATAAAGCCCAGGCCCTTTCACCTTTATATCTATTAAAATAAGAAATCATTAATCTACACAATTATATAAAAGTAATACTTCTGTTTCTAGAAGTGTTTCTAAATTTCCCATATTACCCCTGTTACCTGATTTTCTATAATCCATTCCCGATTATACCCCTGACAAATTTTTTATGTATTAGATATTAGGGTTAATATCACTTAAACCCCTAACATTCTATAACAAAATAAGTTTTGAGGCTTGATGAGCTAATACTTCTAACATTGGGAACAAATATATAATTCAAATAAATGTTTAAATAGAATCATCCTTGACGATGCTTCAAGTTGTATAAAAATTTAATTTTTGTTACCGGAGAAAAACACTACCGCTTCCAAATATGATGCAGTCAATCACAAACACAGAGTTCCATCCAAAGATGGCAGTTCAAGATCCATTAACGATCTCTTATACACATAGAGGTTATCATGTTATCATTACCTCCACATATAAGCAAGATGAGAAGTGCCAGAGATGGTTGGCATTCATCCATACATTGTGAACATGTTAAAGGTCTTTGGGAATAGTCTCATTCCTGTTTCATAATGAAGTAGATTCTTCACAAAAGGCAGAAGACTCCCTCCCTCCCTCTACTTTCCCTCTCATTTTAAACGGCTTTCCCTTTCTACTTTCCCGTGCATTATTTCAAAATGTGGCATAGCGAGCTTCGGTCCCTGCCCACTTGCTTTCTCCTGAAATGGCCCGACTGACATTCGTATAATAAGAAGAAAAAGTTGTGTCAGTTCCTTGTCCGATTCTTATACTATTCAACTTCCCCCGAGACGCCCTAGTTTACTATCTAGTAGGGGTGTAATTCGGTCGGTTTGGTTTGGTTCGGTTTAGTGGTCAAACCTAAACCAAACCGAATTATATTACACTAAACCGAAAACCAAACCAGACCGAATTAGAAAACTGCAAACCAAACAGCACTATAATGGATAAAACCGAAACAAACCGAAATAGAAACAAAAAAATCCGGTTTTTTCGGTTCAATTTGACAAAATTGATACTATTGTCTATACAAAACACATAAACACATATATTCATAAATTATACATAATCTACTTCGGTTTTTTCGGTTTGGTTCGGTTTAGTCAAAGCCTTAACCGAAAACCAAACCTAACTAATTCGGTTTTTTGTTTTCTAAAGCATAACCAAACCAAAAAAAAAAAAACAAACCGACTTTTCGGTTTGGTTTGTTCAGTTTTCAGTTTAAACTGAACCAATTGACACCCCTACCATCTAGCTGCAATTCAAACCTAACCTTAACCCTACGAAAGCAAAACCTAAGATGCTAGAAAAACAAAAGAGGCAAGCAAGCAAGGTTGGGCTACGAACTCATAACTAAAAGCAGCTAAGAGCCTATTCTATATGTGTGGATATGTTAACTACTGATTCAACTGATCTACGACCACCCTTCGTGGCAAAGAGCCTTTTCTATTAGTCCCACAGCTCCTTACAAAACACTTGCTACCGTTGCCTAAATGCTACGCTCCAATAGAATGTGGAATTACATACCGCCTATTCGTTACCAATGTCGTCGACATGTCTCAACATGTCGACAATTTTGGAACTGTCGACACAAAATCCATGAGAAATAGCCAGATTTCCCTTTTTCCTACGACACGAGGGAAAAACTATTTTTTTTAAAAAAATCCCATAAAATTTTGAAAACATAAATAAATAGTTAATAAAAATTATAGGAACAATCTATCTACTTTAATTGGATGTATTACTTTTTGACCTTTTGTACAACTGGAATCTGGAACTAACAGCTCGACACTACAGCATCAACCCTAAACTAATGGTCTTGATTAAGGGAGTGTTTTTTTTGGCATGTTATTGATGTATTATGGTATATTTAGACCTCAATTATGCTCATCTAGGAGTTGGGATCAAAATTCCATCAAAAAACTAAGATTTCCCTCTATTTCCCATTTTTTTCTCCAAATGTCTCGACATGTCGCGAAATGTCGCAGGTCTTACCAGCTTGCGATATGTCTTGCGACATCGACATTACAAACCTTGTTCGTTACAGTTAAGCCAAGAGCAATACCTAATTGCTAATATTAAATGACGGAAGGCGGTAGGGGTTCAAATATTGTTCCTACGATTCACTGCTCTGTTGTTTCGTTCTTGTAGCAGGAAATCGTAGTCCTCATATCTCCTCAAGCGCTTTCCTCGCCGAGCATATGATTGACCCGCCCACTTTGCCAACAGGAATTGATGGGCCAAGTAAGACAGGCAAAGTACCCAACAGAGAGTCCCCACGGCCAGGGTTGCCCTCACCAGAGATGGTTGGCATTCATCCATAAATTGTGAACATGTTAAAGGTCTTTGGTTATACTCCCTTTCCTCTTTCATAATGAATTAGATTCTTCACAACAGGGCAGAAGATTCTCCCCCACTCCCTCCCTAAGCTCCCTCCCTCTCTCTCTCTCTGCAATACCGGAACCGTTACCCTCTTCTTCTCCAGAAGAACATAGAATACTAAGCCATTTTTTCCCTTGTTTTTGGGATGATACCCAAACAATCAGACAAAAAGCAAACAGCAAAAATATAATATTTTAACATAAAATAATTTTCTGAATTATGTTTTCCTGAATTTGCAAGATTTCCGGCTAAACAAACAAAGCCCTTAGGAAACCAAAAACCACTCCTAAACCAACTTCGAAGAACACTATCCCTAATCAAATACCCAAAACATATTTCTAAAAGAAAATGTTACTTGTGGACCCACACAAAATTTGACACAAGTTCCAACAATCCCCACGTTGGTTCAAATTCCATCAACTCAGTAGAAACCAAAAATCCCTTCATCTTCTCCACCATACCAAGGGTGTGCCAAAATACTTTGCTATGGCACTAAGTTCGATGCAAGATTTGAGGTTGAGAAGTTTTTGAAGAGTAATAATTTTGGCTTGTCACAAGTCAAGGTTTGAGATCTTCAATGTCAATAGGGTTTGCACATGGTATTGAAGAAGACAATGTGAAGAAGGTGAAGAGATTTTCGGTTTCATTTATTCAAACCGAAAAGTATTTTGGTACACTTTGGTGTGGTGAAGATGAAAAGATTTTTGGTTTTTATTGAGTTGATGGACTTTGAACCAACGTGGGGATTGTTGGAACTTGTGTCAAGTTTTGTGTGGGTCCGCAAGTAACATTTTCTTTTAGAAATATGTTTTGGGTTTTTGATTAGGGAAAGTGTTCTTCAAGTTGGTTTAGGAGTGATTTTTGGTTTCCTAAGCTCCGTTTTCTTCTGCCCTGTTATGAAGAAGTATTCCCAAAGACCTTTAACATGTTCACAATCATGGTTTAAAATATCGTATCGAGGTAGTGTATCGGTCGGCCTAAAAAAGGATACGTATCGGATACATGTGGATACACTGTAAAAATCATGTATACGGTGGATACACAAGGAAAATGGTGGATACATAAAACAAGACTCACTTCTATGTAAAGCTAAGCTAAAAATACGATTAATTGGCATGTTTTTAATATGATACACTCACACATATAATACATATATTAAAGTGGAAACCAATTGTTACATGCGCAAGCGCATGGAAACTTTAAAAAACTTGAATAAGTGTAAAGTATAGTCATAATATATAACATAAACTAATAAAACATAACCGAAATATTCATATCTCATGGAATGATGTGTGTGTGTGTGTATATATATATTAACTAAATTATAAATTCATAATATTTGTCATAGGATGATATTTTACTTTTAAGATACAAAATACATGATCAACCAAGTATAAAATCTAATCTAGGATGACACTGTGTATTTTTATTTAAAAAAAATTAGAAGCTATTGAATCATTTATTTAAAAATATTAAATTATTTTATATCCAAACATTATGATTAATCTATTAAGCTGATATATCTGCCTTAGATTCATCTTATGTAAAAACTTTAGATCAAAACAATATTGTTTAATAGGTTTTTTGTAAAAAAATATAATTTATTATTTTTCAAAAAATCTATAAGAACGTTGCTTATTTCTTGAAAAATAGGCAGCTATATCTTTAGATTTCAAGTGAAATCTATAGATCCATGTAATAAGATTCCAAAACATGCTTTAGACATAAAAAGTATGGTTTAGAATGAAAACAAAAACTCTTAGAATGCATACCTCAAAAAGCAATGCAAGAAAAGGAAAAAGTGCTTTTAAGTTCCAAATGGATTTTGTCAATCAGCGAAGAAGATTTTAAGTGAAATTGGTTGTACTTCAGTGGGGTTTGGTTTTTGGGTTAGGGCTAGGAGAGTGGTAGAAAGGAGTGAACGTTGTATCAAGTGTATTGGTCGATATATTGTAACATATAAGCTGTATTGACCGATACAGTTGATAAATTGCATATATCGACCGATACCATCAATATGTTACATGTATCGACCAATAATAGTAAAAATTAACTTACACTAAAATGTACCTGTGTATCGTGCTGACAGAGTGGATACAAGATACGTATCGACCGTATTGACGGATAAGATAAGATATTTTATTACCATGTTCACAATGATAACCTCTACGTGTATAAGAGATGGTTAGTGGACCCTGAACTGCCATCTTTGGATGGAACTCTGTTTTTATGATTGGTTGCACCATATTTGGAAGCGGTAGTATTTTTCTCCAGTAAAAAAAGTTACATTTATACACAACTTGAAGCATCGGCAAGGATGATTCTATTTAAACATTTATTTGCATTATATGTTTGTTCCCAATGTTAGAAGCATTAGCTCATCAAACCTCAGAACTTATATTGTTGATGGTTGAATCTGATTTCTTGGAATTTCAATGATGGGCTAGGTGCTATTATCATAATTATTGAACATAGATTTTATTTTCATTTGATGAGCACTACATTATTGGTTCCTTTGTCAGTATCTCTTGAGGTGATAATACTAAAGTAACATTTTTGAACCTAAAAGCATTGAAGAAAAAGGTCTGATTTACCCTGGGTACAGATTTTGTTTTAGAAAATAGAACTGCATTTATGTCCGATTTTACACTATTACATCGACTAGCGTCTAGCGTTAGGATTTTTATAGAGAATCACATTTGATGTGGCAGATTAATATGCTCAGCACTAACCCACACGGGTTAGCTCAACTGGCAGGCTCTCCAGTTCAGGAACTGAAAGTCCCAGGTTCGAGTATTCGGGGTTACCTGATATATGGTCCTTGGGGGTAGGGTCATATATCCGAGGTTTACATGTGGGGTCAGAGGTTCCACATCACCCAAAAAAAACAGAAAAAGCTCAGCACTATAATTTTGAGTTCTTTTTTTCTCTTTTCATCCTTCTAACTTTTCTGAGATCTTAACCCACTGTCTTTTTCAGTTAATTCTCGATATGCACTTTATCGTTGAGATTGCTGTTTGTGGGGGTTACCCATCCCGATATGTGCACCAGATTGCATCAGCCGTAATTGCTCGTGCAATCAGAACTTTCTCTGCAAGGGGCATAGACCCACAAAGGTAAACCTCCTTTCTCTGCTCTATTTTCTCTCTTCACGTGTGTGTGCGTGTCCGTTAAAACTGTTTTTTCCCCCTTGTAGTGCTCTTCCCGAGGATGAATGGTTTGTTGACACTGCAAAGGCTGCCATAAATAAGCTTCTACCGGGGACATCTGGTTCAGAAGCATCAGAAAGTGATGAAGATCACATCATTATACATGATGAGATGGTCTCTGATTCCGACAACACTGCTTCTTGCCCCTCAACTATAGAGTCTTCCGAATCATTTGCTTCTGCGGCTATGGGTGAGATTGAAAGCCCCATGCACTTCACAGATCCTGAGAATTAAAATCAGCCTCGCTCTATGAATTGTCTATCAGCTTCTGGTTTATGATTTGGAGGGCTCCTTGCCGATTGCTAGAACTCTTGGGAGAGGTTTCCATCAAGATTTTGAGTTCACAGATTTGAGTAATGGGGTTCGGCTTCAAATGCAATCTTGCTTAATGCAAAAGCCATATACAGAGGAAAGTTTTTTCTGCTTCAACGTCACAAATGGTGTTGTAAATCATGTCAAAGTATTAACTTTAGTATTTATTCATACATGTTAATGTTCTGTAGAAGTAGTATTATAGCAGTAAAGGAAATTGAGGTAAGCAATGCTTCCTCAAAACAACTTCATTTTGAGTACATTTGTGACAATTGTTTGCACTATATCTTCCCTGTATCTGTTAATTTATTTGTTATGAATTGGTAAAAGCAGCTGATAGTCTTTGAAACATATCTGTCATTTTTTATGTTGGTCCAAGCATATCATAGAACATAGAAGAAGTCCAGAGATTAGAGCCGGCAACCAGGCGGATTGTAAACCGGTTGGGCAAAACTCGGCTCAAGCTCATAAATCTCTAGCAAGGCTTAGGCTTGGCTAAGGGTCGTTAAAATTTTTTAGGCTCGGTTCAGGCTCATAAAACGTTCAGTACATAAAAAGCTCAGACTAGTAAAAAAGTTTAGATTAGTACAAATGCATTAATATTATAGTTGATAATTATTATTATATGTAATATAATATGCTAAAAGGTGTGTTTAACATTAATACATAATATAAGATACAAGAATATGACCGTATAATCTCATATACAAACCGAACTGAGCTTACCAAGCTTGACTCAAGCTTGTTAAGATAATGAGCTTTCTTTCAGGTTCAGGCTAGACTTGCGAGCCTAATTATAGAGCTCAAACTCAGTTCATAGGAGTCGAGCCCGAGTTTGAGCCGAGTTAGCTCGGCTTGTTGACAGCCCTATGACTGATATGGACCATTCAATATATAAATTAAAAAAAAAAAACGCCGGACCAGTTGTACCGATCACCAAACCGGTTGTATCAACAGGTTCAGATTGGTATCGGTTGTATTGGTCCAGTCCAGAGCCTCACGATATATTAGTTGTATCGTGGTTTGGGACCGGTTTGGATTGGTTCGATCCTTGAAACCTTGCGTTCTATAATAGAATCCAGTTATGGGACCCGTCCCCCTACCAATTGACACACTTAGCCTTAACTTATCCTATCAACCCAACGCCGCCGTTTGTTCATTGGTGGGCCCAGAGTGTTGTCGACTCATTGTCCTAAAAAATTTACATCTCCACAGAGTAAATTTATCAAACAGTTGAAAGGGAAGACAAACAACTGGCTCCGCATCCTCTACAGCTTAAGACTTGCAGCAATCCATACAGCACCGTTGGATTGCTGCCATGTGGCTTTAATCCCAAACTCGAAAACGTTAGTTTAACGACAATGGTTTTGAATTTTTTTTTTAATTATTGAAATTTAACCAATTTAATACACTCCCCGACCCGACCTTCTTCTTCTTCTGCATTCTCTTCTTCTTCTCTTCCTAATACTGTTCTTCTTCTCTTCCTAATACCTGCATTATCCGACAATTTCTTCTTCTTCTTCTTCTTCTCTCTCCTCATTGGAATAATTGCTGCACCTCTCATAGGAGCTTCTCTCACCGCTCATCAAGCTCACCCTTCCTCATCAACATCTCAACCTTGAAGCTGTTGTTCAAGAAGTACAAAGGTAAGAAAAACAATGAGAGAAAAAATCAAATAGCATCTGGGTACCCAAACTTAAAACAATGAAAGATGGAAATATAAATACTAAGGATACCATCTCGTTAGCATTGTTTACCCAAGGTTAATGATTCAAAGGGTACCCATAACCTTAAGAATGGGTACCCAAGGCTTAGATATTAGGCCTGGGGTACCCCAGGCTTACCAGTACCCCAGGCTTACCATGTAAGTCTTGGGTACCATTTGGCTTATTAAGCTCGGGGTACCAAAATTTTTCACAAGGTACCCAAGGCTTATTTTGGGGTACCCTAATTAAAAAAAACCCCAAAAAAAAACATTTGCTTTCAAATGGCCTTATATGCCTTGGGTAACCTCCAAAGGCAGGTGGAAAGTCCCATATAGGGGCTAAGGTGGTGTTTGTGTGCATGGGGCATGGTGGTGAGGTGTGAGGGAGTGTATGGTGGGTAGTATTCAAGGCTTACATGTTAAGCCTTGTGTACCATTTGATTAATTAAGCATGGGGTACCAAAATTGAAGGGTACCCAAGGCAAAAAAAAGCTAAAAAAAAAAAAAACCGTTGCTTTCAAATGGCCTTATATGCCTTTGGTACCCTCTAAAGGGTTGTGGAAAGGCCCACATAGGGGCTAAGGTGGTGTTTGTGTGCGTGGGGCATGGTGGTGAA
>JAUPMG010000019.1:15179577-15192021 GCA_031762675.1 Pachysandra terminalis
TTTTTGCATTTTTTGATGTATTTGGATGCATTTAGGCCTTAATTAGACATATTTAAAGTTTGGGACCAAAAATCCATAAAAAAACCCATGGTTTTCCCACATTTCCCCAACATTTCCCCCTGTTTTCACTACGTCGCCGACATGTAGCCAAAGTCACCTGGCGACATCGACATCGTAAACATTGCTTAGAAGTGTTGGATCGAAATAAGATACACCACGCCCACTATGGCTTCAAATGAGCACAACTTTCGGCTCCAGTGTCGGAATTGGGCTTATAATACCATTTCGGAAAGCCCTCGACGAGATCTACAAGAGTCGTGAGATGTGTATTGGCCGTTTAAAGTCGTTTAGACCCTCAAAACGGCCTTCAAAGTATTATTTCTTTTAGGATTGCTTTTTAGCAGTTTCCTATTTCTTTTAGGACTGCTTTTCTTAGATATGATTTTCTTATAAATAGGGAAGTGATTGTAGAGATTTGATTATTGAATATTTTATGAATTGAATTGAGAAGTTTTCTTTTTTTATTCCTATTGTTCTAAGGTTTTTGCCTAAGACCCTAGCAACTTTAGGAAAGCAAAAGTTATTAAAACTCGGAATACTTTGAAGGCCGTTTAGAGGGTCTAAACGACTTTAAACGGCCAACACACATCTCACGACTCTTGTAAATCTCATCGAGGGCTTTCCAAAATGGTATTATAAGCCCAATTCCAACACTGGAGCCGAAAGTTATGCTCAATGGAAGCCATAGTGAGCGCGGTGCATCTTATTTCGATCCAGCACTTCTAAGTAATCATCCGCGGTCACCTCTACTACATTATTCTCCCTAGATGGGAGAGAATCTGCCCTTGAATTCACAGCATCATCATCGGAACTATCCCCATAATAGCATTCTGCATCATTTTAGCAGTTTCCTATTTTTTTTAGGGTTTCTTTTAGTAGTTTTCTATTTCTTTTAAAATTGTTTTTCTTTTAGTAGTTTTCTATTTTTTTTAGGAGTGCTTTTTAGCAGTTTCCTATTTCTTTTAGGACTGTTTTTCTTAGATAGGATTTTCTTATAAATAGGGAAGTGATTGTAGAGATTTGATTATTAAATATTTTATGAAACTGAATTGAAAAGTTTTCTCTTTTTATTCCTATTGTCCTAAGGTTTTGCCTAAAACCATAGCAACTTTAGAAGGTTGTGTGCTTCTGAGCCAGATTCATCAACTCTCTTCTTCTTCCCCTACATCACTACATATCGGTGGGAAAATTTCTTTATGTAAATATCATGTTTTATTTTACAAGTCTTGCAAACATTGTGGAATGTGAGATAGAGGATTGGCCGTTAAAATACTCCAGTGTCCCTTTAGGCAATACTCTTAAACCACTAGGTTTCGGAAACCTATCTTAAATAAAATTAATAGAAAGTTGACTAGTTGGAAGAAAAAAAAAAAATACAGCTCGTTTTGAGGTAGGTTTGGTGAATCTCCTCCTCATTTTTCATCTCCTTTGGAATCCTAGTTTAGGTTGCAAAGAGGATTGAAAAGTTGCAGAGGAATATCTTTTGGTTTACTGTGGGAGATAGAGAAGATTATCTAGTTAATAGAAATCAGTTTTGCAAAGGTAAGGACAATGGTGGGATGAATCTAGGTAGGACTCTGGAATGTCTAGAGGTTTAATTCTGACAAGGACAGGTTATGGCACTCTATCATTTGTAGCAAGTATAGTGAAAGCCATAAAGAGCAGGAAATTAATTTAAGGGTGAGGATCAATAGTTCTAGTCCTTGGAAATATGTCACGAAACTAGCTCCTTCGTTATATTCTCAATGTAGATTGAGTATGGGGAATGGATCTAATATCTTTTTTGAAGAAACATTTAGTGAGCATATTTTCCTTTTTCGTCAAAATTCTTTTGGGTGTTTCAGTTGTCAGTGGACAAGGAATACAAAGTGCCTGAAGTTCGTTCTTGGTCTTCTTCAGGGACAGGGTTGTAGTTTCATCATTTTTGTCAAGATCCTAGACCAGCCGATCTTCCCCAACTAGCTTCTTTGTTTAAGGCCCTTCAATAAGTTTTCATTGGGGGCCAGCCTCAATATTCGAATTTGTCACTAATGCTTACTGTATGTTTCTAACAAATCCTTTTTCAAGGTTCTATGCAGTCTGACATTTCTATCTCTATTCCCCTAAACCCCTGTTTCCTCCAAGAATTAAAGATTTGTCTTGGGTTGCCACCCTAAGTAGGATTATACTAGCAACGTCCTTCCAACGAGAAGGTCCCACAAAGCTTTATCCACTCATGTGTGTATGATAAGCATGAGAGCATGGGAGTCAACAGACCACTTTTTACCCCATTGCATTGTTGCTCAAGCTATTTGTATCATTCATGGCCTATAGTTTTTCATGCTGCTTTATTGCATCTTTTCTTTGCCTGTCTATTATGGCTTGCCCTTGATTGTTATTTTTCTATGTGCACTTTCATTCTTGTCTCTTTAATTACTCATCAAAGGGGAAAAAAGAAAAAGAAAAAGAAAAAGATTCTACTTGTATGCTTTTTTAAATGTAATCCAATAAATAATAAAAAACTAAATATCATTCGGGGAAGCAGGGAGCTGCAATTGACATGGAATTATATAGAACCATAAAATTATTATTATCGGTTATGTGAAGTTGTGAACAAAATACAATGTAACTTAACAAGCAATAGGATCATTCAGGGAAGCAGGGAATTATAACTGACAGAGAGTTCTTTAAAGCACATAGTTTTCAAATCTATAATTTATGTGGAAAAAAGAAAAAATAAGATTCAGTAATTGGATATTTTAGAAGTTACCTCACACAGAGGTAGAAAGGATTGTGGCATTCGGTAGCCAAAGAGGGGTAGGGAAGGAGAAGGAAAATAAATTTCTATAAAACAAAAGGATAAAAGTAAAATTTATATACAAACTTATGAATTAAATTGTTATTTTTCAATCAAGTCTTATTAATGAGGAAGCATATGAAATGCTCCCCAACTTCCTGACAGACTGACAACATCACTGGGCCAGTGCTGATGGGATACCAGTTCACTATGACTTCCATCAATGATAAGATCAAAAGATTTTTATCACATCACATGTTCAATATTGGCAAAGTCCTTCAGTATGATCAAACATAATAATGGATATATATATATAGATATGGGGAAAAAGGGTTTCTGGACGCATCACAAGGTTTGGTTATCTGCCACATGGAATGTTATGGCCAAACCAGACAGTCCATCTGACAGGGGACCCTCAATATTGGCCCTATGAACAACTTTTGCAACAACATAAGCCATGATCAAGTCAGTGTATTGAACTTTTTTTCATGTATAATATAAACAGTCAATTTTTTTTTCATTTATTAGTGCTTGTCAGGAAACAAAAAAATGTTACTGCAAGGTGCTGCCCCTTTTCCATCTGATTGATGTATTAGGGGCTGAAACTTGGTATGTGAAGAAAAGTCATGTGGAAGAGCAAGTGGGAAGTTGGTTTCACAAACCCAGCAGCCATCTGTGGAAACTGTCCCACCAGGATTCCAGGTGTGGAACATTTCACCAGTCCATACATGATCTGATGTACCATAGGAATCTTTTAATTAGTTTTGATACTCCCCCTTTAGAGAGAACTACCTTTCAAAAGCATACCTGTAAGAGAATACCCTAGAAATTTGATTAAGAAAACTTGTTGACCATGTTCATTCCTATTGGCAAACTGACAAACTCCTAATTCCATGTTTCAGAATAGGAAGATGTTAAGAAGCAAAACATTTTGGTCCAGCGCATCTTTCTGCCCTGCAAAAGGGCAAAAGATTTTCAATATCAACGTAAATTCATCAAAAAAAAAATATCAATGTAGAAAATAATTACAAGACCAACAAAACTTTTTTTTTTCTTTTTTTTGGGGGGGAAAATTACAGTTACCTCCCTTGAGGTATGTTCAAATTGCACTTACCTCCCTTCACCTATGAAAAACAACACTTTGTTCCCTTGAGGTTTGAAAGGAGGTCACACTCACCTCCGTTTTGTTAAGACTCCATCTAAAAGCTGGACGGAAATTGCTGAAGTCAGCCATACGAAAGACCAAAATACATATCTCTAAGTTGTTAAATTTTAAAATACAATTATATCCTAATCAACTACCTATTCTATCCTTTTATTTCATTTTACTCAAGGGAAAAGAGATCTCATTTATGCAAGGAGCGCGCGATAATTTATATTTCATTTTCTCTAACTAGCGATTCTTCGGAATTTGCAAGGAAGCCGCACCTTCTCAATGTCGCAATAAACCCTAAATCTTTCTTCCTTTTTTTGTTTTTGGTTGATGGGTTTCAATTTTCATCTATAAAAACGGATTGCATTGATTGGATTCGATTTACACCTTCTCAATCTCTCACCGTCCACTTGTTGGATTCGATTTGCACATTCTCAATAACTCATCTTCGTCTATTGGATTAAATTTACCGTTCTTAACTTGCTGAAAAAAACTTAGAATTTTCATTTTTCAGTAAATGAACACCATGTGTTCGACCAATGATCAGTATCCTATTTTCTTTCTTCATATGTTTGAGTGGATCTTTTTGCAGATTGTTCCTTATATTTCAACAAGACTAATATAAGCATATGAATCTTAAATTAATAAATTGCAAGTTGTGAATGAGTGCAGCGTCCCATGCTGCAGATTCCGTGAGTAAAGTTTTGCCTCTAGGTTTTGTCATAACTTATCCTTCAGTTATGAAATTTTCAAAAACCATTTACACTGAAAACGATGGAAAGATGTGAAAATGCAATTTGATTTTATTATCCAAAAAATTTAATTCTTCTTGACTGCTATTTTGTTAGAATTTTCTATTTTAACATGTTGATTTTTTTTTCCTCGTGAAACAAGTTCTTTTCTAAGTATAACTCGTGAAATATGATAAAAATCAATATTTAAATTTGCTTACTGTATAATATTTTTAAGCGACCATTTTTCGATTTAAAACAGAATGCATCGTTAAATAAGAACAATTTGTCGGAGATGCTAGGCCGGCATGAGCTCGTCGGTTGTAAATTAAGAACAAAATTTCATAGGAGAGATGAAAAAAAAAAGGAATAAAGAGATTAAAGGAAAACCACATCAAAAGAAACGAAACAAAAAAGGGAGAGATTAAAGGGATTTCATCGATTTAGTTCAACGGAAAATATTTCGTCGGCCGAAAGAGATGGATTTGCATGACTACGAGAATAAGAGACACTTTCCAGTAAAAACCCTGTTTATTCGGTTTTGTTCAATCGAAACCCCCAAATGGTATTCTAGTAATTCGCTTTTTTTTTAATTAAATCAAAATTTATAATTAATTATGCTTCTGAATATAAAGGACCGGTTAAGGGCATTTTAGACAAGTAGTAATCTATGTTAATTCTCTCAACGGTCGTTATCTACAAAGGGGCAAAGTGTTGTTTTTCATAGGTGAAGGGAGGTAAGTGTAATTTGCTCATACCTCAAGGGAGGTAAATGTAAATGACCCTTTTTTTTTTAATTTGTCCTTATGCAAGGTGGAAAAGTTTGTTGCACCAAAATGCCTAGCATCTTAGCATCTCTCTTAAGAATGAAAGCTACAGAACACTATTGAGCATACATCTTGAAAGGTAAAATTTTAATGTATGCAATAGAAATACAAGGTATAAAATAGGTGATAATATTCCACCTAAAACTGTTAAAATAGTCATAAATGCATTTTTCCCTCCGTACATGTCTACGTTCATTTGTTCATTCAGTAACTCTGATCGTATAATTTGGTTGATAGAGAGTTCAGTTTGAGTCTACCGTCATCCATGATATTATTTAATATCTTCAAGAAATAACTCTTAAAATTAGTATCCTCCTAAAACCAATGGAAAATGGATCCAATATGAATATCAGTTTTGGAAGGTATACTGCAAAAGAGAACATTTGTTGGTAAAATATTGTCTCCTAAATTTTTTAAACATATTAGTTCTTTTTAAGATGGTCAAGCAAAACATTATCCAAGACTCCTTAATTTTAATCAATTCAACCGACTTGGCTTTGTAGGAAAGTCGATTCAGATGAGAGTTGCAACTCAACCGACTGAGTCCAGTTCCAGAGGCCACTGATTTTGCTCATGCAAGTGATTTCAGGGATGTACATAAGTAAATATGAACTTGTCAGTGACTAGGGTGAGTTATACCAAACCAGGCCATGTCAGTACCAAAGCACCATTAGTTTTAGAGATGTCCAAGTCGCACATGAAAATTTTGGTAAAACCCTTAATTCTGAATATTAAATAATAAGAGAACTCCAACCTCTTACACAGGAATAACTCAAAAATCAAGGACGCCTCAAATATTCCCAGTTACCTTCAAGAAACTATGAATTGGGGAAAATGAATATATCCTACAATATTTATTCTTTAAACCTAAGTGTTGAAGAGGACATACCTAATGGATCAATGCACCAAAGATAATCAGAAGATGATTCCCCAATGAGCCCACCCTCCTCCCCTAGAATGAGATGATCTTTGAAATTTTTTTCCACAACTTCTAGAATAGCAGCCTCACTCATTTTATCCGTGCTGCAAGTTATTCAAAAAACAGAGTAGCAAATTTTTCAAAATAAATTACCAGGACTGATTTTGTAATGAAGAAAACAAAGAACATATCATGAATACTTAGACGACAACAACAACAACAACAACAACAACAAAAGGCCTTAACCCAAATAGATAATAAGTATTTTGATAATAATAGTTAAACTTGAAAGAAAATGGAACATAAATGGAATGTAGGGATTTTTTGTCTCATATATTTAATAATTAAAAATCAGAACAGTAGGAAAACAATATCATGTCCAAATATAGTGCAGAAAATCCAAATGATTTCCCATCACAAACTTATTAACAAATACTAAAGAAATAACATAAACAGACAACAGACAATGTGCTAGGGAAATAAAAAATAAATAAAAGTAAGTACTTATGAATGGGAATGAGTACAAGTCAATACTGCAGTTGACTGATGCAAGGTCCTTCAAAATTTGTGTCAGATATGAACTTAAAGAAGAAGATGACGAAGATGAGAGAGAGAAAGAGAGAGATCTTACAGATATCTCCTAGTCTGGAACCCTCTTCATTTTTTCAAAGCAGTGCTCAACCCATCAAGCATAAGCCAAAGCTCAGAGTACTTAAATTTTTTTCTTAACCAAACTTTACTCTCTTCAGGTCGAGTCAGAACAAATACTTTGTGTCACCAGATTATGCCACTCTTCCTTTCTTCTTGACAGTTTTTGCAAATTTACTTTCATTATCTTTTCTTGACCATTCAAGGTTATATAACTAACATCATACTATTTTCAATGACAACATTTCACAGAGTAACAGAAATAGAATGCCACTATGCAATCAAATCCAAAGATTGATGGTATTAATGTTGTGCCATTCTTTCAAGGATATCCCAATCCATCATGCATAACTAAACCTCAGAGTACTTCACTTTTTAACCTAACTTTACCTTCATGACGACAGATACTTTGCATCACCAGATAATGCCAGCATTTCTTTCTGGCTTGAGATGAATGGTTCAAATTTAATTTTATCTATTTTCCTTGAGCATTCAAGGTCATTTAACTTATATTATAACATTTATAATGACAACACTTCCAAGAGTAAATGAGGTAGGCAAACATTATGCAATCTAATCCAAAAGAAGGTGTGTGTATGTGTACGTGTGGCTATATATATCTTATTAATATATAGAAATCTTCCTGTGAAGTCAGGAGGCCTGCCGTTGCTTCCCTCCTTGAATCCTCAATTCTCATAATTTTGAACTTTTTCATATTAAAAAGTTGAATTAAAAGACTTTCAGCCAATCAAAAGTTAATAAAATATTACTATTTAAGAATTATTTATACCACATTATTAGTTGGCAAGTGGGTCCCACAAATAATTAGAACCAAATCACCTAAAATCTCTCTTCACTTTCCTAAAACAATGGAAGGAAGGCTCTGGTGAAGTTGTCCGAATCGTGGAGCATCACAATGGATTTAGGGAATCGGTTTCCCTCCAAAGCAACGAGGTCGGTGGTTTATCAACTGCCTTAAAGGAATTTTAGATGGGGGAAAGGAAGATAGCCCCATTGGATCCTTTTGTTCTCGTAACAGATCTTTATTGTTACAGAAAATGGAGAATGGTGGGGAAGAAGTTTTTGAAACTCTCATGGTTCGCACCATGGTGTAAGGGATCGGAAGGGGACGATCCCCGAGTCGGTTCCGATCCGAGAAGAACCCCCAAAAAAAAGGATCGGACGATCCATGAAATTTTTTTTTTTTTTTAATTAAATGTGGCTGTTCGTCTCAGCCAATCCCGAGCCATGAACCGAGTTTAAACACTATGGTTCGCACAGGGCCAGAAAGCAAAGTGTCTATGCTTCCCGGAGGAAAAGGAAGTAGACAGCTGGAACTTGCTTTATGAAACCTTTATCTGGAGACTGGGTAACAAATCGAAGAGGGGAAGCCCCAACTCTGATCAGATGATTGCAGACCTGTCAAGTGCAGGCTACTGCAAGGAGGACATCGAGAGAGCGTTGCGGGTCCACCCCGAAGAGTAACCATCGTGGAAATTGTCCTATTTAGGCGGATCGCCTGACCTTGTGTCTAAATCAGCCATCATATGCGATACACTTAACCCAGACTTCAGTTCATTGAACCTTAAGAACTGTTTGGTTGGAAGGTTCAAAGGGGAGGCTCCAGTTATTGGAGAGGTGATTGAATGGGAAACGAAGCATTAGAATAGCGATTTGGGTTTTGAGGTGAGAAAGATATGAAAGAATTTAGTTTTGTTTGCCTTTTGGGAAGAAAAGGAAGACAAATGAGTTTTGAGAGAGGAGTAATAGGGATCAAGGTTAAGAATGGTAGGAGTAATAGCATCGAAAATCAGGAGCTGGACCTGGACTAGGGATCAAGGTTAAGAATGGCAGGAGTAATAGCATTATGTAATGGTAACCAAGGAATTTAATTTCTTTTCAGGTTACAAGAAGATATTTTATAATATTGAAGGCAAAAAGGAGCCAGGAAACACTATTCCCAAATAAACAGTTTCCAAGAAAACACACTAGAAGAAAAAACTTTAGAAAGGAAACTGAATACCCACTTTCTTGTAAGCATTCCTCAGTGCATGAATCTGAATCAGACATACATGGTAATGACTTTACCTGATAAGACTTTTAACGAATTTAATATTGTGATGATGTAGTAAAATAAGAAAATTTGAGTAATGTAAGAAAATCCAAATCTTGGTTTCAAATTTCACGAAACTTAGCAAAAGTTCCGTTTCAAAAAGGAACCAACATTTCCCTAACATCAATATTTCGCTTCGCATAAATTAGTTTATTATGGGAGATATTGCATATAACTGAAATCCTTGATATCTCCCTATTCTAAAAGGGACGAAATTTCCCTCAAAAATGAAAACATAAAACCATAATACAAAGTACATTGTAAGGAGCTTGGTATCAGTACATGATCCAGGTTTTGGAGAGTGCTTTATGAGAGGGATTTTGGATGTTCTTGTGCGCCCTTGTTTATAGTTTCAGCAGTAATTCATCATTCAGGCAAACGACTATCTAAAAAAAAAAATTGGTAGATCGAGTTATAGACTTTCAAGTAGTGAATAGAAAGTTGGGTTTCATTCCACTAGATCGAGATTCCTCTTATTTTGCTTGAGTTTGTGCACGTCTTGGGCGAGTGTCAATGTGGAAAGTAGAAAGAAATAACAAGCACATATTGTATAAATACTTGGTTCAGTGACAGTAAAAGGAGTTATGGTTATTTTATAATGATGAGTAGAAAAATAGGAAGATTATTTGATTAGATAAAGTAAAAATAAAATGACAAAGGATAGACACAAAAAGTGCTCTTCAGAAGAGCTAAAACATTTAATACAAGTAAGCTACAGAATAAGATGTTATTAAGAGAATTATGAAGTTTCTTACTCGGTAACCAAGTCAGTGAGTCCTTTATAGTTAATGTTTCGGGGCTTATTTACAGCATCCATCACAACCTGAAAATCGAAAGAAATAACAAAAAAAAGGGGGAGCAAATTAAATGGAGCCCATTAACTCACCATTGTCAAAGAGCAGCATTGATAAAGTGGAGGAGAGAGAATAAGAATCTAGCATTCATCGGATAACTCTAATGTCAATACGTATATAACATGCTTATTCATCAAAAAAATATGTATCAGTTATCTCAGTCACATTAAAATTTGGGAAACAAAGGAAAACAATAATGTAACGGTAGGAAAAGAAGATTGAGAACATATTTCTAGTTGATGCACATATATGCAACTCAGATATGGATGTAGGATAGATGTCAAACACAGAAATTTTGAAAACCTGATCCCCACAAATAAGCCATTTCCTTTTTTTTCCTCTTTTTTTGACTCGCAAAGAAGTGTAGTGTAAAATAAATTAAACATCTGGCAGTTATTTTCCTTCCACAAAGCACAATAGATAGTTGAAGGACACAAATTCCAGAGCAGAGCCCTCCTACCTCTACCTTTTACCAGCCTCTACAAAGAAAACATAACCTCAATCTACCTGTGCATGGGCAAAAAAAAAAAAAAAAAATCAAACTTCCTGGGAAAGAACGTCCACATAGAGCTAGCCACCTCACCGTGAACAAGAAGATGAGCAACAGACCATTTATCACCCTTACAGATGATACATCAGTTGGGGATCAACCACTTCCTACTTTCCAAGAGATCAATTTTAAGGATGTTGTCCAAGGCACAACTCACATAAATAATGCAACTTTAGAAGATATGAGGGATTTCTGAATTAAATTAGCCGGCCCAAACTGTTCCACCGCATGAAGAAAAGACAAGTACAAAGTCTTCACGGAAAATACACCTCTATTATCCTAGAGTCACCTCCAAGCGTCTTAACTATCTCCAACATCAAAGAGATGAATAAAAGCCAACAACAAAGCAGCAAACTCCTAATCAAATGTAAGACTACTGAATAAAACCCTCCAGGATCTCATCTTGTCGAGACTGACCAAATGCCCACTTACATAAATCTATATATTAGGAAAACACTGTAAGAGAGGGAGATGACCACACCAGAGGTCCTCCCAAAATCACACCATGTACCTACGCTCAACCATCAAACAGGTACCCCTCACTAAATGATCGACACTAGAGATAACCTTCCATAAACCCACTCCATAAGAACCTTAAACAGGAGTGACCCATTCACCACATAAGGATCATAATTAGTAGTTATAAATCCTCCTTCAAAGATTACCCTTCTCCTCACCAAGCTTCCACGCCCACTTTCCCAGAAGAACTCTGTTGAAAGCCTGATGAGGTCGCAATCCTAGACCACCAACCGAATATGCATTTAAACAGATGACCATTTAGCAAATGGTACTTATGCTCTTCTCCCATTCCACTCCAACAAAATCCCCTTTGAAGCTTCTCAATATAGCTAGCAACTGATACAGGGATCTCAAGGATACATATGATGTATGTGGACAGGTTAGACAGGGTACTACTGATGTCCGGATTTTTCTCCTATCACTCCACAATTTTATCCCACACCGAGGTAGCTTTAAATTTAGCACCCAAGGGATCCCCAATAATATAGTTGAAAGCTTACGAACTATGTAACCCAAATTGCCATGAAACTATTCAATATTCACCACCTCCCCCACCAAAACATCTTGGTCTTTGCAAAAATTGATTTTCAAACCAGAAACCTTCTCAAAGCAAAGAAAGATTAATTTAAGCACCCTAATTGAGAATGGATCCACAAAAAAATAAGGGTATCATCAGCAAATTGAAGGTTAGGAGATTGGAGCTCCACCCCCAATACCCCCAAGAAAAGCACAATCGGCTGCCTCTGAATGAGCCTACCCAATGCCTCAACTACAATGACAAATACAAACGGAGAAGGACAGTCACCTTGTTTGCACATATGTATAACAATATTGAAACATAACAGATCTAAGATCCAAATATATCAATTAGGATTCAAGTCAGACTGATTCTACTATAACAGAATGTAAAATATACCTTGACTTAATCTAATTAAGATCCAAGCTGACTAATACACTCACACACAAGACAAATATATATATATATGTGGGTAAATTGCACTTACACCCCTTCAGTTATCTGACACTGGCAAATAGACCCCCTGTGTTTTCTGAAATGGCAATGACACCCCCTGAGGTTTAAACTTAATGTTAGAGACACCTCTTCCAACCAAAATAATTGATAATAAGACGATTTTACCCTTTAAAATTATTGACTCTAGAGATATGGTAATATGGAGAAGACAAAATTGTTTGAAGCACCGACAGAACCGGAAGCACCCCTTGTTTCAAAGAGAGGAGGACGGGTTATTCACATTTCATTTGATGGTCAGAGGCGAATTGAAAGCTAAGCGGT
>JAUPMG010000019.1:15207226-15227811 GCA_031762675.1 Pachysandra terminalis
TGGTTATGATATACGATCCGCGGTCTAGCAATAGATCCCGAAGGTCTAACCTCGTGATCCGTGCCTTCCCACTTGGGATATGAGTCACTGGGATCGGGGCGTGACAAATATTATGCTCATTGGAAAGCATTTTCAGTCTAGAATCCATATTTGAGATCACCAATTGAAGATTGTTTATTAGTATAGTTGGGATTTTAGATCTGGTCTAGAATTCAGATTTGAGATCACCAATTGAAGATCTAAATTGGCATTTGGAGAGAAAAGAAAAGGGGGTTAATCCTTTTACATGTATTTAGATCCCTACTTGTATACATGTATTTTTTTCAATCCCATCTCACATGCTAAAGGGCTTTTGATTGGACAAGGATCTTCTGTGAAACTGGGTTGTGTGAACCTCACACGAAGTTGACACCTTTCTTAAGGTGGGCCCCACTAAAAAGGGTGACTAACATTTCTAAAACCCCAAGAGACCTAATGAATCTGAAATTGACTTCTACCTTAACCGGTGACTACCACCCTTTTTAGTAGGCTCGCTTGGGACAGGTGTCAACCTCGTGTGAGGTTCAAATAGCCCAGGTTCATAGAAGATCCTCATCCCTTTTCGTTGGGATTCTAAAATAAATTTTTAACAAAATCAGATTGTATAATTCAAGATAAGTTGTTTGGATCAAATTTAGTTGGAAATTGAAAAATCTAATTCTAAAATCAGCTACATAATCAAAATCCAAGCTTGCGCACTAGTCTCTCCTTTTCTTTTTATTTTTTATTTTTTTTATTTTTTTATTTTGTAGAAAAGACCCTTTAGGTAAGAATAGTCGTAGAGGCACTCAGATCCAAAAGCCTCACACAATCCAATCATCTAGTTGGTCCGGCCTAGACCGACCCAAACTTAAATTCTCCAAGCCTAAGCTTGGCATCACTTAGCTCAAGAAAGTCAATTTTTTTTGTTTTTGAGAAAATTATATTTTAACCTTTTAAGGTTTTTGACAATTGTAGTCAGACTCCTTGTGGTTTTTGCAATTACAATGACACCTTTTGTCCGAAACTTCAATGAGGTCAGCCAACTAATGACACTGAATCATTGATTGATATATCCTTTATAAAGGATTAAACGACTTTTAAATAGAGTGGATAAGCCTTAGGTCTAAAATACTCCTCTTAGTCTCTTGATTAAGGAGAAGTCTTTATGTACCATTTTTTATCTTTTTTATTATTGTAATTTATAAAACCTAACTTAAACCTAACTTACCGTCGAAAACGATTCTACATTTTAATGTTCACGGACTCATTTGAATATGACTATGATCTTGTTGGTAAGTACTCCGCCATTCCTTCATCAATCGTTTGGTATGTTTTTCTTTTTTTCCTCTTTGATGAATCATTCAAATGTAACGTTGGAGCATGACAACAATCTAGGATTTCAAATAAATTTGTAGCCAATCCCTTTAACTAGACTTGCAAGAGAGGGAGGAGACGAACCAACATGATCATCTCCCGATCCGATCAATCCAAATTCTTTTTCAATTTAAAAAAAAAATAAAAAATGGTCCTCCCACTTTTTCTATTAGACCGTATGGTACAAGCGATATTGCCGTTCCAGACCTGGATCAACTGGGACCAGTTCGAGATCCTGAGACTTTAAACCTTAGTAGAAACATTTAAGTTGGGCCATTCGGAATTATACAATGCAAATGAGGTTTGACAACTTTCAAATTACTTTGATGTCCCTCAGATAGAAATTTGTTATGAAGTAAAATGACCTTTAAAGGTTAATAGTGTAAATCAGTATCTCGTTAACCGATTACCAGACGTACTTAGAACCAACCAATCTATTCTGAGTCTTAAAATCATGAAACTAAGGGTGTGTTTGGCATTGCTTCTTTGGGCCTTGAAAGTGATTCCCAAGCCAAGAAGCGATTTAAGCAAACTTATTAAGAAACAATTCCAAATGAAGTGCTTTACAGAAACACTGATTCATTGAAGCAGTCAACTCCCTGCTTTTCACATATTTATTCCGACTATTCTACTCCCATTTTATCCCTTCTTAACTTCTACATGGCTAAAAGTACTTAAATAAGCATTTACCAAATGCCATCTTTTCATCCAAAATAGTTTTTACAAAGCACTTCATAAGAATCAATTCCGAACGAAAGAATTGCTTCTCCTTTAAGGAAGCAATGCAAAATATGGCCCAAGTATTTCTCGATTTAATACCTATGGAGTACCAAATCAGTATGGTATTTGGATGCTGATCTTCTGTGAATCTCATGTAAAGTTCACATGAGGTTGACACTTCTAAAACCCTAAAGGACCTAATGAACCTGAAACTGACTTCTTCCTTAACTGGTGATGGCGACCCTTTTTTATGGGCTCGCTAAGAAGTATCAACCTCGTGAGGTTCACACAACCCAGGTTCACAGAAGATCTTCATCCATGGAATTTCCAGTACCAGTTCAATTTCAACGAGCGCAAACCAACAATACTGAGGTTGGGGGAGAGCACGGTCAAATCCATGCATCACTTGGAACAGAAAACCTGAACGACAATTTACCAAAAACTTAACCCATTTAAGAGATCAGCAAGTGAAGGGAGATACATAAAACATCAAACATCCTCACAAGGAAATATTCAAGCAGATTTGGTTGAAGTGAGCAAAGCATCCAACAGAAAGATGAACATAACCCAAACCAGCCATGGGTATGACACAAATTAACCTTACACTTTTCCCGAGCTCAAGCAGCCAACTAAACATGAAACTGCCCACTGTTCATATATCAGTTACAGCTTGTCATGTCCCAAATGTCGTCGTTCATGTGTTTCAATAGATAGTTTCTGTTCCAAAACAGATGTCCAGGAGAAAGAGATACCTGTCCATGGATCACAGGAACTACTAAGGGGAAAGAGTGCTGGTACTGCTGCTTCTTCCTCTCATAGGCCTGCACATAATTAACCCAGACTAAGAATACTTTTCGACTACAAAGCCCGTCAATGAGACGAGATCAGCATACTTTCACATCTCATGAACCCAACTCAATCCACAAGTCCATCTTGCTTAGCTCAATGAACCTTAACTATGCTCATTCAGCTATATGCAGAAATAAAGTTGAAGAAAAGCTGTACAAACTCGCCTTATGTGGGCAAAGTTAACTGGGGTAATAATACAGTGCTTGTACAATGTCTTAAGCATCAAATCAATCCATTTTCTAGATTGTTTTATGCTAAAAATCAGGTATTACAATGGCTAGACAAACATGCAAGAAAATAAACAGAAAAGAATACCTAGCAAGTATTGAAAACTTCAAAAGAACTAAATCTTCATATGATATACAACCAAGATCAAACCTGAGCCCAATATGTTATAGCTACTAATTCGCCATGAATCAACAAATTGTGTTCAAACATGACTGGATACAACTCGGTAATATTGTGACAAAACCATGTGGAACAAACCGAATCCTATGGATCTTGATTAGAATAAAGATCTGACAAATTGGTAACTAAATTGAGAATGATTCAGAACAATCAAGATCAAAAGAGTCCTAATTCACCATCAACCAACAAATTGAATTGAAGCATGACTGGGTACAACTCGGTAATATTGTGACAAAAACCTTGTGGAAAGAACTGTATAATCCGCCTTTCTCATATGGCCATCAAGTTTTGACACAAGGTTCGAAAAATCCATCACGAGTGAACATAGACATTTAAGACTCGTGAATAGGGCTGTCAATGGCTCGGACTTGGGTCCGAATTCGACCCATATTTGATCCAAAAATCTCTAATACAGTTAGTCCTTGAAATTCGATAGGTACAATACGAATCTGAATATTCATATCCGATTAAAATCAAATTCGAATATGAATTTGATCCTATCCGATCCAATATTCAATTAGAATTCACAAAACTTTAAAGCTTCTCATTTTGATATATTTATCCTTCAAATTAATGAATAATATTTAATTTATATATTTTGAATTCAAATATATTTTGTCAAATCGAATTTTGGATTTCGGTCAAATAACGCTAAAATTCGCATCAAATTAGAAAATAACTTTTTTTAGATCCAGTCAGATTTTGGTCAAATACGGATCTGTGGAATTCGAATTGAATATGAATCAAGGTGGATCCGATCCATATTCGTTTCATTGACAACCATACTCACGAGTAAAAGATTCAATATGGATGTACATAGAAAATTGGTTTTATGCATCGGGGGTGGCTCACAAATGGATAAATGACTAAAGAAGTATGCAAGACATGGAGTATGATAAAAAAAAGGAACTGATTCATGACTTCCTTACAGAAAACACATGCAGAAACACCATATCCAAATTTATCTTCCAGCAATTATGATAGGGAACACAGATTTCAAGAGCCTACCTTTTAGGACTACGACTCTTTGATATCTTCCTTGCACCCTTTAACACAGAAAGAGTAAAAACAACATTAGCTGCTCTGACCTCCAAATTGCTTTTTATAACAAAGAAGCACAAAAGCATACCTTGCGAGGACTAGGTGATCGAGAGGATGAAGATCTTCCACGTCTTGGAGCTAGTGCTCGACCCCTATTGTAAACGAGTAACAAAAGCACAACATATAAACCATATGCATTCGGCAAATGGAAGTCAATTATGTGGAATATATTATGTTTTCGGCATACCAAAATTAAGACCGCAATTTATAATGTTCAGGTCCCCCCCATAAGGATCAAGAAATCAATGAATGAGCAATTATACTATTTTTTTCCTGATTGGGTGAAGATGAAAAAACAATTATAATTTTTTTTTCCTGAATGGGTAAAAGAGAAATGCCATTATAAAACAGCAAAAGCAATTATAACAGTATACAAAAGTATAGAGGACAACTCCGACTATGTACACAAAGTATGTACATTAGGCCTATAAACACAAAAAGATCCCCAAAAAACCAGGAGCAGCAACTCCAACCTATCTACCACTCAAACCAATAACTCCCAGTTATCCCTAAAATCACAGGAGATAGATTGAAATTCACCAAGAACACTAAGCCATTAGAATAGGGTAGATATCACTGGTCAATAAGCCTCCCCACCTCACCTTCCAAGCCACCATCAAAAACCCCTCTGTTGCACCCCTACCAGATAATCTGGCAAAAGGGTATACATTCCAGATCAGATTCTTATTGTTTATAACTTTTTTCCTGCCCCACCCTGAGCACCCTCCGTGCATCCCTCGGTAATGCCCAACGAACACCTAATCAGCTTAATATATCTCTCCAAATGCAGACAGCCACATTTCAATGTATGACCAAATAAGCTACACAATCCTCGCTGGCTTTGCACATGACACACCTATTCGGAAATTTCCATCCTCTTGATTTCAAATGTTCAATTGTCAAGACCATATCTGTTACCATAGTCCACATACAGAATTGAATTTCGGAAGGGGCAGCAGGATACCAAAACAAACTTGCTTTCCCACATAATTGAAAATACTGAAGCAAAAAACCCTATGGTTGTGTTTGGTTAGCTAGAATATGTGGGAAAGGAAAGGAAAACCAACTTTCCAACAAAATCTGTGCTTGGTTCATTGAAAAATGTGGGCCCATTGGAAATTTCTTTCAAAAAGTGTCCCATTTTTAATGAAAAACCCCTCAAACTTCTCCCCTTAAAATGAAGGGGAAACGATAGAAAGGAAAAGAAAGTGCTCTTTTACTTTCCTTTCTATCCTTTTCCAACTAATCAAACACAGCCTGTAGGATTTTAGTGAGAAAACCCCTTTGCTACCCCCTCCCCAGACCCTCACATCCCGACCCTCTCTGAAACGATAGCTCTAAATCAGAGATAACAGCCTTGATACTGAATTCAACTCCCTATCCAGTAGAGCTTTAAGGCCCAAATTACAGGATAACCCAGACTGATTTCTAGAATTACACTATTTGTGACTAAAAACAGTGTCTACATCAGCTGTAACTCATGCTCAGATCCAACAAGGGAATAAGATATCACATACTGCAAGACTGAGGTCGGGAAATCAATGAAGAGCAATTATACTATTTCAACTATTGTGGCTTCAAAAAGTGTCTATATCAGCTGCAACCCATGTAATAGATTCAACAAGAGAGGAACAAGGAATCACAAACTGCAAGACTGGGATAACAACGTATAAATATTAATATTAATGAGATCACGTAGCATAGAATTTTTATGCATTTGACAAGGGAATACAAATATCTGTAACCTCTGGCTATAACCTTACTTCCAGAATAAAGGTCGTGTACTCAAGATCCAAATAGTGCAAGGGTACACTGATAAACCTATATATTTCGAGACTACTGTTTATAAATTTCACCAGATATGACTATCATAGAAAATAACACTAAAATGGATAGAGAACGGGATATCTAATGAGTCATTTATCTATTAACAACACTGCTTTGGATAATACAATGGAACAACTAATTAGTCATACCTATACAGGTGTGTCAAGCTCATCATCATCGTATGCCTATCCCAACTAGTTGGGGTCGGCAATAAGAATCTTATTCCTCCATCCCAATCCATCAAAAAACATATCTTCAGTCAAATTACAAGTATGCAAATCCTTTTTGATTGACTCCATCCAAGTTCTTTTCTTCCACTCCCCCTCTTAGAACCTTCTATGATTTCTCTCTCACAACCGCTTCTGTAGGTCTTCGCTTTACATGCCCAAAACCATCTTAACCAACTTTCCTTTATCTTATCTCCTAATTGAGCCACACCCAAACAAGCTCGAATACGTTCACCGTAGCCATCCAGCTCTAGTTCTATGAACAACATCCTCAACAATATTTACCTCTATGTATAATTGATCATAGATTTCGAAATTGATTGGTTTTAAGAATCGTTTGATTTTCAATTCTTACTATTGCTTCACTTCTATTGTTGTTTGTGCCGTAGTTACATTCCATGTACCTTTCCCAAAAAAAAAAAAAATTGCATTCCATTTACTCAATCTTTTTTTTTTATAATTAACAGCACTTTATTAATTATCAGAAATAATTACAATACATACAAAATTACAAGTAAAGCATCACAAAAACCAAACCTACTACATACCAACTAAAACTCATCAACAAATAGAAAAACAAAACTATATAGAAACCGAAAAGAAGCATATCTACAAATCATATCATGATAAATCCTGATCACCACCCGGATCCACACTAGTCACTAGGAAATCCTTCTCCGCCCTTCCTCTGGCCAAAACATCAGCATCACCATTTGCTGAACACAAAATATTATGAAAAGAAATCCTCAATCCACGACAAAGATACTTAGCAAGGCGAATCGGGTGAACAAAGCGCCAAAGAGGAATATTACTCTCATTCATCCAAGAAATAACCGAGAAAGAATCCCCCTCCACAATCAAATTAAGAAGATTCATTCTCCTAGCCTCCTCCAGACCCACCACCAAAAATCCCAAACCTCTGCCCTATTCGAATCCCCTTCTTCTCCAATAAGACCCGAATATGCGTGAACCACCTTCCCTTCAAAGTCTCTAAACACTCCACCAACCCCAGATCTTCCAGGATTACCAATAGAAAACCATCAAAATTCAGTTTAAGAAACCCGACTTGCGGAACCGACCACCTCTGAGCCTTCACCACACGAACCAAAGATGAATGTAATAAAACATCCCAATCTCTAACAATAGTCTCCGTAGAATAATCCCTAAATCCAGGCATAACCGAAGCCCATGAAGCCACCACTCAACACCATATCAATAATCAATGAAATGTTTCTCTCTGAATCCTCAAAGATTCGCCTAGTCCGCTCTCCCCATATGCACCAAAGAGTAGCAAAGACCACCAAGTACATCAAAATTTTCCCTCTCCCACCCATACCATGACATCTCCATTGTGCCACCATTCGTAGAAACCTTGTCAGGCATCACCAAATCCGCTCCTAACCTTTGAATAAAGTAAGTCCAAACTCTCGAAGCAAAGCTGCAATGAAGAAAAAGATGATCGTCCGTCTCCCCCTGTCTCCTGCACATGAAACAAATATGTGGAGAAATAGCAAAATTACCTCTTCTCTTTTGCAACAAGTCACAAGTGTTGATTCTATACAAAATGGCGGTCTATACAAACAATCCAACCCTAGGAGGGACCCGCGGTTTCCACAATTTTGAAGGGACGAAAAGAGCAGAATTCTGATTTTGCTCTTTACACAAGACTTTGAAAAAAGACTTGGTGGAAAAAATACCTTTAGACTCGAGGGACCAAATTCTCACATCAGCAAAATCAGGATTGATGAAGAAATTCTTCAACCCCTCGACAAGACAACCAAACTCCCCAATTTCCTACAAATTTAGATCCCGTCTGAAAACAAGATTCCAGGACAGACCGGACTCTGAAAAAGAAAGAACATCTGACACCAAAACATTTCTATACCTAACCACCAGATATAAGCGATGAAACCGAACCATCAATCTGGACTCTCCACCCATAGATCCTGCCAAAACCGAATACGACGACCATTACTCACCCCAAACCTTAGATGGGGATAGAAAAGAGGTGCAAGAGCAGAAATTGCCTTCCAAGGGCTACAGCTGAAAATCCTTGCATAATGGCGTATCTCACACCCATTATTTGATAGCCCATATTTGCTTACTATTATCTGGTACCATAAAGCATTATTATCCATACTAAACCTCCACAACCATTTACCAAGAATAGCCAAATTACAGAACATAATTTTCCCCAAATTAAGGCCACCAACCTCCTTATTCTTACACACCGTCGCCAATTCACTAGATGATCCTCATAAAAAATCTCTATGAAGTTTCTCCATAGCTTTGATAACCCTTTTCGAAGCCTGAAACAGAGACAAATAATTAGGAATATTAGCCAGAGCAGACTTGATCAAATTAACCCTACCCCCTAGGGACAAGTAATTCCTTTTCCAAGAGGCTAATCTTTTCTCCATCTTCTCAATAACAGGGTCCCAAAAAGAAACACATCTAGCACTATCTTCAAGAGGCAAACCAAGATACTTCAAAGGAAGTTCAACCACCCTACACTCTAGATAATCAGCAAACTGTTGTACCCTATCGGTCTCTAAATGAAAACCAGTAATACTAGACTTCTCAAGATTCACTCTAAGACCAGACACCATCTCAAAATAGCCTAAATCCAATATGCCTATTCCTCAAAAGTTTCAAAAAACAACACCGTATCATCCGCAATGGGAAACCAACACCCCATCAGACCCCACAAGAAAACCCTTAATAAGACCCATCTGGAAACTCATTTGTCTCAATGCCTACAGCTCTTACCCGAGTTACCGCTCCATACATGTCTTTAATAATCTTGATATACCTGATTTGTACCATTTTCATGCTCAAAACCCACCAAATTAAATCTCTATGGACTCTATCATATGCTTTCTCTAGATTAATAAACCATGTGAAGATCTCTCCTCTTCTCTCTAAACTTCTTCATTAATTGTCTAGGTAAAAAGATAGCCTCAATGGTAGACCTCCTTGGCATAAAGCCAAATTGATTTTCAGACAACTGGGTTATTCTTCCTAACCTTTGCTCCATCACTCTTTCCCATAATTTCGTGGTATGACTCATAAGCATAATTCCACGATAATTGGTACAATTCTGAACATATCCTTTATTCTTATGTATATAGGTAATATCGCGCTCTTTCTCCAAGCATCTAGCATTTTTCTAGTACTTAAAATTCAATCAAATAATTTGGTCAACCACAGTATACTGATCTCTCCCATGCACTTCCACACTTTTCTGGAAAGGAATTTAAGTCATAACCCGTTCACTTTTTCTCTGATTGGCAATAGATGTCTTCATTCCCAAATCATACAAGATGTGTCTAGCACTTCCTTTTCCAAGGAACTTTGCTTTTCATAACCATTAACGTAGATGGAGAAGAAAAGGAGAGAGAAAATGGAGAAATTTGAGAAAACAAAAAAAAGGTAATAAAAGGCCAAAGAAAATACGGATAAAAAATAACACCCACCACAACAAGCCAAACAAGACAACAAAAATAATTATAATGATGAGCTATTTAAACAATGAAAAGAATTTGCACCCAAAAAAAAGGGAAAAGGAAAAGAAATTTTAAAGAGGCAAGACACATCACCTTTTCCAATTGGCAAGAACTCGACCACAATTTCCAATGAAGAAAGCCAATAAAGCTCCAGTACATTTTTTTCATCTTTGATTCAGATATTGTCCAACTCAAATATATTATTGCCATTCAACCAAATAACGCCTATAGCTACCCTTTGTTCTTATACCTGAATAGGTTATGAATTATGATGTCAATATGGAAAAATGCACCCAACTCTTCATGTAGCAATCCATCTCGACTGTGTGCTCAATATATAAAGGAACCATCTTTACAAACTTAAGCTTGTTAAAGGAACTACTCGAAAAACTTTCTTATCTCAAATAAGCAAATAACCCTCACTTCTAAGGTTGCTTTAAGCTTCTTAGGCTTTACTGCATTGCTTCACTCTAACACTCATTTTACCTTGGTGTTAGAGTGAAAAATTCATCTGATTGTTGTCTGCATGCAGTAAACAATAAGAATGGTATTTCTGATGGATATAATTGCCCAGAGAGAGAGAGAGAGAGAGAGAAGGAAAATAAGTAGAAGAAGAAGAAGCAACCATCATGAATAAAGTGAGCTTCTAAGAATCTATCAAACTCTACAAAGATGGAACTCTAAATTACCTGAGGAAAACTAAACCGAGAGTCCATAAATATTTTGATCTACGTTGCATCCAGGACAAGCAAATTAATGTGTTTTGATGGTTACCCTTTAAGGTCTGGCATGCATGACACTAACTCGATGAATTCAACCTGTCAGGCTTAAAGGGCTAATTACACTGCTCTTGGACCATAACTATGATACTGTTCCTCCTTAAGTTCCCTCTAATGCCTCCTTCAAAATCATATGTTTATGAAGTAACAAGTCGATATGAAAAACCTTAACATGATAACCCAATCAGCAAAGCCAAGTATCATGCAGTAGACATCAATGGCATTTTTATTTATTTTTTTGATCCATAAAAGTATTTTATATTAATATGACCCAAAGGCCAAACTATACAGTAAGATAATATATACAAAGGGTATATCCAGGACAAAACTATACAACAGGAAACTTGTCAAGAAAGGGTATACCAAAGGCCCATGATGTCTACTATACAACAGTAGACATCAATGGCATATTGATAGATAGATACACATATACAAGGTTTAAAGTATTGGTTTTCTATCGGGTATCCACCTTTCCAAAACCGATACGTATCGGTCTATATGCATTGAGCATCGACTGATACCTTTAAAAGGACAAGACAATTTGACATGTACCGGCAAATACAACTCGGCCAATATGTAACGACAACTTGGCCGATACTTAAAACCTTGGACATATACACACATACACACACACACACATATATAAGCGGCTCTCATACACACACACACACACATTGAAAAGAGAGAGAGGAGGGGTACCAATGGGATACAAAAATGAATCTCCTCCTAGTCGCTTATTTTTATAATAAAAATAAGGGTAATTTACGGATACCTCCCTTGAGGTATGCGCAAATTGCAAAGACCTCCCTTCACCTTTTAAAAACAACAATGACATCCCTTCAGGTTTGAAGAGTGGTAACACTTACTTCCCTTTTGTTAAGTCTCCTTTCAAAAGTAGATGGAATTTGCTGAAGTCGGCAAATAGAAAGACAAAAATATCCTTTTTATATTATAAGAATTTAAAATAATAATTATACTCTAAAAATTGACATTGACTATCAATTATACTCAAAGCACAAACTCTTTCTTCTATATAAAAAAAAACCTTAGACACACGAACTCTCTCCTCTTAAAAAACATAAAAACGAACTTGCCATAGCAGCATGCTTTCGACGAAACTGTGAAAAACATTTCATCGGAATCGCCAAGGGCCTTCGACGAAGCGGTAGAACAGGGGATGCGTGAAGTGGGAGAAAAGAAAGGGAGAGAGAACCGAGATTATGAAGGGAAGAGAAAAGAGGGAGGGAGGTGACTGTGGGTAGAGTTGCAGCAGGGTTCGGGTTGATGGAGGAAGAAGCAGATGAAAGAAGGTGTGGACAGAGCGGCTGTTGCAGCCACGAGAAAACAGGGGAGGTGGAGAAAGTGAGTTGGGATATGGAGAACCGATAAGAGGAGAGAGATGGATGAAAGAGAGTGGAATGGCAAAGAGGAAAGGTTGCAGACGGTAGAAAGAAGATGGGTAAGTGACTGAGGTTTGGAAATGGGTCAGATATTGCAGATGTGGTTTCATGGGTAGGTGGGTCAGATTTCGGTTGGTATGAGATGGGTTGCTGTGGAAAAGCTTCAATTTGATACATAAAACAGATGGGACTGTGAACTCTGAAGTAGTTTATAGTGGGGATATTTTATAATTGTTCAATTTATTTATCTGTTAGACTAAAATAGAGAGAGGATCTTATAGTTTGCTTTTGTCATAAAAATCTGTGTAAGGTGGGAAATGTTGATGTGTTGTGAGGGAGTTTCAAGGTTGAAAAGAGTTGAGGTGTGGTGTTGAAGTGGAAAAAACAGGGATCGATTTGTGTGTGTGTGTGTGTGTGTGTGTGTGTGTGTGTGTGTGTGTGAGAGAGAGAGAGAGAGAGGGAGAGAGGGAGAAAAGAGGAGAGAAGGGTGGCTTTGCTCTGTTGCTGCTATGTTAGCAGCAACAGAGGTTTACGGAAGAGAGGGTGTTAGTCTGGTAGTGTTGAAGGTGAAGTGAAGAAGAGAAAGGGATGCCGAGAGAGGTGGAGATGGGCTTCGTTGGTGAAGGAGAAGAGACGGGGTTGTGGTTGTGGTGGTGGTGGGGAGGTGGCTGCTGTAGCTGAGAGGAGAGAGAAGGAGAGGAAGAGAAGATAAGAAAGAATTACAGGTAAAGGGGTTCGGGTCGGAGCCCGATTGGGGATTCGCCGGAGTTGTACTCAAACGTTGGAGATTGGAAGCAGTGTTCTAAATGTCGGTGACATGTCACCCTTTTGGACCTGGGCGACACAAGATATCAAGGGAAATTGCTATGAGTCGATTTTCCCTGATGTCGGCGACATGTCGACAACATGTTAGCGACATGGAGAAAAAATTTCAATTTTTTCAATTTTTCCCCCATGTCTCTTGACATGGGAAACATGTGGCGACATGGGGAAAATTTTCAATTTTTTTTGAAACCTTGCACACCCCAAGGTTTCCCCTTTTTTCCCCATGTCACCGACATGTCTACTGAGCCACTTGGCGACATGCCAGGCGACATTGACATTGCAAACCTTGGTTGGAAGGAGTTGTGGAGCTTGGAAAATGAGAGAAAACTTATAATCGCGTAGATGAGAAAAGTTTAGAAAAGCTATCCAAACTTGAAAATGGCACGATATTGTCAAAGATTGACTCGTTTGCCGTCGTCGGTGTTCAAATAACAGAGAACGGTGAAAGGGTTTTTACTTCAAACAGTAAAAACTCTCTTTCGGTCTACACTTTTCAGAAGCATTAATTTAAAGTGGAGGGTATTTAAGTCAAAAATGAAAAAGAGTTTACTGAACAGATGTTTTATGATAGGGGGGCTATTGTTGTTTTTGAAAGGTGAAGGGAGGTCTTTGCAATTTGCGCATACCTCAGGGGAGGTATGTGTAAATTACCCTAAAAATAATGGACCTATAATCATCAAGACAAGTCGCTCTTTCTTTTTCTTTCTTTCTTTTTTTCCCTTTGTTTCTTTTTTGAACTAAGCGATCATTTAATTTCAATAAGATATCAGAAATATAGAATTATTAATCATTCAACTTTCGCTTCAGTAGACTCCTGAAGTATCCCTAACAACCCCCAGCCCCAGGTTCCTACTAATTAGGAGAAACAATTCAGAAAACTCACCTCCAAATACCCTAGACAAATCGCTAAAGACTAACCAACCTGCATTTCAAGACCCTAGATCAACAAATCCTCAGTAAAGGAACCCACAAGCAAGAAACCTACAGGTACAGGTGGGTCAACAATCAATATTGATCTTTCTCAAATCCTTTAAGATTCTCTTTATATATATAAAGAGAAGAATGTACAGAACCACTATAGAGAAGACCTCTACTGGCGGCACCAAAACAGAAATAAAAAGGACCAGGAGTCCGAAAATAGAACACGATACATGAGCGCCCGCATGCGCAACCAAGACACTAAAAATCAAAGCATGACCAGATCCAATTCTGCTACTCATCATTACCAGTTCTAAGACTACGGCAACATATATTACATTGGAAGATACAGTACCTACTGATAAATCGTACATCTTCAATGGTGTCAAGTAATTTATGCAATCTAGTATTATCTTTTGCTCAGAAAAGATTATGAAAACTTCATATTATTTTGAAATCTTTCTTTCTTTGAAATGGAAGACCACACAACATCAACTAACCAACCACCCATTCCCACGCCCAAAGAGAATAAGAAGATCAGACTCATTCTTACCCCAAATTTAAGAGCAACAATCCCATCCACTCACATCTGAGTCCCATAACTCTAATGCCCCCAACCTACATGCATTATATTCCGAGGAATTCCATTTCAAGACATCATAGTTACATTTCACAGTTAGAAAATAATAGATCGTATTACAATCAAAGACTGCATAAATTGAAGGCATAAACAACAAGAAAAGGAGCAGAAAGCAAATAAGAAATATGAGGAAAAAAATCAACTCAGTGGAACATGAGTAGCATTTCTGTTTTATAATGATCAACACTACAATACATGCAAACCCAAAAAAATTACCTCCGGGGCGAGGTTGATCTTGATCGGGAACGAGCGGGCCTACGAACAGGAGAACGGCTACGCCTACGACTGATCGGGGATCTTCTAGGAGGACTACGAGCTCGTCTAGGAGGAGAACTGAGCAAAAGCCAACATTATCCATAAAAAAATTGATATATCCACATTTCCAAAAATAGTATCATGTAGTACAACTTCCTGATACAGAATCCCAAAATCAATATTAACCTGATTCATCAGTCAAATATACAAGTGTTCCAATCAGAAAATTGGGTCAAGCCGGCTGGACTAGCTGGCATCTGTTATGAAGTCAAAAATGCAATACCTTTTGGTTCTATCTATATTAATTGTTTTCCTCTCCACCTATGTAGTATAAAGGGAGGGAAGTTCCTTCATGGGATCCTACAACTGGCTCTTTTTTATGTATTCTTCCAGGGCTTCAGTACTTAAATACTACTTACCGACGCCTCAAAACAGGAGAACGTCTGCGTACTGGACTACCACGCACCCTTCGGGGAGAAGCCCTATAAAAGAGAGAATAAGTCAAAGAGTTTGTCAAATGTAAACAAGTAGACAAAAGCAAATATGTGGAGTACCTACCGCGCAGGTGACCTATGCCGTCTTGGTGGAGGAGATGGTGAACGCCTTCGAGCAGGAGATGCAGGTCTCCTCCTGGGAGGTGTTTCCCCACGACGAAAGGGAGATTCCCCTCGACGACGAACAGGGGATTCCACACGTCGCCTTTGAATTTGAGGGGAATCTACCCGCCGACGAGGAGATTCACCTCTTCGGGGATTTACAGGAGATCTCCTCCTTGGAGGTGAAAGGGGTTTTCGCCGAGGAGAAGCTGAAAAATAATGTGCTCAAAATAAATAACTGATGTCATAAATGAACATCGTCTACAACTGCAATATGTAGCCTACTTTCTCTTTGGCGTTGTCCATCCTTTTCGGTATCAGCAGCAATGGTGTCCTTTTGGGGAGCATCTCTCTTGGAAGTAGCAGCAGCGGGCTTTGGAGGTGATGAAACCTTCTGACGCTGAGGTAAAGTGAACCTTGCTCGAACAACATTCCCATCAATTTGTGCCTGCATCAAAACCAATGACAACTCCGTTTATGAAAAATAATCAAGTTCCATATAGAAAATTATTTTGTTTCCAAATGTTAACCAAACATACACCATCCATGTAAAGTAGAGCTTTTTCTGCATCAGCCCTGGTCTTGAATTCAACATATCCATATCCCCGAGGAAGGTTAACCTGCAAATATGTAAAATATTTGAACCCATACACACCAGGAAAAGAGAAGGTTTTGAATACACCATAATAGGATAAATACTCCAGAACTCACAGTACGGTCCATTGAAAGTTCCACATTAACAACTTCACCATAGTTACCTGCGAGGTAGAAATAGCAAATTAGATCACTGCTCGTTAGGCCACTTAGGACACAGATGCATACAAAGAAACTAAATGCATGGTTCTACATACCGGTACGGTCCGACAAGGACTGGACCTCAATAGTCCCGTCCCAAACCGGATACATACTTTTGTATCGAGGGGTCATGGACTGGACTGATACAACCCCAGTGGGTCTTTTTTTTATTTGTGGAGTGGACGGTTTCGATCTGTACTGGTACAGTATCAACCGGTACCGCCGGTCCAGCAACCGGTCTGGTCCGTTTTTGGAAATTTCATCACTTTTATACCGGATCCGGACCGGACGGTACCGGCAGTCCAGGCCGGTCAGGTACCCGGTCCTGGAACATTAAACCATGGCTACATGAACCGCCAATTTATGATAGAAGGTATCCAGAAATTCTTTATATGTTATACCGACACAAATGAAAGACTACAAATAGAAGAGAGTAGAATATTCTAATATGAGAATTGAATGACATATTAAGCATATGTTATCTATATGAACACAAGTATTAAGCAACGCCTACTTTTGCGACTTTTTCATTTCAGTACGTCAAAAGATCTGCAAAGCTATATAAAAGAGATTCTCTCTTACGACAGTAATTACAGGGAAAGGATTTCTCACGCCTGGTAGTATGGTATTACTAGATCACTTCAATGACAATGATGTCAAAGTGCACGACATTGTTATTGCCATATCCTAAGAAACGGAACTGGTATCTTATTGCAAAGTCAATAGAATTATCAGTGTTCAACACGTACATGGTAAAGATACCAAGTATTTGATCATCCACGTTTGTGGAAAATCAACATTTACAATTCCCAATAGGGGAGATGGCTAATTAAAAAGCACATGGTTAATTTAATAGAATTCTATCAACTTAACCCAACACGTAAGTCCCTGACATGTCCCTAATTTTGAAGGGGGGCATATGAAATACAGGCAGAACCACAGAAATCTCTTCAGCGATTTTTTGCACCGTCTCCCATATATCATCAACATGTCGCGACATTTTCGCTACACGCCAGCAACATATGGGGAACATGGTGATGGAAAAAAAATAAAAAGTTGAAGAAAAAAGTGAAAAAATGGATGAAAATAAGATTTTTTTTTTATTTAATGGAACTTTGTTGCAATCTAATTTAGATCTAAATACACTTAAATAATCAAAATATGACAAAAAAATGCATATATAACAAATGGCATATACATGGAGAAGTACGATTGTTTACCAACATTAGAAAAAATGGGGAAATCATCTACAAGGATAATTTAAATAACACAAGAAAATTTAAATACACTGAATACAATAAAATTGTCCAAATGGCATAATACAATTAAATGAACGAGCAAATACAATGAGTAGTCATCAGTACATCACATCCATTTAGAGTGGCGTCCCGACACAATGTCATCGTGATCACCCCACCACCCTTATATATGCATTGTTTTTGTCGAAATTGAGATTATTAAATGTATTTAGTTCTAAGTACCTACAAAGTTCTATCAAAAACAAATATTTCCACCTTTTTTTTCATTTTTTCCACCATATCGGCAACGCGTCTCCGACATGTCCCCAGAAAGGTCCAGCGACATGTCTTGCGACAACAACATTTAGAACCTTGACTTACACTTCCTAAAGTTTTTTGAGAATGAGAAAAAATGTCTTGTACAAAAGGATCATGTTAGTTGTTCAATCTAACAAAAAACATATATTCAACCATATTATATGGCTCCAAATCATTTCTCATCAACAATCTTGATAAAGGTCTTTTTCAGTCTTCCATCAATGTTTTTTGCATTGCTATAACTTTTGTGCATCGATGATCCCAAGCCTAAATATAGGAGGATGGTTGAGTCAAGTTAGCAACCAGCATGAAATTTTGTCAATTATTAAATGGATCTTGAACCAATCACCAATGTTCCTAAATTTTGCAAAAGTTGCGAAATGAAGACCTTAATTCCTTTTTTGTAAATAATAAGAAGTAATTTAAAAGGGATTGTCACTTGGTTTGACAGTAAAAGCCTCGGACTACCAAGCATGAAAATGCGAGTTCAAGTCTTAGCGCAACCAATTTGTGCAAAATAAATGGCAAAGGTTACAACTGTTACCAATCCACCCCTCTCGGGACCCTGCTTTGAGGGACCTACACCGGGTTACGGCCCTTTTTTAATGAGAATAAACTTTGGAAGGGAGGAAAAAAAAAAAAGAAAAAGCTACAACTTCACTATCTACAAACTTTTCATCCAATTGCTTTGCAGGACGTACACCAGGTTATGGTCCTTTTTTAATGAGAATAAACTTTGGAAGGGAGGAAAGAAAAATGAAAAATCTACAACTTCACTATCTACAAACTTTTTGTCCAATTGCCTTTCTGCATTATTAATTTTGAAAAGGAAAAAAAAAAGATAGAAAATAATTTAATAGTTAGGAGATGATTTCAATTAAGGTTACCAATGTGTCAAATTCAGATCTGTATTCAACCAAAAATTAACAAATACAAATACATCTATGTACCTGACGGATCGATTAAAGCTTCAAACATTTGAATTCAAAAAAAAAAATCTAATTCATATCAGTAGATCGACATAGGATCCACATTTATTCTATACCCATATCAGTAAACCGAATTAGATCAGTCTGGTTTTGGGTTGAAATCTCAGTTAAACCGAACCGTATCGAAACCCGAATTCTAGAATATATAATTTTAGACCAAACCGAACCGATTTAAACCGAATTAATATATATATATATATATATATATATGTATGTATTATATAAGATAATATATATGACATATATGATATTATATAGTGTAATTCTTAAAAACTCTTGTACTAACCCGACCCAAACCGAACCAAAACTGCAATTTGGGTTGGGTCGGGTTGGTTTGGGTTTAGGGTTTTCCATTTCAATTCGGCCTCGTTTTGAGGAATTCGGTTGGTTCAGTTCGATTCGATTCGGTTTTGGGTTAACCTTCACCAACCACGGTTTGGTCATGAGTTGATGCCAACCTGAACCAAACCGAATCGAGTTGCACCCCTAATATGTAACATAAACTAAGGTTCTAAACTATGATGACCTGTTAGATACTTGTAAGGATTGAACCAAAGTGGGACAACTTTGTCAAAATGTCTATGTCATCAGACCTCGGCTACACATGTCACATGCCAGCACATAGTGATAATGCCATTATGGCACGCCTTTGGCAGGTATAAAATAGTTCCATGCAATGCAGAAGTATGTTACTTCAAAGTGCTGAGACCTCTCTATACCTTCTTTTTGTTGTATTTTGGTAACATAGGTATGCATCATCATTCCCCAATCAAAAGCAATTCATAATTCCTTCTAGAAACACACGATAAGCAAATTGCTTAGTACCAAAAAATTCTGTCATGCACCTATTTGGATTAAATGGAAAGATAACACAAGAAATCGCCACAAAGCAATAATTATCTAATCAATGTGACACACATCACACACTATTAGATAATAAGTAAAAGATACTTACTGAATATTTCTTTTAGATGACCTTCATTCACATTCCTGGTGAGTTGGTCAACGTGAAGCACCACAGACTCGAGAACTGGCGATGACTTCCTGAAAGTATTGATAGATCATGAATTTATGGAAACAAAACAGAGAACTCAAATCATGTTATGTAATGGGCTATTTCCCTGCAGCTGCCAATTTTATTTAAGCAGACTTGCAGGAGCACAAAGGTGAACCAAGCTGTCCTGGGATGCAACAGTGAATGATGCAGAATCTACATCCCTGTATAGCCTCGCATGTAAAGCACATACATGCATCTATATAGATTAGTACTACAAGACCATACAGAAGACTTGCAGTTACAACGAAAAAGGTAGAAGTTATAGTGAGAGAATTAGTGACAAGCTATTAATATCTTTTCTGGTTAATGAGCCAGCTACTGTTAGTTCTCTGAGGCTGAAGCACAGGTTTATTGTGACAAAATGTAGCACGTTCAACAGGATAAAAACAGGGTCCAACATGTCTGAAGCTTTCCCTAGAAAGTAGAGAAAAGGTTGAAAGAAAGGAAAAACAACTTTACATCATAATCAGGATTTTCTATGTCAGAAGCTTGGGTGGTGTGGAAGATGCCAAAGAGACTTTACACCTCCTTAGCCGCATGGCAAGTACAATCATAGAACCATGGTTTAAAATATCATATCGAGATAGTGTATTAGTCAGCCCGAAAATGGATACGTATCGGCTATCGACACAGATACACATGAATACGCTGTAAAATCATAGATAGGTGGATACGCAAGGAAAACGGTGGATACATAAAATAATACCTATTTTTATGCAAAGATAAGGTCAAAATATGATAA
>JAUPMG010000019.1:15229213-15244059 GCA_031762675.1 Pachysandra terminalis
TCAAGACAAAGCATACAGAATAGTCCTTCGAAGTCTATGGATATGATCCAAGCATGACTCCTGAGTTAGAAGGTATGAAAAGTTCCCTCGAGGATCTTTCCTTGCATAAAAATACCTTTAAAATGTAAATGTATGGAATAAAATAACTCGAGGTCTGTTCTAGAGAGCAGATATATGTAACTTCGAGGATCCATTGAGATCATAACTATTTGAGGAGTCCATTAGGGGTAGCATGCTCCTAACTACGTCCTTCGAGTAAAATAAGGTCTGTCGAGAGAAGAGTAAGATTCTCATTCCCTCGGGTTCCTAGAAGGCAGTGTGCCGTGGGAACTTAGGTCTTTAATTCTTTCAAAAGGGAGGAAATGGCATGTTTGTTGGGTTTGGGACACGTGGCGCCTCTCACAAGCTGAATTTCAAAAAGGTAGCTTCCTTGAGAAGCTATTGCCTTTTTTGGTGATATAAACGGTCATATATTTCTCTGCCGCTTTAAATCTTATATTTTCACCAAACGGTCTAATCACCTTACGCAACTATTGACAACTGGCACGTGATAAGGACGACTATATAGTCGTTACAGTTTTTCGGAATGATTCAGTGTATACAGCTATACCCAAAACACGTACACGTGTTCGTAATCGAACGCCGCGTGTAAAGTGAGGTTAAATTAGCCCGCCTGATCAACAATATGTTAAAAGACTAGAATCTCCCTAATAAAAAAAGACTCTTTCTTTGCCAATTGTATAATAACTAAATCTTAAAAAAAAAAAATCTAATTTTTTACTTAAACTAATCCAAAATCTATGCGTCTCTACAATTCTCACGTGCAACACACGTGCTTGTTTACTAGTATCTATACAAAAAAACCACGAGCCTTTCTCTCCTCTCCTATAATGTTCCTTTTCATCTATCCTTCTGTCCGGCTGCAAGGTACTTTCTATTCTTTGTAATCTCTCGCTTTCTCTCTTTACCTAATTAAAAGATTCTACTTCTGCAATAATTCTCTAGTTCCGTTTATTTGCTTTTTAGAGTTCATTTTGTAGATTTTAATATTATACATTTATAGATTCTGCTCTGGCATCCATTTGATTTGTAGAAATGGATTTTTTTTATTTGTTTTTAATATATTATACATATCCACTTGATTTGTAGAAATCGATGCTGTTATCATGTTTCTGGTCGAAAAACATGAACTCCGACCATTTTTTTTTTTAAATACGCGATTTTTAGTAGTGGTCATCTAAAGGTATTTTTTAATTTCAATTTTTTATTTTTTATTTTTAACGACGGTCATAAGCTGCCACTAAAAGTCCAATTTCGTTATTGAATATGAACAATAAGAAGCGGTTATTCACCGCTGGTAAAGACCTGAACTTTAGTGGTCGTATATGATAAACGCCGCTAAAACCGCTTCTAAAATAATTTGCAACGCCAACTTCTTTGGCACAATTACTGACCTCCGTGGAAGTCTTTAGTGGCGGTTTTGTTGGCTTTAGCCGCGGTTTCTGAATGCTGCTAATAATGGTAATTTTTGTAGTGTTATGGTATCTGATAGGCCTGTCAATGAGTCAGATTCGGATTGAATCTCAACTGATCCGAGTTCGACCAGATAGTGAAATCCGAAAATTCGAAAATCCGAATCTGATCTAAAATTCGACGGATCATGAAATAGGTGATCCGAATTCGATCCGATAGTGAATTCGGAATATCCGAATCCGATCTGATCTGATCCAATCACTTGTAAATTATATATATATATATATAATCGGACCGGATCGGATCTTTATCGGATCGGATCACTAAACATTCGAGTTCGATCCGATTATATTTCGGATCGGATCGGATTGAATCACTAAAATCCTCTACTGAATCCGAATCATGATCCGGTCCGTTGACAGGCCTAGTATCTAAGAAGTTGTTTGATCCTTTACTTAAGTTGGATCATTCTAATAAAAACACCTTTGCAATCACACTCAATTCTAATAAATATTATATATTATAATGTGCCAGTGTATGATTGTTGTGAATATTCATTATGAACATGCATCATTATAGCTTAGAATTAATGGCAATCGGAATTAAGTGAAATGTATATATTATAATTATTCATCAACTTGGTAAGGAGATCATGTCTAGGTATACTGAAAATTCATGAGCATGACCATCTTCAAAGCTACTACTCTATGCATTATTCAAGTGAGTTCTCGCAATCCGACCATTACATCCCTTAGGATAGAAACCTCCTGGAATATGCTTATCCCCACTTCCATATAATATACTCAAAATTTCCTCTGGTGTCCTTTGATAAGCAATTGAGTACTAATCTCTAGCCAATATGTTACCAAAATTTTTTCCCTGGGCTCCTATAGCTAGCGGAATGATAAGGCCTTCATCTTTTACACTTGAATGTCCTTGTCTATTCCATATGGATGAATCTTCACTAAAAAAATTTGGGGTTTTACCTTTGCATTTTTTTATAACCGGCGGACTCAAATGACCGCCTATAATGAGACTCTTTCTTCTTCCCGCGCACTCTTTCCTTTTTCCCTAGCCGCCTATTCTTCTGTTTTTTTCTAGTCTCGTCTGCTTCAGCTTCTTCATGCCCATTCGTGCCCTAATTTCTTCCGCCATATTGTGGATAACCGGCGGTATTCTCTCAGAAATACCAACTTTACATTGATCGTTTCGTGCCCTAATCGAAATCTCGATGTAAGCTTTTCAATCTTCTCTCTCTCTCTCTCTCTCTCTCTCTCTCTCTCTCTCTCTGTTCGAGAACCATCCGTGCCCTAACTCATTCGAGAGCTCAGGCAAGCTTTTCAATCTCTTCCGTTTTGAAGTATCTCCGATAGCAGAGAAGAACTCACCGGAGAATTAGCTGATTCGATCTGCTTCGAATTCGTATTTCGGAGGTGGAGGGAAAGGTTTTTTTTTTCCTCAAAGCTTGTTGCGTGGTCTTCTATCATTGGTAAATCATTCGAAACGAATCGGATTCCTAGGTTTGATTTCGTTTGGTTCTTACCGCCAGTTCTCAGTCCGACATTGTAAGCTTCTTGGATTCACATATTCTCTATGTGATGTTTAATAAATACTTGTTTGTTCATATTTCTGTTTACAGATTTTCGTTTTAGAGGTTCAGAACTCAGAAGTGAAGAAAACAGAAATTGATGATCCAAGGTAAGGTTTTTATTTATTTTGAAACATTACTAATGAAAAAAATACTATATCATCTTCTTCTCCATCCTAATACCAATCCAGCTTGATCAAAAAAACATCTAATCATCAATTTTATTTATTTTTATTAACAGGAAGTTTTAGAATTAGAAATATTTAGGCAAAATCCTATAGGAATATTAATGGCTTCTAATTATTATTTTAGAAGGTATTTTGAGTGTTTTCTAAGGGTCTATCTAGATCTTTTGAAATTCTTACAGCTAAAATCCAACTGGGGAAGAATCTCAGCTGAAAAAAGAAGAAGAAATATATATACAATAAAATAGTATAGGAGTTTGGCTTTTACTTTCCCCTGTTTAAAAAATATAACCTACTTGAAGAAAAATGGATCAATCAGTTGAGATATTCTCAACAATCTCAACTATCATTACCAGATCTCACTTTCTCTGTTTTACACATTTCCTAAGAGAAAGAATTAGAACTCATTCACATATTTGCAAGATGATTTTTCTCTTTTAAGGATATCAAATCTTTTCTTCTTCTATTTCTCCAGACCTTTTTGCTTGTAACTTCTGAAACTGCTTTAGGAGGATTTCTATTTTTTGTTGGTAGCATCTAAAGATGATATTTTATGCCATGAACGAAAATTTCTATGCTGTAGCAGTTAAAAGTATAATATTAATTTGGAGTTCTTGACTCTTTGTTTCAAATGATTTTATATCAGTGGATTTATAGGGACCTTTGTGATTAATTTCTTTAAGACTTGTTATGTGTAATACAGTCTGTTAGTTTTTGGTTGTGGCAGTTGTAGAGTGTGTTTTACGAAAAGCAGCCCTCCTATTGTGTTTGTTTTCTCTTCTTATTTTCCCATTACATGTTTGGTAATTTCTTTAACTCTTGCAATCTTACGTAATCCCAATCAGTAGTCAAATGGATTCTATTACTCTTAATCCTAGGAAAGCTGGAGGTTTTGTTGGTGGAGTTTTCTCTTTCGATAACTCAAATCTTTAGTTAACTATTGTAAAGTTGAATAGGAGTGTTAAGTAATCAAACAAAAATGAGGAAAGTTGAGATGTAGTCATTGCTAGAAAACTGTTCACACGAAAGAAGGGTGTTGGCATTTGGTTGGACATCCGTCCTAGTATGGTAGGTTAGGCTCATCATTTATCATGGGCTCTTCACATATTGGTTAGTCGCCCCCTTTTCCTCAGCTTACTTATAAATATGTTTCTTCATTCATTTTTATAAGTATGTTTCTTCATCCATTTTTACATCCTCTTAACATGTTGGTTTTCTTGTGGAGTTGAAGAGCTTGCATAGATGATGTCTCAGCTGGAAAGTATCTTGCTTTTGCTATTAAAGTATTCATCCCTATACTTCTTCAGCATCCCACAATTTCTCTAATGGGGTGCCTTGGATCGCATAACAGGTCTAACTTCATTATTCTTTACATATTCTATTTATTTTGGTAAAGATCAAGTCCACATAGCTGATGGTTCCTCTGTTTCAATTTGCTAAAAAAGGAGATCTTAGTATTCTTCCACATGTCTCTATATCTCTTCAAAGTTATATGTTCCTAACTTGACTCATTCTTTATTAGTGGGAGGTCGTGGCGGTGGGTTGCTGCGCTAGCCTCCTACTTGGGATTAGTTGGACCTAAGGCCCGGACACCCAAGTTATCAAAAAAAAAAAAAATTACTAAATCCTTGGAACTGTAGAGCCAACTTCTTTCCTTCTTTTTTTTTTTTTGGTCTTAACCACGTGGTGTCCCCAGACCCAATTGGGTGTGGGACTAATCCACGTTCGGGGCGGGAGCAATTACGGTAAACCCCTGACCACGAGTGCTTCTAGTGGGATTCGAACTCCAGACTTACCTCCGGAGACGCCCACTAGAACCCAGCTTGCTACCAGCTGAGGCACACATCGGTGGTTAACTTCTTTCCTTCATATTATGTTTTTGTGGACCTATAATAAGGAAGGATGATTAGGGATGATTTTGAGGCTATGGGTTTGCATTTCCTTGATTCTGTTTTCAGGTATCATTTTCTTAATATCTCTATGATTTTGTTTATACTTGAATTTTGTTTATATATTGTAAGATTTTACACATTTTTGGTTCTCATTTTGACATCTATTGGATTGCTTATATGTCACGATATTGCACTGATTAGACATCTTATATTGTGAGATTTTACACATTTTTGTTTATATTTCTGGTTCCTAATACCTTTATGATTTTGTCTATACTTGAATTTTGTTTATATATTGAATTGAGTGTGTGTGCATCTTATTCGACATTGAAATGAGATTAAGCTCTAACTTAATGTTGATTTACTTATTGCATATGGCAGGGTTCTTCGTCTTCACGATTGTGTGTGTGTGCATCTTGATTGGTAGGGCTATAACATGGTTGTTCTTGTTTGAAATCTTTCAGGCCGACAAGTGGTGGCCTTGGCAACCAATTGAAAATTGTAAATGAAACGGCATAACCATGTGCAAATCGAAAACTATGGTTCCAGCCGAGTTAATCTTTTTGGTTATTACAGGAATTCATCACTTTGCTAGCAAAAAAGACTCCTACGTTGCGAAATGGAAATGCGAATTACGGGTTGAGTTCATGATATTACTATGATGAATGGTAGAAATTTTTCCTCTCTGCCATCAGCTTCTTCGTACAAGTCCACATTCTTCTCTTTTGATAATCAACTTTTGGGTACTTAATTTTTTTTTTTCATTCAATCAATCTCATTCCAGTGACCAGTATTTGCACTCAGAATACAGTGAGTAAAACCATAGTGTTAGGGATCGTCCGATCATACTCGGGATTGGACGATCCCTAACACTATGGTTTTAGGGATCGGACCCGGATGATCCCCGAGTCGGGATCGAAACGAATATAACCCAAAAAACTCCAACTCGGTCCGATCCATCTCTGGATTGGACCGAGTTAGGTTTTTTTTTTTAATTGATTTCAGATGGTCTGTCTCGGCTGATCCCGATCCGATCTCCGAGTTTAATCACTATGAGTAAAACAGTATTATGCTTGCTGTGATGTACATGTAATGTGTAAATGTAGTAGCTATACAATTTTTTTACTATTTATGTGTGTGTGATGCAAGTGATGTACACACGGCAAATGTGATTGTTAACTTGGATCTTTTAATATACAGTCATCTGTCTGTTTGGCTGGTTATAATACAAACAGTAGCACCTCCCCAAGATCCCTGGTATCTTGGGTATAGGATTTAAAAATAAAAATAAAAATTCAACCTTTACCCGCGGTCCTAACGACCCCCGATACACAACATAAATTTACCAGGCGGTCGAACGTGACTGCCGCAGGTCAAAAACCGCCGCTAAAGGGTCTATATTTTGTAGTGCTTCTTCAAGGCTTGCCTATAAAGAAGTGTCCGGATAACTGCATGTCGGCCTGATTCCACACCCAGAAGACTTGCAACAAGCTACATTGCATTTTCAAAACATGAGATCAATAACTTAACGTGGTTGTTGATTAGAGGAAAGGAAGAATATTTTTTTTCTTTGATATATTTCAATCAAATGATAAATATATATACCCATTAATTCCAATAACAGATTTGCACCTAGAATAGCATTACTTATCAAAAAGGTGAGAAAAGAAAAACAACTAAACAAGAGGTATTACGAGCCTACAGAATATTTTTTTTCCTTCTTTTTATTTTGGTATATTACCCTTGAGTCGATTATAAATTAACCGATTCAAACTCGGTCTTCATCGAAAGGTAGGGTCACATCAAAACGTGAGGCTGCAAATTAAGTAAATGATTTTATGTTGAGAAGCAAAAAAGTAAGTTTGAAAAAAAGAAGAAGAAAAGTAATTACATATTTATTTCTTTGGTTATAAAGTTTTACAAAACACTCATTAAAATTGTGAGCCGATTGACATTTTTCCCAATATTCAACTTATCAAAAAGTATAGTGGATCTCAATCTCATTGCAAATGATAAGAGTTATTCGCTTCAACTTTTGGCCTTTTTATTCCATCAAATCAATTTTGCAGGTTGATATTAATAACTAGCTCGAAGCATTTGTAGGTCATCTACAATTCATAAATTCATCTTCTGCAAACCATAAAAAGAAGAGAAAAAAATTGAAATCATTTGGGTACTATCGATTTTCAGAAATAAAAAAAAGCCCAAAATTACAACAATTTTTCAAAAAGGAAAAAATCGCAAAGAAGTAGAAAAAAGAGTGAAGGTAGAAAAGAAAAAGAAACTTAATGGTGTTTAAAGATGATCATCGATCATCAGAGATAACCGCCGATTGTCGAAGATAGTCATCGATCGTTGAAGATAGTTAGGAAAGATGGTTGATGTCTCATCTCATTCCTTCAAAGACTTTGAAAGCCATCAGGCTCTTTATAATTTAAGGAAAAGTAAAAAAAAACAATCTATTGCTTAATATGAGAAACAATGATTTATTGCTTCTCACTTTAAGCAAATATATTGCTTATTTGCTTTCCTAAAAGTACTTAAATGTACAACCAAACGTTCTTTTTGCTTTCAAAAGCAGAAAAAACACTTTCGAAAAGCAATAATAAACGGAACCTTAATGAGCAAAATAGTAGTACTCTTTACTTTTGCTGATTCAATGACCATGCCTTTTCTTACAAAGAAATGGAATTTTAAGACCAGAAAACAGTTTTAGAGACAAACATTTCTCATAAGAAACACAACCAAATTTTCACTTTGATTTAGCAATTCTTACTCTGTCAAAAACATTTGAATATAACCCAGCCTCTCTCATTGACTCATTAGTTGGACAACACTTCCTTTGGTTTTAATTGGTAAAATGAGATTGAAGTTGCTTTTGACATTGGAAAGCTTCTGCTATGTTTGAACCAAAGCTAGCAGGTCAGAACCACATAGCAGATCACCTAGTTAACTTAGATCAAGTTAACCAACATAATAATATTATTACGAATTGCAAATGAGTGTCATAACATTTCTATCAGACTACATGATCCAAAACATATCTTCTATCTACAAACTTACCTGAAACATGCAAAATTGCAAGATGATCTGGTAGAAATCCTGGACCATGATGCTCTCTACTGATTACAACTTGAAAGGCAATGCATTTGTCTTCCAAATATTTATGACTCGAAATAGCCGACAATCCGAGCTATGAGTAAAACGGAAGCACAGAGCCTTTGTGTTTACAACTCATCAACTTCATTTTGGTTCTTCGATACTAAGCGAAGAGTCCGAACGCCTTCTCTTGGGTTCACGATCTCCCAACTGCAACGATAGGTCTTCATCAGATACATTCCTCAATGCAGATAAGCTCTTCGATTCCGAGTTGTCTTGTTGATTGTTTTGATGCACAGGAGATCGTCCGATGAAATTCGGAATGAACTGATGTTCCACATTGAGAGTGATCTCAACCCCGCCTTCTAAATCAAACCCAGTGTGCATGAAAGGTGGGTGTGTCCCTTGACCAGGTTCCCCATCCATGGGTATTTGCTCGATGTTGAAACCTAGAGGCTCGATATTCTCTACAGGTTCTGCAGGAGAAGACTCCCCAACTGTAGAATCGACCCCTCGTACCGAGGCATTTCTTTGTTCTTGCACTGCTTCTATATTTTTATTCATGTACACATAGAAAGCATCACAATTAGGATCCTAAAATGCTCTGTCTGAATTGCTGGAAAACAATGGAGAATAATATATTTTTCTAAATTATTAAATTTTCCGATGTTTGTTTCAACGGAAAATCATAAATTACAGAAAAATATTTTAATGAATTTAAAAAAACATTCAGGAAAACAACTTCCAGAAGTTATATTCCATCACTTCTGGAGAAGGTAACACATGATAGTTGCCCTTGCCCACTAATGGTTCTGAATTCTTTTTTTTTTGTTCTCCCAAACAACAGAAAAGACACAAACGGAAAATAATTTCTGTTATATTATTTTTCTGAATTTTAGTTTTTTTCTTATCCAGCTTTTCCAGCAAAACAAATAGAACCAAAATGAAAAATAATAATCTGCTGAAAACAATTGGTGGATCAAAAAGAACAAACCTTGAAGTCCTGCATCGGTAGTGACGAGATCAAGTTCAAGTAGATCGAGAAGGCGACCAAGATCGACACCACTTGTCCAATTTTCAGGAGGTTCACCAATTTTCAGCTTCAATCTCCCCCGATTAGCAGTTCCACCCCATATGATTCCAATCGGCCGCGGCTTTTCCCCATTCTGACCTGTTAAGAGGATGAGGCTTCCACTATCACCTTCAAGATCAAATGTCTGTTGGTTCTCCCCAACGACGAGAAAATCGGTGAAGAAGCAGATCCCTTTTTCGTCATTGTATTCAAGGGCATAGGCCATCACAATCCCCGTAGTCAAACCCGAGCTTCTTCCAACCTTTACTACTTGCCTTCCGATAAGACTGCTGATCGGAGATTGCAAATCTATGATGTTGACGTCGCCGATCTCACCTATGCCTTTAATGGATGTGTTTACATTTGATATGTCAAACTCATCAGCAAAAGGAATAAAGGCCCCATCGGCTCGCACAAATGTCTCTGCAGGTGAACCAAATCGTAATGGGCATGTGTGGGGGTCAGGGCACAATTAAATTATCAGTCACAAACCCAGTAAAAACATAAATTTAGAGAAATTTGTGCTTCAACACCACATGGGATTTTCAATAAATCAAAACAAGAATCCAATGTTAGTTCTATTTTCCGCTGATCTCAAACCCAAATGTCCACAAAAAAGACTCACTCAAAAAGTCACGATGGCAGGACAACAACAACAATACAATATATATTTATATGTATATGTGTGTGTGTGTGTGTGTTGGTGTGTACTACAAATCACTTTTTAGGCAAGTTTTATGCACCAGATACCTTTCAGAGTTCTTGTAGTGTCCCCCCCTCTTTTTCTTCTTTTTTCCTATTTTAATACATTCTAGAAAGATAATTTATGACGTCAAAGTTCAAACTACTAGAACCGCTTCACCTATGACCAGTGTTATTTGTATGTACTGGATCTTGGTGTCGGACAGGACATGTTAGGTCCACTATCAACTGTGCTGGACTGGCCAATCCAGTAGATAGAAAGCCCAAAAAAGAACTCCCAAAAGTTAATGCTTATCTGCCAACCTTTTTTAATATAAAAATGCTTAAATAAATTTAAGAAATAACTATTTCAAGTAAGGACTCTACCAACGTTGCAGTGTACTTTGCACGCAGATTTGTTAACACTGAACTAGATGCTACTACAGAATGTGAGGAGTTTCAAAATCACCAAAGAAAAGAAAAGCACATCGAAAACAAGAGGGGCTCAAAGGTTTTCTAATTTGGAGCTGTGGGAAACGACATTTGAGCTTGGGAAGCCAAAAAATGACATCCCAAACTCGTCTATATCCTTTCAAGCTCGATTTTAACAGCTGGACTGATATGAACCAATGCTAGCCGGTATTTTATTTTTTGTTTTAATTTTCTTCTTTGTAGCTTAATACTGGACCAAAACCAACCAGTCCTGATACGTACCGGTCAGTCCAGGAAGCCATGCCTGTGATCCAGTTCCTTTTCAAACATTGCTAGCGTTGTGGATTGAAAAGCATCATTTCAGAGTACAAAATACTGAGATTGATCAGACAGTTAGAATCATTCAGGTTTGCTCAGACATTGTCCAAAGAGATCCCATGATGGGACCCACTGATTAGTGATCTTAATCCCACTAAAGTTTTCATATGTACTGGTACATGAAGAATGACCTATCATCTTGGTGTTTTAGAATGCTTCAACCCGATAAATTTGCAATTACTAATCAACCTCTACCAATCTTTCCCTTACAAATCAGCAAGATTTTTGCTCAACTCCACTCAATACAGCAAGGACACTAAAGAAATAATCTGCAGATCGTGTCCAAGCCAGTGTTTTAAATTTGGGCGAAATTTAGTTTTCTCCCCCCCCCCCGACTGGAGAAAACATCTCCAAGGTAATATCTCTTTTCTGGGGAAATTAGCAAGATTTTGGGCGAAATATCTCCAGATATTTCAATATCTCCCCAATTTCGGGGAAAAAATTGAGATTTGTGCTTTATAAAAGGGGGATATGGTCGTCATTGGGAAAATTTCGCTCAAAATTTCCCCAATTTCGACAAAACCCTATCTCTTCCATTCTAAGGCCTTTTTTTTTTCAACATTTGATTTAGAAGATCAAATCTAAAGCGCCCATGATACAAATCTAATAAGAGTGACAAAGGAAGTGGAAGATTAAAGCATCATTTTTGAAGATTTGTAAGGTATGTTTAACATCTCATACTTCCTTGTTTTAAATTGCTTTCTTTTGCATAAATCTAATTCTATTAAGTTAAAATGCACGTTAATGCATCTAATTGATGCATCAACATGCATTTGACATAGTTTAAGGGAGGATTTGTGATGGATGAAAGCCGAAAGAAGTTGAAAAACATGTATTTTTTGATTCTCATCCCTTAAAACTTAATGAAATGATTTGAAAATATTATATGTGATGTAGATGTGGATGTGATACTATGGAAGGCTATTTATGTACTTGGATATTGGATTTTTAATTGTTTCAATGTTGTGTTCACGACATTTAATTGTATTTTGACTTTGTATGGATGTTACTTCACATTTTATATTGACAGACTAGCAGCGTGTATTTTACTTAGATTCCTTAATGTTTGTTCATCACTATGCATAGCTATTTATTGTTATATTTTGAATTATTTGTGGGTGTTTATATATGTTAAAGTAATCCCTGAAGTTTCATTAAAAAAAATCCGTTTTTTTTTCCCTAATTGCCCTCCCATTTCTCTCCATCTGGCGAAATATTCTGCCAAAACGATAATATCTCCCGAAATTTCCCCCTAGTCATAGTGGCAAAATTTCCAGCGAAAGCGATATTTAAAACACTGGTCCAAGCTAGTCACGATTGATTTTCCTAGACAGTCCTACTAATAGGAAGTTCAACAATTTGCAACCATAGATTCAGGAATTACATTTGTGGGAACCATAATTTGGAACGACATTACCTGGATTATTTCCAGCAAAGATGCCATACCAAAGATCATCTGTGATGAATGATGTAGCCCTCTCCACTGCACCCAGATACACAGCAGGTCCAAGACTGGGTGGCAAAGGATGAAACATCTTCTGGTTTGGGTAATCTAAATCGACTGCAACATGCCGATTTGTGAGGAAACCAACTTGTCGATTGCCTGTTCGGCTCTTTACAATAGCTCCCAATGTTCCGTAGGTCTCTTGGCTTGCAACCTAGAAAAAAAGCATCGAATAATTTGAAGAGTTAAAATGAATATTAAAGATGGAGACCACAAACAACTAGCAAACCATCTCCACAAATGATTTTCAGTTAAATATCTAAATAGTGGCAATAACAACTTACAATCTCTGAAAGGAAATCCTATTTAATTTATTTCAATGAGAAAAGCTGCAAGTGTTTTCAGTTTTCTATTCTGAGTTCCAAGGTGTCCATCAGTGACTAGTGAAGTTGATCAATTGATTTAACTAACATGATATCAAACAGCTAAAAGATGTACTTAAGCATCAACATAGAAAAAACACAAAGTGGATAACCATGACTACAAAGGTAAGCAACCATGATTAAGTAATGTTAGTTAAGTAAACTCATTAGTATCGATGTCTATCTGTATTCATCATTCTCAATATGATCTAATACACAAACGTTAACTTGCTCATATAAGAAATTTAGAACAATCCACTTTTTTTTTTTGGTGAAAAACGGCTATTCCTCCAACGATTAAAGCATTTGGACTATACTTTGTACAAGATTAATAAATGTGATATCCTCCAAAAGAGAAGGAATGTCCTAGAGTTATCTCCTTATGTTTGCATCATGAATTTGACTCGGGGTGAGTCGGTTGATCACTAATTCTTTACCGTTCAGTGGCCAAAGAGGTAAGGTACTTTCCATGGTAGGGATGGATGGGGTTATACCAGTTAGCATCTTTCAGTTGTTTGTTCAGTGGAGATTCCCTGCTCTAGGGAAGAGAGGAATAAGAGGATCCTTGAAGACACGAGAAGCAGGAGGCAGTCTGTATCAGAGACAATGATGTATAAGGTAAATCCTTAGGTGTGACCTTACCCAGAGTTCACGGAACTATCTATATCTGATGTTATATGAGACTAGGTGTGATAGCTTTTCCTTATCCATTCATGGACAGACATGTTGTGGTTCGGAAATATCCTGCAAAGTGGGTTATCAACCTGAACTTTGACGGGTTATCCTGCAAAGTGGTTTGGAAATATCATTGCAGATGCATTCTCAGGGACTATTGAAGATGGAAATGCAGTAAAAGCCAAGATTTGTGTTTTAGTCAAAGGGTCGAAGGGTGAAAGAGCTCAAGGTTTTAGGGATCTGAAGGCGGAGGGCGACTCATCTACAGTTATCTACTGGTTTTCGTTTCAATCATGCTCTTGGAGGCTTATCCATTTGGTTAGGTTATGGGCTCATGTTATGATAAATACAAAATAGAGTTGACTGCCAATCTCCATAAAACAAAGAGTAATCGTCATTTTAGTGAGTTCAATGGTAGATATTAACCATCACTTTATGCAATGTAGATCTATTAAATTTTTTCAAAAATCTATAGAGATGTTCATTGCTTGAACAACTTTCATGAACTCTTCGTCAAATTTAGGTTGAAGTCCCAATGAAATAAGCTGGACAACTCGTAACGTTGAAGCTTTGAGATATGGTGATTTCTTGGTTTCTACTCACATCCGCAGCAAAGTTTGCTTGTTTAATCCGAGAATAGAATTATTTTATTCATCCATACAAGGTTCGTTTTTCAACTTTAAATGTGAGAGAAGAATGTTATTGGGGTAAGATAGTTGTAAGTAGGCAAGGGTTCTCATGCCAAAATAGACAAGGGCAAGTAAAGAAGCTAGTCCAAAAAACAAAAAAGGATTCACCTAGCTACTCGGAATATATAGACATTAATACAGAAAAGGTGGTTAATAAATCTAATGAAGAGAAGGAGAACTAATGTAATGTGTTTATAGAAAACTTAATGGAAAAGAGACAAGGCTGATGAGGTTGATGAGTATAAACCAGTGTTTTTAAACGTAAGGCGTGAGGCGAGGCGTTAGATCTGGGCTTGAGGCGAGGCGTAAGCCTCATGAGCATGTATATTTTTAATTATAAAATAATTTATTAAATATATAACAAATCATAACACTAATTATATAAATATAAAAAAATGTAGAAAAATAAAAAATATGTATATATAAAAAGGTACAAAATAAAAAATAAATGAAATTACAAATTTAACAGTAAATAATTCAAAAAACAAAAGTACTTATACTCCAAGTCTCCAATTTCATTAGTTCATTCCATCAAGAAGTAAAAGAAAAGCAAGTCATATGCATTACATCATCATCACCAACAATCTATAAAAATGCTCTAAATTCTAAACCCCAGACAATACATCAATAATCAAACAAAATATCACACTAAGTCATCCACATCAACCATGTAAAGTAACCACAAAGTGAACGGTGCTGAAAAAAAAAAAGAACATCCGTCTGAGAGAGAGAGAGAGTTTCAGAAAAAACAATTAAAAAACAATTCCTCTAAGAAGAGGACGAAAGAGAGAGCTTCAGGAAAAAAAAAACAGAGAA